>JARQWZ010003006.1:5000-162500 GCA_033150135.1 Gobio occitaniae | reverse complement strand
GCAAACGTTGCGTTACTATTGATTCACATGGCTTTACGATCCTACATCGGCATCACAACACAACGCAAACACAGCGAATCCAACGCATTCATGCAGTTCGCCGTAATTTGTATAGACGGAGATTACAAACGAGCAGCAGCTGTTAGCTCCATTAGCTGCTATTTCACAATGGCGGATCTCCAGTTTGTGTTGGTCTTGTTGACTCCGCCCCCAGCGCCGAACGTAATCGGTTCTTATGGTGCGTTCCATTATGGTCAACGATCCGACTCGGCCCTCGGATATGACGTCACTTCCACACTTCAAGCGTTCTGGTATGTTTTGCGCGTCCGAGTCGGAGAAAAACATGGACGGCGCCTCGTCATGCAGTGCGCGCTCCACACTCCGCACACACACTTGGTTGTGCGCCTAATAATAGCTAACAATAATCTAGGTTAACGTTATCAAATCAAATCATGCATTTTCTAACGTTACCTACCGCGAGTCAGCGCTGCGCCAGTTTGAAAAAGGCGGGTACAGGACCCTTTTTAATGAACGTTTGTTGTAGGTCTACTAGGCATAGAGATATCTGAACATCTTTGCCAAATGAACATTTAAACAACTAAATCGGTCCAAAAACAATGAAAACAATTCATACTTACAAGTCACACAGGTCGCAGCCATCTTGTATTCCGATTCGGAATTCTTGCTCGGTGTCCTCACGGTTGTCCAAACTTCCGAGCGGCAAAATCCGAGGAAACGGGGCGTGTTGGTGCGTGTTGCTAGGTAACGTCTGTCTTCCTAGTCGGAGCTCCGACACGGATAAATAATAGAACGCAGCATTACTTCTAGCCCTGTTCTAGCCCAGCAATGTTTTGGTGCTACTTAAGAACCACTTTTCCTGGCTCGGAGCTGGGGCTTTGTGTGTGGAAACACAAAGAACCGATTTGAAACTAGACTCTGGCTCCGATCTAGCTCTGGCTCTACTTTGGTGGAAAAGGGGTATTTGAGTCTCATGAAAGGGAAGCCCTGCACAGCTGGCCTTTACTATCACATGAAACTCTAATCAAGTCATTCTAAATGGTGAAGTAACTGCTGTGCTATTAAGGTTAATTGGTCTAAAGTCTTACGGATGAAGGCACAGAAATCACAAAACATTCCTCGAACGGTCCCGTTTCTGAGCCCGACCCTTTGAACTTTAACCTGGCATTACTAGTTCTATATTGTCTTTTTGTACCTTATATTCATCCTTTCTGCTCCCTCTGTTGTGTAACGCTTCATCGTCTTGTGTTATTGTACCAGCACAAGGTCACCCTGACAGGCCTAATGGTGTCATTTATTCTCCTAATTGAAGTGGATATCAGACTTATGACGGTCTCTCTGCTGGCATAATTAATTATAGTGTGATTATAAAGTGCTTTTTATCGGAGTACAGCAAGTGTAAGATTAATATTTAAGTTCTCCGAGGGAGAAAATGCAGATCACAAATAACCTTCAAGTACAATAAAGAGAGTTCAATATTTGAAGTAAAAGCAATTGTTCCAAATAAAAAGAATAATCATTTATGCACCAAACTCGTTATGACTTTAGAAGACTTAAAATATACAGCAAGAGTTGTATGTACCTCTTAATCATGCATTTATGCTGCTTTTTAGAGCTTGACAAGCCAAATTTAATGTGTTTTATTGAAGAGAAAAGTAATACGGTTTGCAATGACATTGGAATGAGTAAATGATGACAGAACTTTCGTTCTTGGATGAGTTTAAGCTTATAAACTTTGTCAGCTGGAGATTTTGTGGTGTAATATTTTGTATTCACATCACAGACGACGATAAAACTTTAAAACTAGCTTTGATCCTTGAGCCAGGATGATACTGCAGAGAGTTATGAAGGTTAGCCAAAGTAAGAGATCATTCGTCAATACTTCAAATATTACTTACACTCTGTCTTTCTGTTGTAGAGCAGGTGCTGAGATGAGTGTGTGTGTGTGTGTGTGTGTGTGTCAAACATCATTACTATTATTTAAAGGTTTGTTCAAACCAATAACTCTCTGTAGACTTCTTAAAGTTGATGAATGATTTCTCAAATCAAATGTCAAATGCACCGTTTTCACTCGCTTGACCATAAAAAACCCACAGACTTGCTAGTATTTTCATGCAAGACAGTAAGTGTCAACTACCCAAAACACACTATCAATGCCATAGGAAGCATCCAGAAAAGGTCTAGCTCTTTACTTGTAGTTAGTGTGTGTTTGGTGTGAGCGAGCGAGTAACGGAGAATAATCTTGTGTGTTTGACTTTGTCCGTGACTCTTCAGAGGGGGTTGGTGTGGGTGTCTTTTCCTTTCTCCACAGGAAGATGAGCCCGTCGTTTCAAACGCCACATTCATCTGTCAGACCGTTCGACCAGAAAGCTGATTTACGGTGTACGTGTGTGTGTGTGTGTGTGTGTGTGTGTGTGTGTGTGTGTGTGTGTGTGTGTGTGTGTGTGTGTGTGTGTGTGTGTGAACCGGGGCCGTGGGTTAAGAGGAGGTCTGGCAGCCAGTGCTGGACATTTATCATCTCTAACTGCGACAGTCAGATAAGAGAAAATAACTCAGTCTCTACACACACACACACACACACACACACACACACACACACACACACACACACACACACACTTAGGTTTACTGGCCCTGTTTCAATTAATTTCTCTTTTGAACGTTGTTCCAGTTTAGTTTTTTAACCAGTAACCACATTGTTCTACACATCTGTGTTTGTTTATTAAATATTTTTGCTTATTCAGTTAAGCTTTGCACTTGAAACAGTAATGTACAACAGCTCGTTTAACACATTTCACCATATTTAAATAAATTCTACAGCATTCTGTAGCTTGTCCCTCCAAAACTGGCTTTCTTTAGATTTTCCCTCCGAAATAAAATTAGCATTCTGTAGCTTATCCCTCCGAAATCAGCATATGGATTTTCCCTCCAAAATCAGCATTATGTAGATTTTCCCTCCAAAATCAGCATTCTGTAGATTTTCCCTCCAAAATCGGCATTCTGTAGATTTTCCCTCCAAAATTGGCATTCTGTAGATTTTCCCTCTAAAATAAAATCAGCATTCTGTAGCGTTTCCCTCCGAAATCAGCATATGGATTTTCCCTCCAAAATCAGCATTCTGTAGATTTTCCCTCCAAAATCGGCATTATGTAGCTTTTCCCTCCATAATCAGCATTCTGTATATTTTCCCTCTAAAATAAAATGAGCATTCTGCAGATTTTCCCTCCGAAATCAGCATTCTGTAGATTTTCCCTCTATAAATAAAATCAGCATTCTGTAGATTTTCCCTCCTAAATCAGCATTCTTTGGATTTTCCCTCCAAAATCAGCATTCTGTGGATTTTTCCCTCCGAAATCAGCATTCTGTGGATTTTTCCCTCCGAAATCAGCATTCTGTGGATCTTCCCTCTAAAATAAAATCAGCATTCTGTAGCTTTTCCCTCCAAAATCTGCATTCTGTAGATTTTCCCTCCAAAGTTTGCATTCTGTAGCTTTTCCCTCCAAAATCGGCATTCTCTAGCTTTTCCCTCCTTCAAAGACAGAGGGCAGTTTTGTGTCCGTTTGAGTGACTTGTCCTGCTATGATTTATACCACGGTTTGGATTGTGTTCTTCATAAATCTGAGCAGACTTTTATTCTGAAAGAAGCAGGGCAGATGAGAAGGCGTCTGGCGTACCTGAGAGACGGAGAGTTCAGGATCAGGTCAGTAGAGCTGCAGGCAGACGCGGAGTGATGGATGTCCGTTAGAATGAGTTTCTCTCCCTGACGGCGCCCATCCCAGAGCCTGATGGATGATGGGAAGGTTCTTCAACCTGCTCCCCCTCACCCGTCTAGGACTTTAATATCCTCGCGCGAGCACGGCTATTGATAAAAGTCATATTTTAACATTGGCTGGGGTGTCGTTCATCTGAGAAATGGCCGTTGTGTGTGACAGGAAGGGTTGGGTTTGCAGAGACATGGGTTTCTTTTGAAGCCCAGTGTTCTTTATGAATATGCATGTGTTTTGAATGTGCTCATAATGACGTCCAGGCATTAGTCCATCCAGAATCTCACTTACACTCATGCTGGAATCTGTTGAACTCTTCAGCATGTATAAAGCAGAGATGGTATAAGGCATAAGCCAGACAATGAAAAAAATTACAATGAGAAATTGCAATTAGAAACAAAGTCCTACTTTTTGATGATGTATGCATGTGTTTCGGGTTAAATGCAAGATAAATTCAATAATATGTGTAGGTGTACTATTTACACTAGGAATTAGTCTTTATATATCATTGATTTATTCATAGCCCCCAGAATATTTAGTTGTATGAATGAGTTGTTTCTATCTACACACACCGCTGGTCCCTTACAGTGAAGTCTCCATTTTGTGCCACCATGTTTCTACAGTGGCCCTAAATGGACAAACTAATCTACAGAGCAATAGCTACTCTCTGCTGTCTCAGACGATGACATTTTTGTCCTGTGTCGGCCACCGTAGCTTCTCTATGTGCTCCAAAAGAGAGGGGTGTGTGGTGGACGGTTGCAATTCACAACCGCACCACTAGATGTCGCAAAAATTTACACACTGCACCTTTAAAATAAAATGTGTGTGTGGTTCGTCCATAGATGAATTACATATAGCTTTGATGGTGGATGTAGGAAAACAAACACTAATGAGGAACAAAAACTTTAATTTTAAAATTAAAAATGACCACTATAACCAGTAGATGGCATCAGAGGAGCACTTATTGGAAAATTGATTTTTAGACATTATCAACACTATTATGGTGTTTAAAAATCTAAAAAATTTCACTTTAGTACATATGTAGGAAAGGCCACAAAATCTCATTACAAAACACTTTCTCGAAATTGCGGAAGAAATTACACAGAGTGAGTAAATAATGCTTCTAAAGTAAATACTGAAGCTGTCAGTCAGTTCAGCGCAAATTCATTGAGTTTTAAACAGTTTATCTTTTATTTTCATCGTGTCTCCGCTTCGTTGTTTGCAATGAGATGATTTGTGCGTCTAACATTTCGCTAAACAAACTCATTCAGTGTTTTGAAAGATACTGAGCGAGTTCTCCTTACTGGTAACTTCGATATCTCTGATTGGTCATTATTTTCATCAGAAATGCCTATGATTGGCTACAATACTCAATGCTGCAAAATCACATTGTAGACACATTTGCAGCGCTGGTGAACTCACGTCATGAATACTACAACCAGATTGCTTTAATTTACTTGCTTTTCTCTTTTATTAAACGATTACAAATTATATGTTACATGTAGTAATATAAATCTGTTAAAGGTGCACTATGTAACTTCTCTGTCCGTTAGAGGTCGCCTATTCAGAACAAAGGCGTAGTTTGATGACGCCACATTTGAGCGCAGAATGGCCATTAACGACTATTTTTATATCGATTAATCTATCGACTAATTTATCACAATAATTTTCAACAATTTTACTTTAAAATATTTAATTTAATTCCAACTTTGGCCTTCAGTAGTGTACTATAAAAAAGTATAAATATAAACAAGCGCTTGACAAAATGTAAAATTAAAAGAGTTAAAATGTAAAAAGGTACGAATTTGTAAACCATGCAACCACCCGTTTAAGAAATACTGCTCTTATTAGAGTGCTGTCATTTTTAAAGTATGATATGATAAATATATTCTGAAATATATTCCCCCCAAAAAACAGCTTTGGGGGGGGGGGGCACTAGTAGTTTCGGGGATTTTTGGGGGGAATATATTTCAGGGCTCAGAATTTTCACTGACCCCACCACAAAAAAAAACGACAGATAAAATAAAATAGGCCTAGTATTGTTTTTGAGCCATATAAACTTAATAAATAAGGTTATGACTCTAAAAACTAATATCCTAACTCATATATATTTTTTATATTGTTAAAGACCGTCAGTAATAAAATAAGAACAAATAATCAAATTATGAGCAAAAGCACAAATAAATACAGCAGAACAAACATATACAAATGAAATAAACAGTTATTTTCATGTAGGTCTAAACTAGATTGTCAGGTACAAAAATAGTAATCAAATGTAAAATATCACTGCATAGTCTGCATAAAAGTATATGCCACTGCATATAAATACAGATTAACCCTTATTAAAAGTTATTCAGTCAAGAGCAGTGAGTAGTTTTTTTTTGTCTTTTGTTATCTCAATATTTATATAGCCAATGACGATATTTTCCGGCTTTCCATGTGTGTTCACTGTTATACGGTAGGGGGCGCTGTAGCGCATTTCCTGCACGAGAACAGAATCTCCTGATCAAAACACAGCCGAAGAAGCAGGAATGTAAAATGTAAAATATGTAAAATAACGCGATCATCACCATTAAACAGCATATAAATCACAACTGTCTAATGTTATTGAATGAAATGTCAACCCAGGACGAGTTCTAGGACTGTGAAGCTTTGGGCTGTTGATGGACTCGATCTACAACATCTGTGTTTTGTTCATCGTTCGGACGTAACGTTAGTCTTTTACAAAAACGTGATTTTTTCAGCTTTATGCTCAAAATGTTGTTTTTTCATGAAACTTGCAACATTCAAGTGTTGATTAAAAAAATAATGTATGAAGCTGGAATAAAACAGTGAGTCTGTTCTTTCTTTTGATATATTGCATGTTTAGATATTCTGTGGGCCATTAAAACTTGTGAAAATGACCATAAATGCTGGCGGTGACTGGCAAATTTCATGTTTACGTTAATTTAAAAGACCTAACCGACTATGTTTACGATGATACTCAACAAGACAGTCATTTTGATATAATTTTGTGTGAATATTCGCGTGCTGTGAGACGCGTGGCCGTGCGTGTGTGTGTGTGTGTTGTTGCTGTCCTTCGCGAGTATCAAACTGAGAGACACTTTCTCGTCTATGAGCGCTTGAATATTTAAATTGGCAAGGCTTAAAAATGCGCAAATTATAATTAACAGCGTCGACGCAGTCAATTGTATCGACCAATCGCGACAGGCCTAGTTTCTGCAGAATAAAACCAGAAAACGCAGATATGATGTCATCGTCAGGCCACGCCCTCACACGTTCCGGTGCATTGGTTAAAATAGCATTTTCTCACAATTTACAAATAGTTGGAAACATTTGGGATATTGTAAGTACTCAACTGAACACAATATATAACACTGGCCTAGTGTTTTTTTTTTATATTTTACTGCAAAAATGTTACATAATGCACCTTTAATCCTGCACTAAAAATGTACAACCTGACCCTACGGTTTGGCAGCCGCCATACCCAATTGACGCCCCAGTAACAGACCAGTGTGTAAATCTCTTGGACATATTTTAAAGAGTCTATGCCATGAACTTCACATACTTTTGAAAACCCAGAGCATCTTTATTCATCGTTTCTGTCGTATATTCTTAATCTCTCCCCAGTGAATGTTTTGACAACCAGTTAATTCAGTCCGCTGATGATTTTTCAAAGTAAAACGAAGGGTTTTGATCATTAATCAAGCACAGAAATGACACTGAATGTAGTTATGAGTGATTATAAGAGTGCCACTCTCTCAAATTATAGTAGGTCTGATATTGTGCAGTCCTGGGACTGTAAAGATAGAGTTGTTATTAATGCAGGGCTTTTTTAATTCAGTGCCCTGATGATGAAATTTAGTCCCGTCATCAGGGCAAAGCAATCACAGTGCTGCAGTTCAATAAAGATTTGTTAGACAGTTTAAATATGGGGTTAATAGTTATGTTTTGCTCCGAGAGCTTTAAATTGGCTTGCATTTGCTCGTCTCTTCAGGGAATCGTTAGGAATATTTATCTCTTTTCTCTCATAATGGCTCATTACTTTACAGTCACTTCAGGATGGTGTCTTTGGGCATCCGGATCCGTCATTTTCAGACATTTTTCGGTATTAGTGTGTAGTTTTACTTATATCTTCTGGTTGTTGCTTATGGTTTGGTTTTTTTTACCCCCCCACACAACAGATCTTCTAGAAAAGAAACCACTAACACCTTACCTCCTCATGTTTAGTATCATGCATTTAATACTTAATAGTAAGAGTGAAGCATGCCTTTTTAAACACCATTGAAAATAACACTTGCTTTCAAACGTATCCTTCTGAATCATTCAACTCCCTCTGCAAAAAGAAAAAAAAGGTGTTCTCTGTATGGCCTTTTGCTTGTTAAATTGAATCGTTCACACGCTCCCAGAGGAGATGTTGAGGGCAAGTCTATTCTTCTTCCAAACTGTTGTTGTGTACAGAGTCACTTTATTGGTGCTCGCCAGAAACTCTCGAGTATTATTTACTCACACCTGAATGATTTATAGTCATGATTTATAGCTACAAAGTTATTTTGCATTCCATTCTTTACAAGGAACATCACCACTTTATGCATTTTTGGGATTTTCGCCTGGATTTGTTCTACCCAAATTGAAAAGCTTCCCATACCCACATACAGTGGTCTCTAAATACACAATTATAGCTTATTATAGCTCAGACAGCGTTTTATGTAACTTAAAAGGGTTTCCTGTAAAATGACACCAAAATCTTGTATTTAGAGACCACTGCATGTGTATATGGGAAGCTTTTCATTTTGGGTAGGCCAAACAACAAACAACAAATGCCAAAGTGATGCATATCTCCAGAAAGTAGAGACTCTACGCTTTCAAATGGTATCACATATGTTGTCAGAGCTCCTCCACAGACATTTAAAATTTAAAGTATATATACTATTTCAGCCGGTGTTAGTTCCGGAAGTATTTTTTTCCACATTCGTTTCTCCCATAAGGATTTTACAAAAGTCTTTGTTAAAACGCCATGAAGCAAGCCAACTACTTACGAGGAGAATCACATCATTACAGACTTTGGTTTGAAGCAAAAAAGTATTTGAAAATCGAACAAAAATAAATAAAGTTACAAGACTAAGACTCTGCAGCTCATGGCTTTAGTGAGGGAAGAACTACAATCTCATGAGAATTCAGTTCCAATCACTTCATGGCCACAGGTGTATAAATCAAGCACTAGGCATGCAGATGCTTTTTTTCTATGGCCGAGCAGCTCATCCAAGCCCTACATCACCAAGTGCAATGCAAAGCGTGGGATGCAGTGGGGTAAAGCGCGCCGCCACTGGACTCTAGAGCAGTGGAGACGTGTTCTCTGAGTTACCAATCACGCTTCTCTCTGGCAATCCCAGACGAGTCTGGTTTTGGCGGTTGCCAGGAGAACGGGACTTGCCTGACTGCATTGTGCTTAGTGTAAAGTTTGGTGGAGGGGGGATTATGGGGTGGGGGTTGTTTTTTTCCCCTTAGTTCCAGTGAAAGGAACTCTTAATGCTTCACCAAGATATTTTGGACAATTTCATGCTCCCAACTTTGTGGGAACAGTTTGGGGACGGCCCCTTCCTGTCCCAGCATGAATAACCAGTGCACAAAGCGTCTCCATAAAGACATGGATGAGCGAGTTTGGTGTGGAGGAACTGACCTCGACCCGATAGAACACCTTTGGGATGAATTAGAGCGGAGACTGAGAGCCAGGCCTTCTCGTCCAAGGTCAAAAATGGTCAAAAATCCCCATAAACACACTCCTAAACCTTGTGGAAAGCCTTAAGAGCTGAAGCTGTTAGAGCTGCAAAGGATGGCCGACTCCATATTAAACCCTACAGATTAAGAATGGGATGGGAAAGCTCATGTGCTTGTAAAGGCAGGCGTAATATATACACAAATATTGAAGTATTTGAGAGCATAAGGAGACCAACTCAATTACGCCATTTTGCAGGGCTTCATGTGAGTGGGTGGAGCTAAAGAAATCTTGTTTTGACAGCATCATGGGTAATTTATAAGTGCATTTAAAAAAAAAAAGTGTTATGTTGACTTTAATAGGCTTGTTTATGGTAATCCTGCATTCAATGTGTCCTCCCTAGCGCATCAACAAATCACAAGGGCCACAGAAGCTCCTAAACCAAACGTCTCTTCAGAAACAAAGGCGTAATTGCGTTTAATCCCTGTTTGACACATCAGACGACTCGTTTACTGCTCACTTTTGAGATCATTACACAATCAAGTGCACTTCACAGGCAGCTGAAGCTACAGGAAGTGATGTGTAATGATGTTGACAGTGCCCGAGTCCCGCAGCAGTTGGCGGGACGGGATCTGACTCGCCCGCTCTAATGAAGCTTGCTGTTTTTAAGATAGTGGAATACCAGCGGGGGTCGGCCGTCAGTCTCTCTCCTATCAATACTGTCAGAGAGCCTTAACTCCCGTCACGTGACCACAGTCATGCCCAATCACTTACCAGAGACGCCAATCTCGTGTCAAGTCAATGTCTGCCACCCAGGGCTGATCGAGAGAGAGAGAGAGAGAGAGAGAGAGAGAGATCGTGTTGTTTCTACTCAAATCCGTTTCCGTGCTGTAGCCCAGCGACTGAACGATGCTCTGTGTGATCCCGACAGAAATATCCCAAAAAAACAAGCCACATGCAGGTTTATGCAATCTGTCAACATTTAAATAATTAACTGAAGAAAAAAGTAAAAGGGCTGAAATAATGTACGGCCTATAGGAAAATTGACACCGTCACTCTTTATTCAAATATTATTATAAATGTGTTATGTGTTAAAGATTGAAGAAGTTGTGCTTGCAGTCGATTGTTTTATTCGTGAGGACAACGCAATGAAATTTGCCAAATTGTGCAACAATTTTTGGCCAGACCGTCATACAAAGAAACTATGAACCTGTAAGAGTCGGTTTTGGTGCTAAGACAAAAGCTGAGATACACACCTCAGTAATTGAACAATAAAAGTCACTAATCTTGAGGAAAAGATCTCACAGAAACTGTGACAACACCCTGACAAACATTCCTCCCCCCTCCCCATTTTGCCCTCTCCTTGTCCTGGTTTCAAGTCACCAAATGCAGATATATCAGTGATGATGTATTTTGTAAATCTATTGTTTTATCCCTTTCATGTTTGATGTCTTTTTAAAGGTCTCGGTGCGAATGGTAAAATGGTCTCAGTTTCACTGCAGTCACTGGTAGTATTAGAAAGATTGGAAAACTAATGAGAATTCACCCCCAAAACCAGGTGGGGGTGTTGCAAATATTTGCAGCCCTTTTGTTCTAGTTGGAGTATTTAAGGCTGGATGTTCTAACTCTCTGGGGGGAATATTCTGTAGTCAGACCCCCCGTCAAACTGCATGTTGATGTGCCAGACATGATGACTCTTTTAAATTATTTTCATATTGCTTTGCAATTGTGTTTTATGTTTTTACGCTGATCAGTTGTGTACCATGGATTCTTGTTTACGTATTTACTTTTCCTGTCTGGCCAAAATAAATGTTAATCTTGATTTATCTTGTATGGTTCCGAAATCATTATTCTAGTATGGATCGATGTATACTCCTTTATTACCGCAAAATCTAGGGTTATGATAGATCACACCGATGACGCCACGACTGAAGCATGGAGGGCAGCGTGCGCGATATTTGACCAAGTCATTAGTATCCGGTTTTTGGGCTAATGGATGGAGATTTACAAACACATGCACAAACAAGAGAGGACCAATGAAATATTAATAACCGATTATGCTTTAGTCAGTGTGTTTTTTTTCCTGTCAGCTTTTTGTATTTCTCTGCATTTTTCTTTTCGCAAAATATCAAACAGACACAATGATTAAATCACACACACACTCACACTCACTCTCACACTCAATCTCACTCACTCGCGCGGATGGACATACACACACACACACACACTCACTCACTCGCGCGGACGGACACACTCACACACTCACTCACTCACACGGAGACACACACACTCACTCACTGGCGCGGACACACACTCACACTCACTCACTGGCGCGGGCGGACACACACTCACACAGAGACACACACACACTCACTCACACACCCTCACTCGTGTCGTGCGGACACACACACAGACACACACACTCTCTCTCACTCACTCACTCGCACGGACACACACACACACACACTCACTCACGCGGACACACACACTTGCGCGGGCGGACACACTCACTCACTCACTCACTCACAAGGAGATACACACACACACACACACACACACTCACTCACTGGCGCGGACACACACTCACACTCACTCACTGGCGCGGGCGGACACACACTCACACAGAGACACACACACACTCACTCAAACACCCTCACTTGTGTCGTGCGGACACACACACAGACACAAACACTCTCTCTCTCTCACTCACTCACTCGCACGGACACACACACACACACACTCACTCACTCACGCGGACACACACACTTGCGCGGGCGGACACACTCACTCACTCACTCACTCACAAGGAGATACACACACACACTCACTCACTGACTTGCGCGGGCGAACACACACACACTCGCGCGGGCAGACACACACTCACACGGAGACACACACACACACACTCACTAGCGCGGACACACACACACACTCACTCACTGACTCGCGCGGACGGACACACACTTGCGCAGGCGGACACACACTCACGCGGAGACACACACACACACACACACACTCACACACACACTCTCACACACACTCACTTGTGTCGCGTGGACACGCACGCACACACACGCACGCACGCACGCACGCACACACACACACACACACACACTCACACACACTCGCACATGGCCCATAATTTACAAGTCCGATCACGAGTCAACCAATTCAATAACCGCTTCTCCAGCCTGTGACAGTGCTAAGGTATGTAATCAATAGATTACAAACGATCTGTAATTTTATGCAAAAACTTACTCGTATAAAAAAAACATGTTTTAGCCGACTCACATAAGTGTGTGTTTAGAAGGAAGCTCATGCAGGGACGATCCTTAGCTCACGAGTCGGTGGGCGGGGCTACAGAAGCATATTTATCTGTAGAGGCGGAGTCTAGGTCCTGTTACATCAGAGATCTGCATATTCTGAGATCTCTCGTTCTCTGGGCCTGGTGTCAATAAAAGCTTTTCTTTTATGGGGAAGTTTTCAGCTCTGAAACTTACAGGATATTCTTATATTACCATGACCTTTTATATATCAAAAGCTCAAGGGAAAGTTGATTTCTCAGTTCATCACCCCTTTAATGCAGAGTTGCTTTGGGTAAAATCCCATGTGACAACTAGCCCCGGTCTGTTCTACCCAGAGCTCCACACACACAAGACTGATCCTTACCCTTTAATGAAACTCACCACAGTCGTTTTAAAAGCAAGCGGCTTGTGTTTTCTCACACTGAGAGTGAAAGCAACCTCTCAATTTAATTAGCGCGTGTCTGTTGACGCGCGTCTGATTAACCTTTATGAAGTGACATCCAATTTACAGAATGTAAGCCGTGTGGAGAGTAGATTCAAGTGTCCTTATATTGATCCATGTGTCATCCTGGATGCTTCCCTGATGTCACCACTTCCTGTTAAACAACAAAGCAGGGTTTGATAGGCTGAGGATCCTGTAATTGTCTTTATGATCAATGAATACACATTCAGAGGGCACAGATGCTTCGATTCCTACGGCCAGAGAAATCAGCTGCTCTCTTATTTTGGGAAAAGATCCTTATCTTTCTGTCCCTGAGCTCCTCATTTGGATCTGCTGTGTTGCTTTTCAATAACTTTAATATGCATGCTCTGTGTTTTGTAGGAACTCGCGAGCATAAACATATAATACAAGTTATTCCACAGAGGATGTTTAATGCATGTTATCAAGTTTAAAGGAACACTCCATCGTTTTTAGAATTAGGGCTTATTCAACATCTTTCCTACATTTAGATATGTGGGCAAATGCATTTTTGTGTCAGTGCATGCATTGTTTTAGTTTGGCAGGGTCGCCGCTAGCTTAGCTTAGCATAATGAATGGAATCCTATGTTGCCAGCTAGCATGTCCCGAGTAAAAGTGATCCAAAAAAAAAAACCCCCCACCTAATTACTTCTTGTGGCCTGCGTATTCACAGCGAGTACAAATAGCGATGCAGATTAAGACTAGGCGATTTCCTAGCTATTAACTTGACTATATTATGGGGAAGCACAGGCGAAGCACTGCTACTTGGGCGCAGAGATATCACACAACACATGAAATCCCACAACTTTGATGTGTTGCGTGATATCTCTACGCCCAAGTAGCAGTAATTAGGTGGGGTTTTTTTTTTTTTTTGGATCACTTTTACTCGGGACATGCTAGCTGGCAACATAGGATTCCATTCATTATGCTAAGCTAAGCTAGCGGCGACCCTGCCAAACTAAAACAATGCATGCACTGACACAAAAATATTAATAACCGATTATGCTGTAGTCAGTATGTTTTTTTTCCTGTCAGCTTTTTGTATTTCTCTGCATTTTTTTCCCGCAAAATATCAAACAAACACAATGATTAAATCACTCACACTCACTCACACGGAGACACACACACATACACACTCACTCACTCGCACGGACGGACACACTCACTCATTCACACGGAGACACACACACACACACACACACACACTCACTCACTCACTCACTAGCGCGGACACACACACACTCACTCACTGGCGCGGGCGGACACACACTCACACAGAGACACACACACACACTCACTCACACACCCTCACTCGTGTTGTGCGGACACACACACACACTCTCACTCACTCGCGTGGACACACACACACTCACTCACTCACTCACTCACTGGCGTGGGCGCACACACACACACACACACTCACTGGCGTGGGCGGACACACACACACACACACTTACTCGCGCGGGCGGACACTCACTCACACACCCTCACTCGTGTCGTGCGGACACACACACACACTCTCTCACACTCACTCACTCGCGTGGACACACACACTCACGCGGACACACACACACACACACACACACACACTTGTGCAGGCGGACAAACTCACTCACTCACACAGAGACACACACACACACACACACACTCTCATGTTTGTTTTTGTGAAATGTGAGGACATTCCATAGGCGTAATGGTTTTTATACCGTACAAACCATATTTTCTATCCCCTTACACTGACCCTGACCCTAAACCTACCCATCACACACACACACACACACACACACACACACACACACACACACACACACACACACACACTGCCCCTAAACCTACCCATCACACACACACACACACACACACACACACACACACACACACACACACACACT
Source organism: Gobio occitaniae (assembly GCA_033150135.1). Taxonomy (NCBI): domain Eukaryota; kingdom Metazoa; phylum Chordata; class Actinopteri; order Cypriniformes; family Gobionidae; genus Gobio; species Gobio occitaniae. The sequence goes on along the minus strand of JARQWZ010003006.1, from coordinate 147,345 downwards.
GCCCCTGCCCCTAAACCTACCCATCACACACACACACACACACACACACACACTGACCCTGCCCCTAAACCTAGCCCTCACAGGAGACTGTGCAGTTTACTTTCTACGAAAAAAAAACCTTGTTCTGTGTGATTTATAAGCATTTTGAAAAGTGAGGACATGGGGAACGTCCTCATATTTCACCCTCTTTTTGTAATACCTATGTCATTATACACATTTGTGTCCTGATATTTCACAAAAACATGCCCACACACACACACACACACACACACACACAATGCATTTGCCCACATATTTAAATGTAGGAAAGAAGTTGAATAAGCCCTATTTCTAAAAACAGTGGAGTGTTCTTTTAAATGTATTTTATAATCAGTTCTCATAAGAAATAGCATTAAAGCATCAGATTCATGCTTCATGTTTGTTGGGTGTGACGGATCTCAAGGCCAATATGGTTTGTTAAAATCACTCGGTTTATATTTAGCATGATTTGCAGCGCTTTGTTCCACTAAAACAATGTTCATAAAAGATCACAGAAGAACAAAAGTTGAGCCGGTAAACACACACACACACACACACCTGCAGGATCACTCAACAGAGAGAAACACGCACGGTCACGCTGGAAACCTTTTAATTAGCACTAATTATCTTAGCAGAGAATGTGGAAGGGCGTGAGAGGGTTTGTGTTTGTGAGTGAGATCAAAGATGGTGTTCCTGACGGAGCGTCTGAGATAATGAGACCCGGGAGAGAGGCTGCGCTTCCAGAGAGAACGCAGCCCTTCTGATAAAGCCAGTTAAACTATTAGTGCCTCAATCATCCATTAGATGATGGAGGAGATTCATTGTGTTTGTACTTCCCTTTTGTTTCCATGATCCTTGAGTGAGTTTGTGTTGGTGGTTTCTGAAACCAGGATGAGACGCTCGTAGATGAACACCGTTCAGAGCAGAGAGACTCACTTTACATACTGCAGTTGTTGCTATTTGTTTTTATTGTAATAAATATAAATTTGCCATTCTCAGTTGTGTCATAGTCAGCATGTAGGACATGTGTTGGCAGTGACTCCTGCTGGCAGAGGACAGGAGAGTGAGAAACAAACATCTCTGTCTGTCTGTCTGTGTTTCTGTCTGTCTGTCTGTTTGTTTTTGTCTGTGTTTCTGTCTTTTTGTCTGTTTGTTTGTTTGATTGTCTGTCTGTCTGTTTGTTTTTGTTTTCTGTTATTTTGTCAGTTTTTTCCTGTCTGTTTGTCTGTCTGTGTTTCTGTTTAGTTGTTTTTGCCTGTTTGTCTGTCTGTTTATTTGTTTTTGCCTGTTTGTCTGTCTGTTTGTCTGTCTGTGTTTGTTTGTTTTTGTCTGTTTGTCTGTCTGTTTGTTTGTTTTTGTCTGTTTGTCTGTCTGTTTTTGTTTCTGTCTGTCTGTCTTTGTTTGTTTTTGTTTGTCTTGTCTGTTATTGTCAGTTTTTTTCTGTCTGTTTATTTGTCTGTCTGTCTGTTTGTTTTTGTCTGTGTTTCTGTCTGTTTGTTTTTGTCTGTTTGTCTGTCTGTTTGTTTTTGTCTGTCTGTGTTTGTCTGTTTGTGTTTGTCTGTTTGTGTTTGTCTGGCTGTTTCTGTCTGTTTGTTTTGTCTGTTTGTTTGTTTGTTTGTTTGTTTGTCTGTCTGTCTGTCTGTCTGTTTGTTTCTGTCTCTGTCTGTTTGTTTTTGTTTGTCTGACTGTTTGTTTGTCTTTCTGTCTGTGTGTCTGACTGTTTGTCTGTCTGTTTGTTTCTGTCTGTTTTTTTTGTCTGTTTGTTTGTTTGTTTGTCTGTCTGTGTCTGACTGTCTGTTTGTTTGTCTGTTTGTGTCACTGTCTGTCTGTTTGTTTGTTTGTCTGTCTGTGTGTGTGTGTGTGTGTGTGTGTGTGTCTGTCTGACTGACTGTTTGTCTGTCTGTTTGTTTCTGTTTGTTTTTGTCTGTTTGTCTCTGTTTGTTTTTTTCTGTCTGTTTGTTTGTCTGTCTGTGTTTCTGTTTGTTTTTGTCTGTTTGTCTGTCTGTTTGTTTGTTTTTGTCTGTCTGTTTTTGTTTATGTCTGTCTGTGTTTGTTTGTTTTTGTTTGTCTTGTCTGTTATTGTACTGTTTTTTTCTGTCTGTTTATTTGTCTGTCTGTCTGTTTGTTTGTCTGTGTTTCTGTCTGTTTGTTTTTGTCTGTTTGTCTGTCTGTTTGTTTGTTTTTGTCTGTTTGTCTGTCTGTTTTTTTTCTGTCTGTCTGTTTGTTTGTGTTTGTTTTTGTTTGTCTTGTCTGTTATTGTCAGTTTTTTTCTGTCTGTTTATTTGTCTGTCTGTCTGTCTGTTTGTTTTTGTCTGTTTGTCTGTCTGTTTGTTTGTTTTTGTCTGTCTGTGTTTGTCTGTTTGTTTTTGTCTGGCTGTTTCTGTCTGTTTGTTTTTGTCTGTTCGTCTGCCTGTCTGTCTGTGTTTCTGTTTAGTTGTTTTTGCCTGTTTGTCTGTCTGTTTATTTGTTTTTGCCTGTTTGTCTGTCTGTCTGTTTGTTTGTCTGTCTGTGTTTGTTTGTTTTTGTCTGTTTGTCTGTCTGTTTGTTTGTTTTTGTCTGTTTGTCTGTCTGTTTTTGTTTCTGTCTGTCTGTCTTTGTTTGTTTTTGTTTGTCTTGTCTGTTATTGTCAGTTTTTTTCTGTCTGTTTATTTGTCTGTCTGTCTGTTTGTTTTTGTCTGTGTTTCTGTCTGTTTGTTTTTGTCTGTTTGTCTGTCTGTTTGTTTTTGTCTGTCTGTGTTTGTCTGTTTGTGTTTGTCTGTTTGTGTTTGTCTGGCTGTTTCTGTCTGTTTGTTTTGTCTGTTTGTTTGTTTGTTTGTCTGTCTGTCTGTCTGTCTGTTTGTTTCTGTCTCTGTCTGTTTGTTTTTGTTTGTCTGACTGTTTGTTTGTCTTTCTGTCTGTGTGTCTGACTGTTTGTCTGTCTGTTTGTTTCTGTCTCTGTTTTTTTTGTCTGTTTGTTTGTTTGTTTGTCTGTCTGTGTCTGACTGTCTGTTTGTTTGTCTGTTTGTGTCACTGTCTGTCTGTTTGTTTGTTTGTCTGTCTGTGTGTGTGTGTGTGTGTGTGTCTGTCTGACTGACTGTTTGTCTGTCTGTTTGTTTCTGTTTGTTTTTGTCTGTTTGTCTCTGTTTGTTTTTTTCTGTCTGTTTGTTTGTCTGTCTGTGTTTCTGTTTGTTTTTGTCTGTTTGTCTGTCTGTTTGTTTGTTTTTGTCTGTCTGTTTTTGTTTATGTCTGTCTGTGTTTGTTTGTTTTTGTTTGTCTTGTCTGTTATTGTACTGTTTTTTTCTGTCTGTTTATTTGTCTGTCTGTCTGTTTGTTTGTCTGTGTTTCTGTCTGTTTGTTTTTGTCTGTTTGTCTGTCTGTTTGTTTGTTTTTGTCTGTTTGTCTGTCTGTTTTTTTTCTGTCTGTCTGTTTGTTTGTGTTTGTTTTTGTTTGTCTTGTCTGTTATTGTCAGTTTTTTTCTGTCTGTTTATTTGTCTGTCTGTCTGTCTGTTTGTTTTTGTCTGTTTGTCTGTCTGTTTGTTTGTTTTTGTCTGTCTGTGTTTGTCTGTTTGTTTTTGTCTGGCTGTTTCTGTCTGTTTGTTTTTGTCTGTTCGTCTGCCTGTCTCTTTGTTTGTTTTTTTGTTCGTCTGTCTGTCTGTTTGTTTTTGTCTCTTTCTGTTTGTTTTTGTTTGTCTGACTGTTTGTTTGTCTTTCTGTCTGTGTCTGACTGTTTGTCTGTTTGTTTCTGTTTCTGTCTCTGTTTTTTGTTTTTTTGTCTGTTTGTTTTTGTCTGTCTGTGTTTGTTTGTCTGTTTGTGTCACTGTCTGTCTGTTTGTGTGTCTGTTTGTTTGTCTGTGTGTGTGTGTCTGTGTGACTGTTTTTGTTTTTGTCTGTCTGTCTGTCTGTGTTTGTTTGTTTTTGTTTGTCTTGTCTGTTATTGTACTTTTTTTTCTGTCTGTTTATTTGTCTGTCTGTCTGTTTGTTTGTCTGTGTTTTTATCTGTTTGTCTGTCTTTTTGTTTGTTTTTGTCTGTCTGTTTGTCTGTTTTTGTTGGTCTGTTTCTGTCTGTTTGTTTTTGTCGGTTTGTCTGCCTGTCTGTTTGTTTTATTTTGTCTGTCTGTGTTTGTCTGTTTGTTTGTTTTTGTCTGTCTGTTTGTCTGTTTTTGTCTGTTTGTTTTTGTCGGTTTGTCTGCCTGTCTGTTTGTTTTATTTTGTCTGTCTGTGTTTGTCTGTTTGTCTGTTTCTGTCTGTTTGTTTCTGTCTCTGTCTGTGTGTCTGACTGTTTGTCTGTCTGTTTGTTTCTGTCTCTGTCTGTTTGTTTTTGTTTGTCTGACTGTTTGTTTGTCTTTCTGTCTGTGTTTCTGTCTCTGTCTGTCTGTCTGTGTGTGTGTCTGACTGTCTGTCTGTTTGTTTTTGTTTGTCTGACTGTTTGTTTGTCTTTCTGTCTGTGTTTCTGTCTCTGTCTGTTTGTTTTTGTTTGTTTTTCTGTTTGTTTGTCTGTGTCTGTTTTTGTTTGTTTGTCTGTCTGTCTGTCTGTGTCTGACTGTCTTTTTGTCTGTTTGTGTCACTGTTTGTCTGTCTGTCTGTCTGTCTGTCTGTCTGTCTGTCTGTTTGTCTGTGTGTGTGTGTGTGTGTGTGTGTATGTGTGTCTGTCTGTCTGACTGTTTGTCTGTCTTTTTGTCTGTCTGTGTGTGTGTGTGTCTGTCTGTCTGACTGTTTGTCTGTTTGTGTTTCTATCTTTGTTTTTGTCTGTTTGTCTGTCTGCTTGCTTGTTTGTTTGTTTTTGTTTAATTGTCTGTCTGTTTTTGTCTGTTTGTCGTTTTTTTGTTTATTTGTGTTTGTTTGTTTGTCTGTCTGTTTGTTACAAAAATAACTAAGTGAATGTTATTATTTTAAATTAAACTAATATATAATTTATATATATAATATATAATACAATTAATTAAAAAATAAAATGATTAAATTAATTATTCAATTGTAATTAATTATTATATTAAATAATTAATAAAAAGCATTTAATATTCTTAGTTAGTTGGTTTTCTACATGAATAAAATCAAAAGTTAAATCTGTTATATTATTAATATTATTTAAAATGAACCTGAGCTAACATGAACTAACAATGAACAGTTGTATTTTTATAAACTAACCTGAACAAAGATGAATAAATATTGTAACACATTTTTTATCATTAACTTTAACTATTTGGACTTTAACGCGTTACCGTCTCATTCTTTATCTCTTTATTTCAGGTTTTCCAAAATAAAATGTAATGCACTTTTTAATGCACATTCACATCGAGTTCTCCATTGTGAAGTTCAATCTTCAATTGAGTAATTTTGCACCAGGTTCATGCATGCTATTTTTAAACGTTTTAAAATCCAATAAAGCGTATTAAAGTGTTTTTGACAGTCTCTGCGGTTATACTCCAGTGGTTCATTTGGCCAGTGCTAATAAACAACAAGCCAATCCCAGAATCCACTGCACGTTTCTGCTGACTGTCTGAATACGTGTTTTTGCTGCTGTCTGAAGATGCAATGCAGCACCCAGGAGGAAACTGCTCATGACCCGCTATTACCCTTAAGAGAACGGCAACTCAATTAGTCTAACGAGGGCCAACCTTAATTAAACTGAACGCAGCAAAACCTGCCTCTGCGGATAACAGGACGCTGTGAGAGAGAGCGTGAGAGAGAGGTAAACAAAACACACACCGTTCAAACACATCACTGTGAACATCTGGTGAATTCAAAAACATTTATTTTCTTTGTGTATATTAAAAATGTATTCTTTTGAATGTATATTTACACCGATCAGGCATAACAATATGACCATCTAATATTGTGTTTGTCCCCCCTGTGAGGCATGGACTCCACTAGACCCCTGAAGGTGTGCTGTGGTATCTGGCATCAAGATGTTAGCAGCAGATCCTTTAAGTCCTGTAAGTTGCGAGGTGGGGCCTCCATGGATCGGACTTGTTTATTCAGCACATCCCACAGATGCTCGATTGGATTGAGATCTGGGGAATTTGGACTCAAACTGGTTGTTGTGCTCCTCAAACCATTCCTGCAGCATTTGTGCTTTGTGGCGGCGCATTATCTGCTGAAAGAGCCACAGCCACAGGGAATACCGTCTCCATGAAAGGCTGTACATGGGCTCAGCAATGCTTAGGTAGGTGGGACGTGTCAAAGTTACATCCACATGGATGGAGGACCCAAGGTTTCCCAGCAGAACATTGCCCAAAGCATCACTGCCTCCACCGGCTTCCCTTCTTCCCTTAGTTAGAACCGCGAGAGGCGTCAAAGCTTGCAATATTCCTACACCCTGCGTCATACATCATACATCGCGTCAGGGGTTATTCTTCTGCCGTAAGCCGAGTTGGGATGGCCATCTGCCGGAAGCTAGATATTTTGGTTTTGAAAGTTTTAAATATGGATATTTTTCTTACACAAACGCATCGCTTTGCTTCAGAAGGCCTTTATTAACCCACTGGAGCTGTATGGAGCACTTTTATGATGGATAGATGCACTTTTATGGACTTTAAAAAAATCAGCCATTCACTGTCATTATAAAGCTTGGAAGAGCCAGGACATTTTTTAATACAACTCAAATTGTATTTTTCTGAAAGAAGAATGTCAAATACACCGGATGACTTGAGGGTGAGTAAATCATGGGCTAATTTTCATTTTTCGGTGAACGATCCCTTTAAGGTGTGCCTTAGCCCCATTGTATCCTATGTATTAATGGGAATACTTTACAATAAGTTGTATTAGTTAACATTAGTTAATGCATTAGTTAACATTAACTAACCACGAACAACATCTCTGTTCAGCATTAGTTTATCTTTGGATTTTGTTAAAAATCCAGCTGTTCATGGTTTGTTCATGTTAGTTCACAGCGCATTAACTAATGTTAACAAGATTTTAATAATGCATTAGTAGATGTTGAAATTAACATTAACAAAGTAAAATAAATGCTTTATAAGTGCAGTTCATTATTAGTTATGTTAACTAATGTATAAACTAATGTTAACTAATGAACCTTATTGTAAAGTGTTACCGTATTAATAATAATTTGGCCATGGTCAACTTCAATAAACTGACTGTTGTTATTTATAAAGAATGTTTGTGTAAAAGGTCTGGGCTTTTCACGCACACGCACACACACACGGCCATCCACTGATGTAGAAGAACACGTGATCATCAGACCAGGCCACCTTTTTCCATTGCTCCGTGATCCAGTTCTGATGCTCACGGGCCACTGTTGGTGCTTTGGGCGGGGTCAGAGGTCAGCATGGGCACTGGTCAGCGGCTGTGCCGCCCCATACACAACAAACTGAGATGCTCTGTGTATTCTGACCCCTTTCTATCAGAACCAGCATTAACTTCTTGAGCAGTTTGAGCTCCAGTAGCTCGTCTGTTTGATCACACGGGCCAGCCTTCGCTCCACACGGCCATCAATGAGCCTCAAATGAGATCTTATTGTGAAGTGTTACCCATAAACACAAAACTTCAGGTTTTTATATCCTTTGCATTTAGCTCATGCATAATGAATAAACGGCAGAAATCCATATGGCCGAGAACACACACTAACTTTCCTTTCATCAAAGAGTCCTGAAAACAATTTTTACTGTATTTTTAATTAAATTCAGCCTTTAAAGGTCCTGTTCTTCGTGATCCCATTTTTCAAACTTTAGTTAGTGTGTAATGTTGCTGTTAGAGCATAAATAATACCTGTAAAATTATAAAGCTCAAAAGCGTCTGCCAAAATGCATAAATGTAAATCTTTGTTTTATTTACAACTTTTGAACTTGTTTTTGACCGTGTAGAGCAAGAAAAATTAAATGCATTAATTATGAGACATTATTTTGCTTCTCTTGCAGATGTTTAGGTATTTTATCAAGAAAAACCAGACAAAAGTTCTGATAAGGAGCATTTTTGTCTGTTGCAGGCGCTCTGAGACAGCAGAACTCACACACTTCACACACGTCTGTTCTTCAGGGAGACGGGCTGCTAAAAGCTTTTCAACACCAGCATCTCCCCGTGATCCCAGAGAAATCAAAGAGAGCAAATCTCTCCCGCTGACGCGCAGGGCATGTGAAGGAAGATGATCAGAGATTCGGGAAGAGCGAGACTGATCAAAGCATCACGTCTCATCACACGACACGAGCATGTGAGTTCAGATCATATCTCAATACCAAACAAATCTGCCTCGATTGAACATGAAAAACTTCAGGTTTTTATATCCTTTGCATTTAGCTCATGCATAATGAATAAACGCCAGAAATCCATATGGCCGAGAACACACACTAACTTTCCTTTCATCAAAGAGTCCTGAAAACTGCTTCTAACATTTATAATAATCATAAATGTTTCTTGATCATCAGATCCTCACATGAGAATGATTAGTGAAGGGTCATGTGACACTGAAGACGAAGACTAATGATGATTAATTCAGCTAGTGAGGACAGGAATAAATTACACTTTACAATATTCACATAGAGAACAGATGATTTGAATTGTAATAATGTTTCACAATGATTACTGTATTTTTAATTAAATTCAGCCTTCAAAGGTCCTGTTCTTCGTGATCCCATTTTTCAAACTTTAGTTAGTTTGTAACGTTGCTGTTAGAGCATAAATAATACCTGTAAAATGATAAAGCTCAAAGTTCAATGCCAAGCGAGATATTTTATTTGACAGAAGTTCCCTTTCAAAGCCTACAGCGAACGGCCGGTTTGTTCTACATCCCTTACTTCCTGCTTTAATGACGTCAGTAGAACAGTTTGTTGACTAACCTCCGCCCACAATAAAACGCAAAAAAGTGGGCGTGGTCTTGTTGCTCTCCCACGTGGAGAAGAGGAAGTGTTGCGTTTGTAGAGTGTGTTTGTTGCCATGTCGTCCAGACGCTGTTATTTTCATCCTGGAGTCAAATCACCTTTGTTTGGCCTTCAGGGGCTGTAGTTTGAACGCGTTCATCTCCCCGCAGAATACAGATAAGTACATTGTGTGAAAAATACAGTGGTTTTTTTTAGACGCGAAACATGAACACATGTTATATTGCACACAAAGCTTCAAAAACACACGAAAAACGGGACCTTTAAAGTTTTTTTTTAAGATTTACACATTTCAATTAATAGTAAAATTTCATCAAATTGAATTGAATAACCCTTATATTATTCTTATATATTATTTTTATATTATTAAGAATTTTATATTAGCTAAGAATTTTAAATGAGTAAAAAAAAACTTGAGCTTAAAACATTTTGTATAAATGGAACAAGTATTATGTGATTCATATTCAGAAATTAAAAATTCTTAATTCATAGCATGATATGGATGGATGGATGGACGGATAGACTGATAGACAAATGGATGGACGGACGGATAAGATGGATGGATGGATGGATGGATGGATGGATGGATGGATGGATGGATGGATGGGTGGGTAGGTAGGTAGGTAGGTAGGTACATAGATAGATAGATAGATAGATAGATAGATAGATAGATAGATAGATAGGTAGATGGACAGATAGATAGATAGATAGATAGATAGATAGATAGATAGATAGATAGATAGATAGATAGATAGATAGATAGATAGATAGATAGATAGATAGACAGATAGATAGGTAGATGGACAGATAGATAGATAGATAGATAGATAGATAGATAGATAGATAGGTAGATAGGTAGATGGACAGATAGATAGATAGATAGATAGATAGATAGATAGATAGATAGATAGATAGATAGATAGATAGATAGATAGATAGATAGATAGATAGATAGATAGATAGATAGATAGATAGATAGATAGATAGATAGATAGACAGGTAGATAGGTAGATGGACAGATAGATAGGTAGATGGACAGATAGATAGATAGATAGATAGATAGATAGATAGATAGATAGATAGATAGATAGATAGATAGATAGATAGATAGATAGATAGATAGATAGAAAGGTAGATAGATAGATAGATAGATAGATAGATAGATAGATAGATAGATAGATAGATAGAAAGGTAGATAGATAGATAGATAGATAGATAGATAGAAAGGTAGATAGATAGATAGAAAGGTAGATGGATGGGTGGATAGAAGGATTGATGGACGGATAGACTGATGGATCGATGGGTGGATAGATGGATTGACGGATGGATAGACGGATGGATAGATATAGATGGTTGGATGGATGGAAAGAAAGAATATCACCATAGGGTTGAACCCAGTGGCGTAGGCAGGAAGTTGATGATGGGTGGGTCGTAATAATTCGCATTACTCCTTAATTTGGAAGAAAAATCAAAAAATCTGATTGAAACAGCAACACAGCTAAAAGTATATGTTGGACCTTTTATTGTCGATAGTCTGTGTCTACATGCCTTCTCAAGCCCCGTACAAGCTGTGTTTGAGATGTTTGAGCGGCAGGAACGCAAGGTGGCTTTATTAAAAAAATTCCACTAGTGTCGCAGATCACAACGTCTGAGTCTGTATCGACAGCCATTGCTAATACAGTTCATGTGGCTCACAAATATCCCATAGCCAAGCCACGATGGGCTAGACGAAAACCCTACCCATAGCTTACCTCGGAGGGCGGATGTCCGTTCTAAACAAGTCGGAGTGGAAATAAAAGATGTTGATAATTTCATCATATTTAATCATATGTTAGTTCACTTTCAAACGACAAAAAGTGTCAAGGCCCACACGGGTAGGAGCCAGCGATGATGTCACACTGACCTCTGACCTCGTCCTCCACCTGTTTCCATGGCAGCAGTAAACAAAGACTCCAGAGACAGGAAGGAGGCGAGCAGATGGAGATGAATGACCTTTGACAGACGGGCTCTTGAGAGAAACACCCGTGAGACTCACAAGTCAAGCTTCGTGTCAGGAGTGATGATGGTCATTTTCCTCATACACTTATGGGCATTTCATCAAGGGCTCGTTCTCCTGCGCGATTCCTCTCGGACATCCCTGTATTGTTGATGGCGTTGTGAGGGATTGGGTCTGTCTCCACAGAGGCGGATGGGTTGGGAGGTTGTTGGCTCAGTGAAAGCCCTCATGCGCCCTTTGAAGTGAACGTCAGGGGAGATTTATGCAGTTAACACTTCGTGTCTGTGTGAGAATGAAGAATAAAGTAAAACGGAGAGCTCTTTAGTCCTCACTGGAGACGGGATTGTATAGTCCTAAAGCTCATCAGTGTATCCACAACGGCACCACAGACCGATCAGGAATAACATTATGACCGGTGAAGTGAACAGTGTTGGGGAAAGTTACTTTGAAAAGTAATGCATTACAATATTGCGTTATCCCCTTAAAAAGTAACTAATTGAGTTACTTAGTTACTTTTTAAGAAAAGTAATGCGTTACGTTACTTTTACGTTACTTTTTGGTTTGGTTTGTTTTGTTTTTTAATAACAAAAAAGTTCTATTTTTGTGCAAAGGTAAAGACCTTTTCATACCAAAATTTAAATAATACGCCTCTGTCGGAGGTAAAAATGCAAATTCCCTCATGAACACTAGAGGGCGCAGCTCTGGATAATGGTAGAATAGGACGCAGGAGAAAAAAAGTTTTACCAGTAAAAACAAAAAATCTAGTAATTTTCATCATCAAAGGTCAGCAGCAAGACATTGGTAAATTAAATATAAAGGTAGATTATGCATCAAATAGTTTTTTTATTTAACATTTAATTATTGGAGGTTTGCATAGTACTCTGATTTTGCATTTGACTGATTTTATTCATTTTGAGGAGTACAGAATCTTTATTGTGCAAGTGAGATAAATAAATGCTCACATTTAGTCTATAACTACAATCATCATCATGTTCACACACACACACACACACACACGCCTCTGCACTTATTTTCCTCAACATGGGGGCAGGAGAGCTGTCAGTCAAATTAATGTCAAAAAGTAACGCAAAAGTAAATTTGAAAAGTAATGCGTTACTTTACTAGTTACTTGAAAAGTAATATTATTACGTAACTCAAGTTACTTGTAATGCTTTACCCACAACACTGGAAGTGAGTAACACTGATGATCTCTTCATCTCCTGTTAGTGGGTGGGATATATTAGGCTGCAAGTGAACATTTCGTCCTCAGAGTTGATGTGTTAGAAGCAGGAAAAATGGGCAAGCGTGTGGATTTGAGCGAGTTTGACAATGGCCAGATTGTGTTGGGTCAGAGCATCTCCAAAACTGCAGCTCTTGTGGTGTGTTCCCGGTCTGCAGTGGTCAGTCTCTATCAAAAGTGAAGGACCAGTGGAGAACCGGCCACAGGGTCATGGAGGACCAGTGGAGAACCGGCCACAGGGTCATGAAGGACCAGTGGAGAACCGGCCACAGGGTCATGAAGGACCAGTGGAGAACCAGCCACAGGGTCATGAAGGACCAGTGGAGAACCGGCCACAGGGTCATGGAGGACCAGTGGAGAACCGGCCACAGGCTCATGGAGGACCAGTGGAGAACCGGCCACAGGGTCATGGAGGACGAGTGGAGAACCGGCCACAGGGTCATGGAGGACCAGTGGAGAACCGGCCACAGGGTCATGAAGGACCAGTGGAGAACCAGCCACAGGGTCATGAAGGACCAGTGGAGAACCGGCCACAGGGTCATGGAGGACCAGTGGAGAACCGGCCACAGGGTCATGAAGGACCAGTGGAGAACCAGCCACAGGGTCATGAAGGACCAGTGGAGAACCGGCCACAGGGTCATGGAGGACCAGTGGAGAACTGGCCACAGGCTCATGGAGGACCAGTGGAGAACCGGCCACAGGGTCATGGAGGACCAGTGGAGAACCGGCCACAGGGTCATGAAGGACCAGTGGAGAACCGGCCACAGGGTCATGGAGGACCAGTGGAGAACCGGCCACAGGGTCATGGAGGACCAGTGGAGAACCGGCCACAGGGTCATGGAGGACCAGTGGAGAACCGGCCACAGGGTCATGGAGGACCAGTGGAGAACCGGCCACAGGGTCATGGAGGACCAGTGGAGAACCGGCCACAGGGTCATGGAGGACCAGTGGAGAACCGGCCACAGGGTCATGGAGGACCAGTGGAGAACCGGCCACAGGGTCATGGAGGACCAGTGGAGAACCGGCCACAGGGTCATGGAGGACCAGTGGAGAACCGGCCACAGGGTCATGGAGGACCAGTGGAGAACCGGCCACAGGGTCATGGAGGACCAGTGGAGAACCGGCCACAGGGTCATGGAGGACCAGTGGAGAACCGGCCACAGGCTCATGGAGGACCAGTGGAGAACCGGCCACAGGGTCATGGAGGACCAGTGGAGAACCGGCCACAGGGTCATGGAGGACCAGTGGAGAACCGGCCACAGGGTCATGGAGGACCAGTGGAGAACCGGCCACAGGGTCATGGAGGACCAGTGGAGAACCGGCCACAGGGTCATGGAGGACCAGTGGAGAACCGGCCACAGGGTCATGGAGGACCAGTGGAGAACCGGCCACAGGCTCATGGAGGACCAGTGGAGAACCGGCCACAGGGTCATGGAGGACCAGTGGAGAACCGGCCACAGGGTCATGGAGGACCAGTGGAGAACCGGCCACAGGGTCATGGAGGACCAGTGGAGAACCGGCCACAGGGTCATGGAGGACCAGTGGAGAACCGGCCACAGGGTCATGGAGGACCAGTGGAGAACCGGCCACAGGGTCATGGAGGACCAGTGGAGAACCGGCCACAGGGTCATGAAGGACCAGTGGAGAACCGGCCACAGGGTCATGGAGGACCAGTGGAGAACCGGCCACAGGGTCATGGAGGACCAGTGGAGAACCGGCCACAGGGTCATGGAGGACCAGTGGAGAACCGGCCACAGGGTCATGGGCGGCTCATTGATGCTCGTGTGGAGCGAAGGCTGGCCCGTGTGATCAAACAGACGAGCTACTGGAGCTCAATAACACATGATCCTTCAGAAATCATTCTAATATGATGATTTATTATCAATGTTGGAAACAGTTGTGATGCTTAATATTTCTTTATAACCGTTGATACTTTTTTGCAAGATTCTTTGATGAATAAAAGGTTAAAAAAACAACAACATGTTATCTTTTGTAACAATATACACTACCGTTCAATACTGGATCAGTTTTTTTTTTTTTAAAGAAATTAATGTTTTTATTCAGCAAGGATGTTAAATTAATAAAAAGCGATTTCATATTTTGTAAAGATTCATATTTAGAATAAATGCTGTTCTTTTTTAACTTTTTATGAATCAAATAATCCTGAGAAAAGTATCACTGGTTATAAAGAAATAATACATTTATAATACATTTATAATTTCCAACATTAATAATAAATCCTATCAAAAGGATCATGTGACACTGGAGTAAGGATGCTGAAAATTCACAGGAATAAATTATATTTTAAAGTATATTAAAGTAGAAAACCATTATTTTAAATTGTAATAATATTTAATAATATTAGTGGGTTTTTTTTGTATTTTTGATCAAATAAATTCAGGCTTGATGAGCAGAAGATAATTTATGTCAAAAACATAAAAATGTTTCCAAACTTTTGACTGGTACTATAAATATATATATATAGTACCAGTCAAAATTTGGAAACATTTTATGTTTTTGACATAAATTATGTGTATAAATGTGTGTATATATATATATATATATATATATATATATATATATATATATATATATATATATATATATATATATATATATATATATATATATATATATATAATGCTCAAAAGTTTACACACCCGTTGCAGAATCTGCGAAAATGTGAATCATTTTAACAAAATCATACAAACAGAGATCATGCATACAAGAGAGATTATACAAAATGCATGTTGTTTTTTATTTAGTGCTGTCCTGAATAAGATATTTTATTTAAAAGATGTTTATTTATTTCTTTATTATTTTGGGCAAGTGAACATTTTAACACAAAGAAACATAATTAACATCTTTTTTTGACAGTTTGTGCGGTTAATCCACAAAATAAAAAAATAAAAATAAAAAAACACAAAAAAAACTTGCATGTAATGTGCAAAGTTATTTTCCCGTTTGCCCAAAAAGGAGTGGGAAGAAGAAAACTTTTTTTAATCCCACCCCCATTTCTCATAAATCATATAACATAACATAATAAGCTTCCTTTTTGTTTTCATTGGACCATTACTTCATATCATTACACTCGAGGATGATAAGTAACTGTTTTATCTTTGCTAACATAATAATTCGATTGCAATAATAACTATAAGATACCAACAATGGTAAGGAAATTTTACAGATACCAACACTGGTAATGGACAGAACATACCAACAATGGTAAAAAAAGAAAAAAAATGACAAGCACAAACCAGCACTGCAGGATGGAATATTGAGATCATGTTAAGACAATCTGTCTATATATTGTGACCAGACCATATGTTTGTATTGCATCTTGAATGTATTGATATTTTGGCGTTGTTTGCAGTGTATATCCAGACTGGTATAGTCCACAAGTTTGTCCACAAGTATAGTCCACAAGTTTGTCCTGAGCAGTTAAACTGCCCAACTTTCTTCAGAAAAATCCTCAAATTCTTCAGTTTCCAGCATCTTCTGCATATTTGAGCCTCTCCATCAGTGAGTGTGTGATTCTGATCTGAGGACGATTGAGTGACTCAAACACAACTATTAGAAAAGGTTGAAACAGTCACTGATCTCTTCTGAAGGAAACACAACGCATTAAGAGAAAACGTATTGAATTTGAAGATCAAGGTTAATTGTACTTAATTTGTCTTCCGGTAAAAATGTGAGTATCTTCTGTTGCTTCTGAAGGGCAGCACTAAATGAAACAAATTGATATATTTAAACAAACTAAGAAAAATGTGGACATCTTCATCCTGTGTAAAAGTTTTCACACCCCCCTGCTCTTAATGCAATAAACATTAATCCCAGAGGAACATTTTACCGCTCAGCTGTTGCTCTTACAAAGCTCAGGAGATTTCAGTATCAACTTTATAGTTTGGCAATGAAAGGACGCTGGCTTTGAACTGGACACTGAACACCAAAACACGGGATCAAGAACAAGAGGACATGACTGAGAGCTGAGACGCTTGATCCTTTAATTCTGTCGTCTTGTTTTCATCTGTTGAGAAACATGAATGTTTTTTTTCTTTCACCTTCAGCCTGAGCGTCCCGGGTCTTCAAGGACTGTATTACGTTATTGACAGGTAATCTCCATTAGAGAGATGTAGTGTCTGTGAGGTCAGCCTGTTATGAAAGGACAGCACTGTATTATCTGTGAAGGGCTCGAGTCTGACAAAACTCATTATAATCCAACATGAGGCAGCCGTGAAGCTCACAACAACACATACAAGGTCACGTGTCATGAAAACAACTCGCTTATAAAATTATTATAGTTTGGGAACATTAAGAGTTTGTTTGCGCTGGGGAATTATTCAACTCATTTCTGTACTGTACTTTTCATTATTGCAATTTATCAAAACATTATTTTGTATTTATTTCCACTTGATTTTGGGGTGAAAATGACCCACACACTGACCGGTTCGGGTGTGTTTGACAGACTTAGTGAATAAATAGTGTGTTTCTTAAAGCGGAGCTGTCCTCTCTGGGATATATAAAGCTGACCAAAGCTCGTGGATCACAGTGTCTTAATAAATTCTCATATTGTGTCCTCACAGCGGATCATATCTGGGAGGTTATGAGTCTATGTCACTCAGTCACAGTCACAGCGGGAGATCTGACATTTCACCATCCTCTCACGCTATATATATATATATATATATATATGAACATTAAGATTTAGATTTGAAACATTAGGATTTTTATATTGTTTCTGAAAGAAGTCTCTTCTGCTCACCAATGATTTATTTATTTGATCAAAAATACAGTAAAATCAGTAGAATTGTGAAATATTATAATGTAAATCAGCTATTCTCTATGTTAATATATACAGTAAAGTGTCATTTATTCATCATTACTCCAGTCTTCAGTGTCACATGATCCCTCACAAATCATTCTGATATGAGGATTTGCTGCTCAAACATTTATGATTATTATCAATGTTGAAAACAGCTGTGATGCGTCTGGAAACCATGATACTCTACCATTCAAAGGTTTAGGATAAGTAATATATAGTAGGGCTGGGTAAAAGATAAAAAAAAAAAAAGATTGATTTCTTGATTTTAATCGATTCTCATTTTTACGAACCGATATCTATTCTTAAAGGACAACTCCGGTGTAAAATGAACCTAGGGGTAATTAACACATGGTTAACGAGTAGATCGCTCTCTGGGATGTAAAGAGTTTTATCTCTAAAAACACATTCGCTTATAACGCTAGTATATGGGGGCATAGAATAAGTCAAATTAAATGGCTAGTTAATACCACTAACAAGGCTCAAAATAGCCTCACACTAACACGCTAGCATAATGAGGGTCCCTACATGCAAACCGAAGCATTGAGAACTGTGTAAGTGTACAAACAGTTTAATAAGAAGATCTTATCTGTTTTCTCTTGTCGAGAAATCAGTCTGGACAAGTCGAGCCACGAACGCTGTGCTAAGCTGCGATAATTCCTATTGACCAGTTCACTTAGCACAACGTTCGTGGCTCGACTTGTCCAGACTGTTTTCCAAGATGGCTCCTGTCTGTATACGCGTAATGTCTGTATAAACACAACACACATCTGATGGTCTAAAATCGCTTGAATGTTCAAAATGTCAGGCCTTAAAACACATACAAATGGCAAAGCTTTGTGAGGATGCAAGTGAACGTGATCTGACTTCAGGGTGTGCGCGTTGTCAGAGACATGACGCTAATCTGGCTCTCTGTCTCACAGATAAAAGCTCATGAGCACTGTCTGAACGGAGAAGTTTTCCATAATGTTGTTCTTGAATAGTGCACAATCGCTTTAATGTTCAAACTGGCAAGCCTTTAAACGCATTTAATTGACAAACTTCATGAGGACTCAAGTGAAAGTGATCTGGCTTCGGGGCTTACGCGCGCATGTGTATCAGCGCATACAAGAACGGTATAAAACATGCAATTACCATAGTAGTTCTGAGCATCTACACTCAAAAAAAGAATTTGTTGAATTTACTTAAAAACGCTGCGTCAAGTGGTTCCACACAACTATATTGAGTCATTTTTACAAATAACAATTTGGTTATATGAACAAAAGAAAGTCAAGTAAAGCTGACAAAATGTCTTTAAGTAAATACAAACCATTTGAATTTGTCACTGTTACATAATTTTTATCTGTTCAATTTACTTAATAATGTTATGTTAAATTTATAAAAGTTTATGTTAGGTGAACACATTTATTTATTTAATTTACCTTATTATATTAACTACTTGCTCTACAAGTGTAAGTGGAAAACTATTAAATATAACAAAAAGCATATTTATAGAAACAAAATTCAAAAATAACTTAATTGAGAACAGGAAGTCCATCCAATAAATGTGTGTATATGAGGCGCCACAGTCTAAACACAGGCACCACTCTTCTGCATAATGGTAACCACAAAATTACGGAAACTTCTCTAAATGTCCAACATAACTGCACATAACACTAACATAAACTAACAACATCTTTCCCTTTACTGAAAAAGATAAAATAACACTTGAATCCCTAAATTTACTCTCCTAATGCAGTCCCTTGCAAAGCATGCTGGGAACTACAGATCCACTGCCCAGTTTGTTCGTTTCACTCAGCGATGTTAAGTTGGCCAGACAAACACTTATTAAGTAAAGCTGACAATACTCATTTTTTAGTAGAAACAACTAAAAAGTAAATTGTTACATGAGTTTTTTAAGTAATGTGAACAAGGATGATTTGAGTGCAACTAACAACAGTGAAAGTTCATTTTTTAAAGTGTATAAACACAGATAACTGCTCCTGCATTTTTCCGTGTGCCTGCAAACTGCCCTTGATGTGACTGACGGGGCGGAGACACGTGAAAACCGAAATAACCAACAAAATTACGCCGGTTAGAGGTTTTGAATTTCGGTTTCGATTACTTTTCGGATAATCGTCCAGCCCTAGGTAAGACTTTTCAATTCTAAGCGCAGGTTCATTCTGTAAAGCCAGGAACACGCCATCAGTGTGTGTCAGTCGTGATAGTGTAGGGGTAAGGTGCGTGGCACTAAGTTTTGACGCAGGTTTGAATCCGGCTTTTGCCGAACTCGCTGTACTCCCTTTTCCCATCACATATCAGATCGGAAAGGCGTTTATTTTCCATTAAAAATAAAGAAAATATTCGAAAAGTGGAAATAAAGTGTCTAACGTTTGTTGTAACCGCTGCTCTTGTTTTGTATGTGGACAGGTAGCAGCTACAGTTTTGGTTTATGTTGACAGTGACAAGTGTGAAAATGCCCGCTCACTTTTGCCCAGGCCCTACCAAAAATAAAATTCTGCCTATGCCACTGGTATCATGTCACATGGAATCAATCAATCAGTGTTTCAACTGCAGAAAGACGTCAGTAAAACATCTTGTAAAAATAACTCTAGAGAGGAGCATTTTGATATGCACCATATTAGGCTACATATTCATTATAATGTTTAATATTCTTCAATATTTAATGCATTTTTGAATAAATCTGGCTTGTTTTTATGACAGCAGCCGTTTAAATGTTTATATTTCATATTACTTTATTATTATTTAAAAATGTACGTGTAGTTTAAGTGTTTGTATACAAATCAGTTCATTTTACCTTCAATATTATAGAGGTCTAATGTAGCTTAGGCTACAACTGACTCCCGTAGTTTACTAGTTAAGAGATTTGTTTTCCTTGAGAAAATTTGCCATGTATTGTACCTGATATATATCCAAAATAATCAAATTGTGAAATTTGTGTCAATACCCAGCCCAAATAAATATACAGTCAAACCAAAAATGATTCAGACAGCAGATATAATGTTTCTCTAGTGTGTGCTGGACACTATAGTTCATTTAAAGTAAACTGTGACATATTATACCCAAAGATTCTTCATAAACTGGCTCCCAGTACAATTTGAGACCAAAATGATTCAGACACTTTGACCTGAGCATGTTTTGCTGAAGTGTTTTGTCTTTGATTCAGTGTTTCCCACAGATTAGAAACCAATTTGTGGTGGCGGGCGGGCGGGGGCGTGGGATGGGGAGGGGTGATTGGCACAAATATCAATTTCGATCTTGATTCAGTATCAATTCATATGTATATATTCTACTGTACATATAAGGAAAAATACATTTGTCTTTTTAGCACCATTTAAACTTTTCTTGGGTTAAATTATATTTGTTTGCATTGTTAATATTCACTCGTGTTTGCTTATATAAGTATCATTAAAAATATTAGGATGCAAGGTTGGGTTTAACTTTTTACAATTTCACGTTTAAAGAAATAGTGTTTGATCATGTCTAAATATTTATTAAAATGCAAAACCTAAAAATAAGTAAGCAGTTATGATCTGCAATACTTTTTTGAGCAACCAGATTAGATACATGAATATTTATTAAAGAGCCATACAAGCACCTAGTAGGTAAACCATGGCTTTACTAATGAAAATGATTATTTTTCCAGCCACAAAATGACTGTAATTTGGCTCTTTGCATTGGAATTCTCTATTTTAACCTACACTAATTGTAATATAAATAATAAAACATATTTTAAGTGGTCATTAATGGACCATAATCATTGCACAAATAGTAGGCCTATTTAGTACCAAAATATTCAATAAATATTATTAAACTAACTAAATATAGAACATTTATTTAATTGAAAAATAGTTAAGGTGTATGGTGTAAGGTCACATTTGACCACCAATGAGTATGAGTGTGAGCAATTAGTAAGGAATACCTGAGGGCTAAATACAAGAAAAACTTTAACATTAAGATTTTAAAAAGTTAATGAATAACGACGCGCAATATGTGGCAGCCGGTGTTGATTCTGTGGCGCACCGCCACAAATTCGTCTATGTGTGGGAAACATTGTGATTGCTAATGTGACCTTTGACACCACAGACTGACACTGAACTAAATGAAGCATTGCTTGCTCATTGGTTGAGCTAAACTGGTATTATATGATTGTGTTCTTAAATCTAACAGCTGATTGGTTGATTGTAATCCATTACATCCCTTTCTATCAAAGTGATCTGACATTTGATCAAATAAATGCAGCCTTGGTGAACAGTAGAGACAAAAAATCATTAATGTTTCCAGACTTTTGATGTATATATCTCAGTTTGGACTTTGTTTCCATTTGCCATGTTTGTTGTCATAGTTTCTGATTTGAGTCTTGATCACTGTCAGCTGTGTGTTGTCAATCACCTTCATTTGCAGCTGTATTTGAGTTTCTGTTCACAGTTGTCGGGTCTCGTTTATGTTTGGATGTGTGTTACGCTACTTTCAACCTGTGGATTTATTAAAGACTGTTAATCTGTGTGTTCTCCCAACACAATCCGTGACAATATTACATATTTATGTGTGAAATCTCAGTCCATCAGGTGCAGTGGGCGTGGCCTGTTCTGACACGTCTGATTGGTTCAGCTGTCTGAATGAACGCCTGACGCTGACCACAGAACACACTGATTCTGTCTGACAGGTGAAGCTTTCCAACTCCTGCCAATCACACTTATCATCTCTTTTTCTTTTCTATCATAGAGTGTCCTTGAGAGCGTCACATCAAATGATGCCAAGACTCCAGAAGGACGAGGCCAACATGACGGATGTCGTATGTCCTGAAACAACACACTTCATCAGTAAGTTGGATGCCATCAAACTCTCAATATTGCAAAGATTAAATCAGTTTAACCTAATTTTTGTCAAAATTCAGTGACTCGTTCTTCCACTGAAGTGTTTTTTATCCAGTAAACACGGTTTAAAAATGTATGCAGTCCGATCAAACAGAATCAAAACAGTTTCCAATTTTGAAGAACAATCATGGAAAACATTAGCCTGGCTCCGCCCTCCTACGTACTTCTGTTCGATTTTCCTTTTCCTTCAGTTCTCCGTCTGGATCTGCGGTAAATTCTTAGGTTTTCTCCGAACAAATGTTTACCGGTCCAATCAGCGAACAGAGGGCGTGGCTGATTTTTGAGGGAAAATCCACAGAATGCTGTTTTTGGAGGGAAAATCCACAGAATGCTGATTTTGGAGGGAAAAGCTACAAAATGCTGATTTTGGAGGGAAAATCCACAGAATGCTGATTTCGGAGGGAAAAGCTAGAGAATGCTAGCCTGGCTCCGCCCTCCTACGTACTTCTGCTCAATTTTAATTTTCCTTCAGTACTCCGTCTGGAACTGCGGTATAGTCTTAGGTTTTCTCCGAACAAATTTGTACCGGTCCAATCAGCGAACAGAGGGCGTGGCTGAGAACGATGAGGTTGATGCGCTAGTTTGAGTTGTAGTTCAGTAATGGCGGCGGAAAAAGATGCGAGCGAAGCCATTCGGTCCGTTGTGGCACCGCTGTCGAATATCCAGAAGTTAAAGCCGGAGCAAGAACAATCTTTGCTGAGTTTTTTGGGTGGCCATGATGTTGTGTCCCGGGAAAAGTTTGATTTTCCAGCTCGCTCCGTTAGTGGTGAAGGAGTTGCTGAAGCCCCGGTAATTGTTTCTCGGGCGGTCTGAAGGCAGTGTCATCATTTACAGGGGCTAGTCAGTGATTTTATTGCCGTCCGTCTCACACCACCCGCGTAAAAATCCCAGGCTGAATGATCTCCTGTTTTAGTCAAACACCAGGTCGTGTGGTCATTTAATTGCAGTCCGAATCCACATCTGAGTTTTCAAGAATATATCACTTCAAAATTCTCTGTTTATATCCTTTTTGCCCCCTGCAGAGCACCGTACGGCTGCGCTTCGCTGTAATTTGGATGCATTTCTAGACTTGTATTTCTTTAAATGCTGGCAAGTATTTACAAGAGCAATATACACTCACCTAAAGGATTATTAGGAACACCTGTTCAATTTCTCATTAATGCAATGATCTAATCAACCAATCACATGGCAGTTGCTTCAATGCATTTAGGGGGGTGGTCCTGGTCAAGACAATCTCCTGAACTCCAAACTGAATGTCAGAATGGGAAAGAAAGGGGATTTAAGCAATTTTGAGCGTGGCATGGTATGTTGGTGCCAGACGGGCCGGTCTGAGTATTTCACAATCTGCTCAGTTACTGGGATTTTCACGCACAACCATTTCTAGGGTTTACAACGAATGGTGTGAAAAGGGAAAAACATCCAGTATGTGGCAGTCCTGTGGGCGAAAATGCCTTGTTGATGCTAGAGGTCAGAGGAGAATGGGCCGACTGATTCAAGCTGATAGAAGAGCAACCTTGACTGAAATAACCACTCGTTACAACCGAGGTATGCAGCAAAGCATTTGTGAAGCCACAACACACACAACCTTGAGGCGGATGGGCTACAACAGCAGAAGACCCCACCGGGTACCACTCATCTCCACTACAAATAGGAAAAAGAGGCGACAATTTGCATGAGCTCACCACAATTGGACAGTTGAAGACTGGAAAAATGTTGCCTGGTCTGATGAGTCTGGATTTCTGTTGAGACATTCAGATGGTAGAGTCAGAATTTGGCGTAAACAGAATGAGAACATGGATCCATCATGCCTTGTTACCACTGTGCAGGCTGGTGGTGGTGGTGTAATGGTGTGGGGGATGTTTTCTTGGCACACTTTAGGCCCCTTAGTGCCAATTGGGCATGGTTTAAATGCCACGGCCTACCTGAGCATTGTTTCTGACCATGTCCATCCCTTTATGAGCACCATGTCCCCATCCTCTGATGGCTACTTCCAGCAGGATAATGCACCGTCACAAAGCTCCAATCATTTCAAATTGGTTTCTTGAACATGACAATGAGTTCACTGGACTAAAATGGCCCCCACAGTCACCAGATCTCAACCCAATAGAGCATCTTTGGGATGTGGTGGAATGGGAGCTTCGTGCCCTGGATGTGCATCCCACAAATCTCCATCAACTGCAAGATGCTCTCCTATCAATATGGGCCAATATTTCTAAAGAATGCTTTCAGCACCTTGTTGAATCAATGCCACGTAGAATTAAGGCAGTTCTGAAGGCAAAAGGGGGTCAAACACAGTATTAGTGTGTGTTCCTAATAATCCTTTAGGTGAGTGTATTTCATCACCGCTCAAAAAATAAAGGAAGAAAAGCACGTAAACATTTGAATTGGGCCGTTATTTACGGCAGCATTTATTCTTATCATACCGAGCATATGACATTTTATTTGCAGTATACAATAATGTCACGGACCACCGTTCCCGATCACAAAACTGTGAATAAATCACAATCCGAATGCACAAGTTTTTTTCACTGAGGTGGCTGCACATTTATTGTTACTGACTTCCATGTGAGAAACAAAGGCGAACGGCGCATGACATGCGTCACGACCAAACGTTCGCGATTGGTTATGGCAGATCCAGAGTGACTCTTTGCAGATCCAATAGTTTTAAACTTCAACAGAGTTCCCGCCTTCAAGGAAGTAAACGCTTGTCAATGGAGAGAGGCCAGACTCTCTGTACAAATGAAATGTACGAGAGTCTGGTAGGACCAGGCTAGGAAAACATGGAAATGTCAGGGAATTTTAAAAGTCATGGAAATGGCAAAATCCTAAAAAGTGCATACACTGTATGATCTTGACAAGTTTGGGAGATTCGCTAATGCAAACTATCCCAATGCATTAATCAAGAACGTCTGAAAAGGTCGTGGGAAAGTGTGAGAGCCACGAACGCTCTTGCCGTTTGTGTGCAACATGCGTCAGACAGCCGTGACATCCGGGGTTCAGGGCGCCGCCGCGTTTCCCAAGCTGTAATTCAATTTTCTCCTTGTATTATTATCTTCCTCGCGGATGATGAAGAGAGCTGTTTGAAAAGAGCACCGGTGAGCATCACACCAGTGCAATTACTACTACCACATTAGTCCACTGCTAATTAAAGCTAACTAATGAGCCATTCATCCTCATTTAGACTAGATTTACTGCCAGGGAAATGTGCTAATTACTGCCATTACTCATCTGTTCTGAGGAGTTCATATCACACATATGGAGGGTCCAACATCAGACATCATTACACAGCAATTTCACATACAAATCAATCAATCATGTGTGACCAAAAGAATTCGACCCGGTTTTGCCTTTTATCCATTTGTGTCCAGTGTGTTTGGTCAGATACGTTCAAACTAGGGATGGGCATTCGATTAAATTTTCTTAGTCGATCATCGGGAGAATTAATAGATTAATCATTAATATTTTTATAATAAAATTAATTATTTAACTTTTATATTCTACTGCGTGTTTTTCCTCGATGAGACCTTTATTACAAGATCAACTTATGGCAGACAGTTAAACTACGTTCAGTTAGGCAAACAGAATATATAATGCGCGTGCATAAACAGAGACCTCATTTGTTCCAA
Source organism: Gobio occitaniae (assembly GCA_033150135.1). Classification (NCBI taxonomy): domain Eukaryota; kingdom Metazoa; phylum Chordata; class Actinopteri; order Cypriniformes; family Gobionidae; genus Gobio; species Gobio occitaniae. Next base: position 121,962 of record JARQWZ010003006.1, on the reverse strand, counting down.
AATAGCCTAATATTTTAACATAGCCTAACTATATGAAACTAAATAGGCTACGTTTTCTTTAACCCTCTGTCCAACGAAGTCGTCTGCGCCTTCTGATGGATGCTTTCCTTTATGACAGCGCAGAAACAAATCACAATACTCCATAATGTCTAGCCATAGGCTACTACAGATAAGTGCAAGACATATAATAAACAGTAAACTCTCTACTTTTATTTGTGAACACTCACAATAACGGTAAAGGCCGTGGATTCTGGGAACAGATTATTTTGCACTCCACTCCAAACACCGTCTTCATTTCAAAAATATATTGAATATATATATATTTCATATATATATAGATGCTGCGCCCTCTACTGTTCATGCGTGAATTAGCATTTTTACTTCAGCCTGGGGGTTATTTCAATTTTGGTATGAAGAGGTCTTTACCGTTGCACAAAAATATAACTTTTTTTGTTATAACAAAAACAAAAACAAAAAAAAGCCCAGCCCAGGTGAGAAAAATGTACGTAAAAGTTACGTAACGCATTACTTTTCTTAAAAAGTAACTAAGTAACTCAGTTACTTTTTAAGGGTGCAACACAATATTGTAATGCATTACTTTTCAAAGTAACTTTTCCCAACACTGTCCACTACAGTGGAAAAAAGTATATTGCTGGGTCCCAGGAGGATATATATTTGTTTATTTATTATGCAGAAATAACAAAGAGCCTGATGATGGGAAAAAAAATTAGATGGAATGAAAATATTATATATGTATATTTTCTCGCAAATGTTTAACGTTCTCCCAGGAAACTGCTTTTGCACAGCGAACGCAAAGTTTGAAACCACCAATTTTCCTCCCATCTAATTTTTTTTCTTGCACCATGTCCCTTTAAGGGCTCCGTTACTTTTTTATGTTCTTTGCGAGTGAACGCAGTTTCTCTGAGAAATGCAAAGGTTTTTCGAACGAACACACAGTTCGTTCGTTCGTTTGGGGGAGTGGAAATCTTTTGCGAGAGAACGCATAAGCATTAGGCAAACATCCATACTGTGCCTGCGGACAGACAACATTTAACTCTTAGTGAATCCCCTCCCAGAAAGTGTTCTTAACAGACGAGCTGCTGCTCAATTAACTAGGAACGCTGTAAAACAAACTGTCCGCATCAGCAGTTTTTCCTGGATATTCAGTTTTCCCGGACGGGGATGTCCTTATCTCGGCACGGCAGCGCTGCAGTGTGTCCTGCTCTATCGCAGATTGCAGAAATATCTTTGACATCCATCCAGCCTCTCGTCTGGCGTCCGAGCTCTCTCCGTGAGAACTGATGTCCTCTCGAATTCAATTTCCTCTGCCGTGATCCGGGTTTATCAGGGTAATAACTGTTCCCAGGCCTGTGCTAATGAAACCTGTCAGTCCTGCGGGACACGTGCATGGGATTGAGGGCGAGCTGCTGCATCCTCATACCTGTACACGCGCGCCCTGCTGTGTCCGATCAACCCGTCAGTGGGAAAATCCTGGACAGATGAACAACATCAGCGCAGTCTGACACTGTAATCTGGGAGTCTCACAGCTGTGCCACAGTCTGAAGTTCAAAGAGCCACACGAGAAACATCCGTCTTCCTTTCGCAAGGTTAAACGAGACACAGTCGTTAGGGGCCACGCATTGAAGGCATCTATTGTATCCGTTGGCGTTCTTCTTCCGCTCTCGAGTCTATGGCAGCCCATAGAAACACCTGCAGGAACGTTATGAGAGATGGCACACAGATAGAGGACAGTCTGAACTGTCACCATAGCAAATTTGGAGTCTGCAACTCAATCCTTCTAGCGCCACCAACTGTACAAAGTTTGACTCACGTTTATGCTAATAACTTTTGAATCGTAATTCTTGTATCCTCTGATTCCTTTGCTCAAGATGCTTAAATTGAACCCTGTGATGTCTTTTTCCATCTTGTAAATGTTGATGACTTTTTCGAGTTCCCCCTAGGCCGTTTCTCCAATTTTCACGAAAATTTTACCATATCATCTCCAGATGCCGACAAAAAGTTCTCGTTCTCGAAATACACGCAAGCGAATTTGATGTAGTGCTCTCCAAAATGAACATGAGGCTATATCTTCGCAAAGCTTTAGCGTATTCTGACCAAACTTGGTGTGTGTTATGACAACCATGACCTAAGGCTGCCTGCACAGTTTCAGTTTCCATAGATACAAAAACTGAACGGTTTGGCCAAAAATTATAAAAGTGGTGTTTTTAGATGCCGAGGCGAACGATACCCAATTTCCCCATATCGTCCATTTTGGAAGTCGTCCATTTTGAATTTTGTCCAAAAATGCTATATTTTACGAACGCATTGGTATATCATTACGAAATGTGCCTTAGGCACCAAACCCTAAGTTTGCGGTCAAAAGTTATAATGAAATTTCCAAAAATGCTAATAACTTTTGATTAAATTAGCCTGTAATGAATTGTAATGCAACTGGTCTTAATAGATTATATTGGTCATGCCGATAATAGACATCAATTTGGCCGAACTTCCTCTGATTTCCTCAATCCCTCTAGCACCACCAACAGTAAAAAGTTTGACTCACGTTTATGCTAATAACTTTTGAATCGTAATTCTTGTATCCTCTGATTCCTTTGCTCAAGGTGATTCGATTGCACCCTCTGACGTTATTTTCCATCATGAAAATGTTGACGACTTTTTCGAGTTCCCCCTAGGCCGTTGCTCCAACTTTCACGAAAATGGAACCAGATCATCTTCAGATGCCGACAAAAAGTTCTCGTTCTCGAAATACACGCAAGCGAATTTGATATAGTGCCCTCCAAAATGAACATGAGGCTATATCTTCGCAACGCTTTAGTGTATTCTGACCAAACTTGGTGTATGTTATGACAACCATGACCTGAAGCTGCGTGCACAGTTTCTGCGCAGTGCCTCCTAGTGGTCCATAGATACAAAAACTGAACAGTTTGGCCAAAAATCATAAAAGTGGTGTTTTTAGATGCCGAGGCGAACAATACCCAATTTCCCCATATCGGCAATTTTGGATGTCGGCCATTTTTAATTTTGTCAAAAAAGGCTTTATTTTACAAACGCATTGGTGTATCATTACGAAATGTGCCTTAGGCACCAAACCCTAAGTTCTGGGTCAGTGCCACCTTGTGGTGAAAAGTTATAATGAAATTTCCAAAAATGCTAATAACTTTTGATTAAATTAGCCTGTAATAAATTGAAATGAAACTGGTCTTAATAGATTATATTGGTCATGCCGATAACAGACAACAATTTTTGCTTCCTTCCCGTTTGTCCGATTTTCACCCAAATTGTATCATATCGTCCTCAGACCGTACCGACATAAAGTTATGGATTTCGTGACGATAGACTAAACCGTTTTTTGTAACAGTTGAGGCATGATGCCAAAATGACTCTTGAGGCTTTATCTCTGCAATGCTTTGCATGTGTCATTGTCACCTCACTCTGACCACACCACATCAATTTAGTCACAGCGCCACCCATTGGTTCGAAAGTGATAAACCATTAAATCATTTTATCAGTGACCTATATTTATGATTTTTCAGCCATTTTGACTAAAATCATCTTAAAATGTCTGTTATTGGTCATTGTTGCACTTGGTCTGACGCTGCCAGACATGTTTGCATGACTTCATTGTGCTCTTTGTGCTTGGCCAGGATAATGGCTGCTTGCAGCTATATTTAAAGTAATAGTTCTGCCAAAAATTCTGTTATCATTTATTCATCCTCATGTTTATCCAAACCTCCGTAACTCTGTAAATTTCTTCAGTGCATGACATGACTCGGGTCCGCTTTCTTTCTATAGTGCTTTATATAATAGCTACAGATTGTTTCAAAGCAGCTTCACAGTAATAAACAGGAAAATAATGATGCAAACTTCATCAAATATGAGCCAAATTCAAATTTAGCTGTAAAGCAGCTCTAAAATGTCAATATCCAGCTCAATGTTGATTCAGTGTAAAGTTGAGGAGGCCTATTTGATTTCGAAATGTTCATTTTTGGCTGAAATATTCCTTTAAATCTTGGAGGAAGACAGTATGTGACTTTTCCTTGAAAAAGAAATGAGAAGTTTGAGAAGTTCAGACTCTGAGGAGTGTTATGAACCGTCCCTGCTTTCATTAGTTTAACCGCCTGTAGGAGTTCAATGGCAGGTCAGATTTGGACAGGCTTACGCTCTCATAAACAATATTGAAAAACCAATATGTTCTGAATCAGAGTGATGATTCAAAGAGATCTGTGCTGTATGTTCTGGTCTGAGGGATCTTCTCTAATAAGATGAAGTGACTCTGACACTGAACAGCGTAACAGGCCGTCAGTCTTTAGAGACGGAGACCCAGGAGAATCCTGATCTTATGAATCATTTCCTCCTTCACTTTGAGTAATGTCTGTATCATATTCAAGAAGAACACCAGAAACACCACTTTAACATGAATATAAAATACATTTCCACAAAAATATTAAGCAACACAGCTGTTTTCAACATTGATAATACTCTTAAATGTTTCTTCAGATCAGCTTATTAAAATGATTTCTGTATGTCATAATTTTAGTATGTCATGATTTTGACAATCCTAATCTGAAGGGTCATGTGACTCTAAAGACTGGAGTAATGATGATATATTCAGCTTTGATCACAAGAATAAATTACACTTTACTATATATTCACATAGAGAACAGATGATTTACATTATAATAATATTTCACAGTTTTACTGCATTTTTGATTAAATAAATGTAGCCTTGGTGAGCAGAAGAGAGGCCAGAATAATTAATTATGGCATAAAAATGTCAAAATAATGATAAAAAAATCAGAGACCGTAGAAGAAGAAGAGACAGTATTTACATGTTTGCCAAAACCATTCACACATGCTGCGTCCCAATTCGCCGCCTTATACTTTTTTTTGTGAAGAAAAAGTACATACTTTTGAGTGTGTAGCAGAAGAGTATGCGAGCTTTGGGACGTACTACTTCGTCATCTTTAACGGACTCTGTTGCTTAGTTTACGTGCATCCCATCACTGTTTAAACTGCCCTGTCAATCATCGTCACAGTTCAAATCCTCCACATTCAGTTTTATTTCCTACCGTATCGGAGAGAAATGTAGATCTGCCATTCATGGGTCTTTAATGCAGAGACTCCCCTCATGTTTTTGCAAAGTTAATGGCCAAACGTATCATTACAAAAGTTCTCAATGCTGCTGCAGGTGAAATATAATGTGGATAACACTGAATAAATATATTTTCGTCAGGTTAAATACTGATAATTGCTCACTCAAACCCCTTTATCTAATCCTCTCCACTTAGCCGTCGGACTCGCATAACCGTCATGTTTGTAGTTTTTTAACACTTTTTATCCGTGTTTGTAGTTCTAATCGAATCCTCGTCCATCTCGCAATCGGTTGTGAGCAATTTCATCCGTTAAGAGTGTGCATCGATCTACACTTCGGATTCTGACCGGAAATAGTAGACCATCCGTGAATCTTTGGAATACTCTTTTCAACATACTACGATTTGGGACATACTAATTCTTTTTTCGAATACTATTTAGTACGGATAGTATGCGAATTGGGATGCAGCAACACACTTGTGCTAACTGGCAAGTAGCATTAGCAGCTTAGCATTTCTTCTTTGTCTACTTACTTCCTCTTAGTTGTATCAACGTGTGCTCGGCAAGACCGTTTTGTGCTTGAGCGCCACCAAGTGGTGTTTTACTAACTTCAGCAGCTCCAGCCACGTCAACAAAAGTGCAGTTCACATTGGTCGGCCAGTTTTTAACTCGCCGCGTCAAAACAAAAACACCAACCCAAGTCGTTTTTTTAATGACGCTTTTATGCCTGGCGTTTTGCGCTTCGGTGTGCACACTCACATGAGCGCCCTTTGTTTAGGTGATAAACGCGTGCGAAAATCGTCCCGGTGTGAACAGGTCTTTAGTCTAAATTATTCTTAAAGACATAAGTAGGAGATAAAGCTGAAATTATGACAAAGTTGAAATTGACGTAAGAAGAGAGCAGAAGAGACTTCTTACCGAACACAAACTTTTGAATGGTTGTGTAATTAAATGCATGCATGCATAAAATTATATTATGCAAAACATACCGTATGATTTTTCAGCAGGGAGAGGCTTCCAAACTCACTGCTAATGATTCACATTGACTAAAATGCGTCAAAGTTCCAACACTGTTGTCAAAACTACAATGTGCAACCTTGTAAATTGTTTTTTTTTGTCTACACCACAAAAACAAATGCTAGAACTGCATCATCTATCAATCCAATCAAACACCTGTAAAGCCACTGCTAATTTGCTTCTTTATGCATCATCTTTCAAGGCACTCAAACTCCTTTAAGGTCTGAAGCCTGAGAATTTCAAGTAGAAATATCCCATATCTGACATTAGATGAGAAGCAGCAGCATTGTGTGTGTGCGTGTGTGTGTGTTCAGCACTCGCAGAAAATGAGCCATCCATCATGGTACTAATGCTTGACAAGAAAATCAATTAACAACCCAATTAAAGTTTCTTGGTTGTCTGTGAGCGGCAGCAGCAGCGGGTGTGTTTGACTCCAGGCTCCCTGATCCAATCCAGTGTGTTATTACAGTTAGTGCCTGTCATTCTGCTCTGGAAGCTTGACATTTACAGTAACACAAACCTGAAATCTTTGCTTACTTGTGCTGTGCATTAAAATGTTCAAACAGCACTCAGAAAAATGTGAAATCCACATTGCATTGAACATGCATGTTTTTGTACCTGATTTGCATGCATTTCTAATCTAATCACCCAATTTGCATAAATTGATTGAAGCAGATGCCAAAACATTGCAAAAGTGGGCACAATTAATTTCACCTTGTGTTTTTATGTTTATCCCAATGCACTTGTAAGTGCATTACAGTAAATGTGTTTTTAGGGGCCAGGCATCTGTTGTATCCATTGGCGTTTTTCTTCCGTTTCTTCTTCTTCCGCTCTTGAGTCTCCAACTCAATCCCTCTAGCGCCACCAACTGTCCAAAGTTGCACTCACGTTTATGCTAATAACTTTTGAACAGTAAGAGATGGAAACAAAAAAAAGTTCCCTCTGATTCCTTGGATCAAGACGACTGAAGATATGATTTTTTGTTGTTGTTGCTATTTTTGCTAATAACTTCTGAACAGGTTGCCCTAAAATCATAAACGTGGTTTTGTTAGATTCGGGGCAGAATGCAGAGTCGATTGATATCCAATCCCATGTGGGCCATTTTGGGTGTCGACCATTTTGAATTTTGTAGTAAAATCTGTATTTTATGAACGAATTAGCATATTGTTACGAAACTCGTATGGGTCATCGGCACCTTACCCTGAAGGAGCCTGAGAAAATCAAATATTCACATATAATTTTGGGTGTCGTCGATTTATTTTCACTGTAATCACATCCCTTAGATTCCTGAATCCTTGCCGAGTCCAACGATACCAAACATGCTAGGTTTTGCTTTATGGTTTGTTCAACATTGTGATTTAACGTTTAAATAACTTTCGCAAATATCTTCAAAACCGTTAGTCCGATTGAGACGAAACCACCGTAGGAAAATCTGAATCATAGGGGGTTGAAGATATGTCAATGGCCAAATGTCAACAACTTTCCCATATCGGCCATTTTGAATTTTGTAGTAAAATGCTGTATGTTATGAACAAATTAGCATATCGTTATGAAACTCGGTATGGGTTTACACGATGCCCTGAAGGAGCCTGGTAAAATTAAATATTTACATGCTTATAACTTTGGATTTGGTCTACTTATAAGTTCACGGGAGTTATATTCTTAGATTCCTGAATCCTTGCCGAGTCCAACGACACCAAACATGCTAGGTTTCGCCTCATGGTTTCTTCAACGTTGTGATTTAGCGCTTAAACAACTTTCGCAAATATCTTCGAAACCGTTAGTCCGATCGAGGCGAAACTACAGTAGGAAGATAGGAATCATAGGGGATGGATGATATGTCAATGGCCAAATGTCAAAATTTTTCCCATATTGGCCATTTCGGGTGTCCGCCATTTTGAGTTTTGTAGTAAAATGATGTATGAATGAATTAGCATATCGATGCCCTGAAGGAGCCTGAGAAGTTGAGCCAGCGCCACCTAGTGGTAAAATGAAATGTTCACATGCTTATAACTTTGGATTTGGTCTACTTATTTGGTCTACCGATCGAGATGAAACCACCGCAGGAAAACACAATTTTGAGAGTAAGTGGCAAAAAAAATGCAAAGTCGTGTGTGGGTCAATTTTTTATGTGCTCATAAATGTCTATAACTCCTAAACGAAATAAGTAGGCCTGTCGCGATTGGTCGATACAATCGACTGCGTCAACGCTGTTTATTAGTCGGTGTCAATATTTTTAGTCGACTGGGTAAGTTGGGTACGATATGAAATTGTATTAGTACCGTTACCGGTACTTTAAGAATGACAGCACTCTAATAAGAGCAGTATTTCTTAATGTGCGTCGATGTGTGACAGCAGGAGTGAGGACGTGTGTGTGAGCTCTGCTTCCACCGTTCACTAAACAATGAAGCAGAACAGTCAAATATATACATGCAGCAATAGTTTTTGTGCGCAAAAACAAAAACAAAAATAACACCTTTATCCAACTTGTTCTTGTCTTCCGTGTGTGCCTCCACGACGCCAGCGCGAGAATATGACGTAGCGCCGGCGTTCGGGAATCCATGAAATGCACACTTTAGCCCCATTTTGAGCACTACGCCAAGACCTAAAGCACGATCAATGTAGAATTCAACAGCTTAGACACGCGCGTCTTCCTCTGCTTGTAAACAAATCTCTTCTGGGTCATGTGTCCGAACGCCGGATCTGCGTCATATTCTCGCGCATGCGTCGTGGAGGCACACACGGAAGACAAGAACAAGTTGGATAAAGGTGTTATTTTGATTTTTTTTTGCGCACAAAAACTATTGTCGTCGCATCGTAAAATTATTGTAGAGTCACTGTGGTGAGATGGACTTTGTAATGACGTTTTAAGTGCCTTTTATGGGTCTTGTGAGTAAATGTACTGAATGCCAATGGAGGCCTATCTGAAGCCTTTCTCAGCATCAGCTTTACACTAAAATATCTTCATTTGTGTTCTGAAGATGAACGGAGGTCTTACGGGTGTCGAACGACATGAGGGTGAGGAATTAATGAAGGAATTTTCTTTTTTGGGTTAACTAACCCTTTAACCTGTGAAAAAAACCTCTACAGACTGGTTGTCATAAATGTTACCAGATTATTGGTTGCTTTCTCAAATATTACACGGCTGTATTTTTAGTGCTAGCAGTCAAAAATAAAACTTGGAGAAATATTGAAATACTGTTGGAGATCTCATGTTCTTTTGTTCTTACTGAGAATCATCCATAAAATAGTAAGCTACATGTTTAATTTGCAGGGGAATAACCTTCATAGCATAATACTCACTCCTCACTACTCTTGAGTACTTTTACAAGGACTACTTTTTACTCCTACTTTGAGTAGTATTTAGGACAGGTACTTTTACTCTACTTGCACTACGTTTTTTGACAAGTAACAGTACTTTTACTTGACTATGCTTTTTCAGTACTCTTTCCCCCTCTGCATATTGCTATATTTTACAAACGCATTGGCATATCTTAGCGAAACCCAGTATGTGTTTTCGGCACCATGCCCTGAAGGTACTCAAAAAGTGTTGGGGCAGCGCCCCCATTTTTTTAAGGAAATTATATCATAAGCAATTATATCTCATTACAACTCAATGTATTTATGGGTTTTCAACCTTTTTGTTTAAAAGTGTCTCTTGATTTACTCAGTTTTGCAGTCGGTCTGCTGTTAGCTTCCTTGTTTGCTTCTGTTGTGCTGATCATTGCTTTTAACCCTTTAAAAGGCTTTTATGCAGTGAATGCCCTCATAAACTGATGCCATGTCTTTCTGTGCCGAGCCTTTGCCCGTCCATGATCTCTCTGGAGCTTCACACACATTAACACGCCGTCGGTCAGCAGGAGCAGCTGTGTCCGGCTCGCTCTGGCTGAGGTCATGTGAGGCGCCCGCAGAGCTCGAATGGCGTGCCACGGCTCACATTAACACACTGAGACAGTCTTTCACACCTCAGAGTCTGGGTCCCATCTCCTCACAGTGTGGACTGAGCCTGTCTGAGTTCAGCTGGACTCATGCGGAGGTTACAGGAATTTACACTGTTTAAGAAATGCACTGTTTATCAACACACCTTTTCCTTAAATCTCATGCAGTAGTTCTTTATGAGGCAGCATACAATTATAAATATATGTTGTGTTGGCTTAGCAACATGCTGATTCATGTTAGAAGAATGATAAAACATGTTTTCAAAATGCTAAGACATGCTAAGAACAAATGCTAAAACATGTTAGCAAAATACTAAATCATGGTAGCAACATGCTATGCTACCTACATGTTGTGTAATGTTAAGAACATGTTAAATAATGCTAGCAACATGCTAAATCATGATAACAACATGCTACTTTATGCTAACAACATTTCATTGAATGCTTACAACATTTTAAAACGTAAGCAAAATGATAATTCATGCTAAGAACAAATGTTAAAACATGTTGTATCATGCTAAGAACATGATAAAACATGCCAGCAAAATGCTAAATCATGCTAACAACATGCCATTGAATGCTAACCACATTTTAAAACATGTAAGCAAAATGATAATTCATGCTAAGAACAAATGTTAAAACATGCTAGCAAAATACTAAAACATGCTAGCAAAAATTCTCTGCTTCCTACATGTTGTATCATGTTAAGAACATAAAACGTGCTAACAACATGCCATTGAATGTTAACCACATTTTAAATCATGTAAGCAAAATGATAATTCATGCTAAGAACAAATGCTAAAACATGCTAGCAAAATACTAAATAATGCTAACAACATGCTATGCTACCTACATGTTGTATCATGTTAAGAACATAATAAAACATGTTAGCAACATGTTAAATCATGCTAACAACATGCCATTGAATGCTAACAACATTTAAAAACATGTAAGCAAAATGATAATTCATGCTAAGAACAAATACTAAAACATGTTAGCAAAAATATAAATAATGCTAGCAAACATGTTGTGCTACCTACATGTATCATGTTAAGAACATGATAAAACATGTTAGCAAAATGCAAAATCATGTTAACAACATGTTATGCTAGCAAATTTGTTAAACCATATTAGCAAAACATGCTAATTCATACTAGCAGTGTGTTAAATCATTTTAAATTATGTTGACAACATTCTAATTCATGCTAGCAAAATGCTAATACATGTTAACAACATATTAAAACATGTTAGCAGAACATGGTAAATCATGCTAACAACATGTTAAAACATGCTAATTCATGATAACAAAATGCTAAAGCATGTTAACAAGTTAAAACATGTTAACAACATGGCAAACATTTTAGTGGCATGTTAAAATATGCTAGCAAAATGCTAATTAATGCTAAAACATGATAGCAACATGATAATTCATGTTAAGAACATGTTAAAACATACTAGCAACATGTTAAGTCATGATAACAACATGCTAAAAATGTAAAAACATGTTAACAGCATGGAAATCATGTTTGCAGCGTGTGTAAACATGATAGCAAACATGCTAATAATGGTAGTTGCATGTTCAAATATGTTAGCAATGTGCTAAATCATGCTAACAACATGTTTAAAAAAAGTTATTTTACACTTTCAGACCTGACTTTGTCAAGCCAACATCAAAGTTGTTCATCAAACTTTACACAATCTAGTTTTGCTACAGGTTGAAGATGTCCTCCATCTTATAAATGACGGCTGTTGTAGTCAATATGGTAACTCAGAAATCTCTTTTTCTCTGCAGTTACGCGGCAGAAACTCGACACACCTGCCGTGAAACAGGCCTGACAGGCGACTGAAGGGCTGCCTGTGGTGAAGGTGACAGGACGTGATGTCAGACTTGCTCAGCATCATGGGTAACACTGACCATTAATATGGCAGCTGCAGCGTTCCTCTCCTCCTCTCTCGCAACAAATTTGACAACGAATCTCAATGTTTTTCAGTGTTTCTGTGGACATCCCTCGATGTTCTTGACAACACTTCAGTTTGTGCTCATCCTGAGAGACAGACAGCCGCCCGCCGCCCGTCAGTCATGTGGTCAGTCAGACGCCACGCAGAGATATGCAGAAATGATGCAACACGCCAACAACTAATGGGCTTTAAAGCAGAAGCTGTTCTGGGATGCACATCCATGCACTGTTTTCGGCTAAACATGGGCATTTTCCTGTGACAAGCTACTTTCTCCAACTCGTGTCACATGACTGTTATTGAAGGTGTTGCTTCTACATGCATGCAGTAATCAAACAAGCTCAGCTTTTTAGTCTTTGCACCGCTTTTAACTATGAAACCGTGCTCTAGAGCAGTGGTTTTCAAACTTTTTTTTTTCGCGAACACTCTTTTTTTCCCCTTTTTTTTCGCGACCCATATACTATAGGCCTACAGCCATTTACATTCAAAGTCAAGCCAAGCATAAGATTACTTATAGGGATCGACCGATATGGATTTTTTAGTGCCGATGCTGATACCGTTTTTTTTTTCATCAGCCTTAGCCGATGACGATACGGGCCGCCGATTTTCTGGAACCGATATTTGGAGCCGATACTGCTTTTGCTCCCTCAATTTACATCATAAAAATGACACAATGATCATGATGATAACAATTTTAAATTTAAAAAAAGGAACATTTATTGAACTAAAAAAAACTATATTTAACAAATAGTAAAAACAGGTGAGGTAGAACAAGAAAAAAAGAGTTCAGTGGTGATACTAAATTCTGAAAATAAATATTTAAGCATAAATAAAATAAGTATCAACAAGCAAGCAGCATAATAAAGTGCACACTGACTGTACTATACTTAAAACTTTTATACTTTTAAAACTATTTACAACCTAGTCATTTAATGCTTAGGTGCACTTAACTTAATCTCTTGAAAAAAATATCGGCGAACGCAGCAGCCTTGTATCGGCCGATACATGTAAAAATCGCAAATATCAGCCCGATTTATCGGTCTAACACTAATTACTTATATACATTTGGTCATTTGACTGTATTCTCCATTAAACCACTAGATTGCACAAAAATTCAACTTGGTACTTTTCCACACAATCGCTTTTGATGATTGATGTAGGCCTATATTCGCAACACAAAGTTGATTCTGCACTAATTTGATAGCTAGACCTAAATATATATATATATGGGAGGCTAATTAACTGGTTAACCAACAAAAATTTTAACAAATTAATCGTTTGGTTGAAAAAAAAACAGGTAAGTCACATTTTATTGCATTCAGAAATAATACCGGTAAATAAAGCAAAATGTTATAAATGTACTACAAGCATAATAAACACTACAAACATAGCTATAGGTTATTTTAGTTCCCCTCCCTCCACAACAAATTGTAATGAGTAGGAATATGGTGTGGCCCCTTTAAGAGCTGCGCTCCCTGTTGAACTGTCTGCGCCTCGAGCACTCCCTTGTATGCGGGTTATTTTCTGTTGCTCAAATCAAGTTCTTTTCTTTATTAAGTAACGCTGTGGACGGTACAGCGTTTGTGACGGACTATTACGCGAGTTTCACGGGGGAATAAAGTGTGAGCTGTGAAATGTCCGTCGCCTCTCCAGTTAAGTGAGCTATCGCGATTTTCATCCGGACACAACGCGTTACAAAATCCTTTAAATTTAAAGCTACACTGTGTAACTTTTTTAGTTTATTCTTAGCTAAAAACACTTAGTTCTTTGAAAAATATATGTGCTCATTAATGTATATTTACTTCTTTCAAGTAATAAAGTATTCTCGTAAGTTTATAATATGCCATTGAAAATACATACGGGTGAGGGTTCGAATGCCGGTCGCCATGTTGCCCCTCCATCTTGAAAGTACATTAGCCAAAGAGGGACATACCCGTAAATTCAAGCTTCGCCTTTGGCGTTTTAACACTCGATGGCACCGTGTCCAATGTGGACGAGGTCGAACTGGAAGCCATGTTAATCTTGGACTAAATCGGCCACCGTAGGAGTTAAAACGAAATCGGAATTGAGAGGAACAGAAACTAATATTCACTGGATGGTCATATACCTTTTCACCACTAGATGGTGGAAAATATCACACAGTGTAGCTTTAACGGTATTCAGAACAGATCAAGAATTTAAAAAGATAAGTATATAACTATAAAGCCAAAACAAAATCATTTCATTAGAATCTGAAAGTAACCAGCTTTAGGCTCGCGATTAATTATTATAGGCTTTGTTCACTCGCGTCCCAATATTAATGGAAAAATCATCCTCTTCACATGCGCACATGTGCTTTGAAACACCACAGCGAAGCGGTGCTCACACTGAATGGCACGAATTGTAGCTTACTACTGAATATTTAAACTGAGCTGTGTAACTGTTAGGTTGACTATTTTATGTTGATAATGAAATGACTGCGATGTCAAGTTTGCAATGCTGGAATATGTGCAGAGGAACGAGCGAGCAGAGGAAACATAAAATACTCTGTCATTTTGGTCATACAGTTAATAAGGACATCGTTCAAAATTGCAAAGTGTTTACTTACACTGTGCTATTGCAAAATAAAGAAAACAAGATGTGCTTTCTGTCGTCTGGTTTCCTTTCCATTAACTTGTTTTAGGAGCGTCGCAGTTTTTTCTTTCTTTAATCTGTTAATTATTTAAGGCAAATATATTTTGCGAATTCATTCCTTTTATATTAGGCCTATAGACTGATTTTATGAAAACAAAATTATTCTTTTTTTATTTTTAATGTAACTCAATTTTTTAAAATCATCCTGACCCAGGGTTTGAAAACCACTGCTCTAGAGCAGGGTCAGTGCCGCTTTTGCGAAACGATGTGGCGACCCTGACACATTTGCTGCCCTAGGCAAGATTAGATTTTTTTATATATATAAATTAGTAGGGATGCTCCTCTCAGGTTTTTGCTGCCGATACCGATCCCGATTCCAATGCTTCACTGATTTGTAAGCTCTATGATCACTTTTAACCTTTTTTCAGATAATAAATAAAAAAAACTATAGATGTTGCCTTTATAATATTTTTGTCGCGTTTTGTAATGTAATGTAATGTAACTGTTTTAACAGGGAACTAAATAATCACAAAAAATATTCATTATACAGTGAACATTTTAATATGCCTTTAAAATGGGGTTTCTACATAACACTATGCATATCAGGAGACCCAATGTATTTTCCACGCTTTTCTATTTGACTATTATTTTAAAGGAACACGGCAACTTTTTGGGACTTTGGCTTATTAACTGTATTCCCCGGAGTTAGATAAGTCCATACACACCATTCTCATCTCCGTGCGTGCCATAACGGTGTCTGACGCACCCCCCCGCTAGCCTAGCTTAGCACAAAGACTGGAGTTACATGGCTCCAGCTAGCCTACTGCTCAATAAGTGACAAAATAACACCAACATTTTCCTATTTACATGTTGTGATGTGTATAGTCACAGCGTGTACAAATAACAAGGTTACATGAGACACAGCCATCTTATAAACGTATACATACTGGGGACTATATTCTCAGAAGGCTCCTAATATGAGAATAGTCCACAAAACTGGCTTTTTGGCAAAATTCTTTCTTCGCCATTGACCAACACAAACCTGCTCTAAAGTCAATAGTGCAGTATTTTGTGTGTTATTTAAAGGGTGTGTTAGTGATATGAGCCTATAGGCGGTGCACAACGCATACACTTACTACACACACACAGCAGCACACATATATTAAAAATAAAAGGATTACACCATAAAAGATTATTATTGTCTACATAAAGATAAAAAGGCCTACATGTCATGATGGATAGTCGGTGCATGTATGACCTATTTGCAGTAATGAAGAATGAAATTGGCTAATTATTGAAAACACACATGTATTTAAGCGGACTTGTCAGGTTGAGGGTGTCTTATTACTAGGGTTGTGTACACTGTAATATTTACTAGTAAATAGTAGGCTTCTAGCTACTTAATTTAATTAATAAAAACAACCATATTATTATTTTTTCTTTTTAATTTAATTTCTATGAAAAGATTTCCCACAAATTATGTGTTATGTATTTTCTGGTAATCAAATGAAGACATAAGACATTAATTTAATTTATCTTTTAATTTAATTTAACTTTTTTTGTAAAACAAAGTGCTGCACAACTGAGCTTTAAATGGTTCCAATTAAAACATGAAGAAAAATTGTAATTTATAAAAAGAAAATCTTGGAAAAAATAAAGTTTTGATAATTTATTATTATCACAATAGTGTTAGTATTATTTTTAAAATTGAGAGGTATCTAAATTCTACTGTACAACAGTAATTTATTTGTCAAGTTAGCCTGACTTTTATTTTGACGGGTTGAGGTGAGTTTGAGTTTCTGTGTGTTTATGACGGTAGTTTTTCTCAAATGAAACGGTAAAATGCTCATGAAGTGACTCAGTGGCTCTGGAGATGATGTACGTGCGTTCATGTCTTCATATGAGAGGCAGAGATGGAAACATGCGACTGTCGCGCGCAATTCTGAGTGTGTGTGTGTGTGTGTGTGTGTGTGAGGTAAACCCATAGACTGTAAACCGCACGTCTACGCATTCATTCACACAGAGAAACGCATGATTCGTATTTAAATGGTCTTTTCGCGGTTTAATATTCACAGACACTAGTGTATATCACCAGATGCGTTCTCAGGTACCGAAATTTGGTACCGATTGATTTAATGTGAATCGGTACTCAGTAGTACCGACGTAATTCGGTCGGTGCCCTTAAAAGTACAGAGTTCGGTACCCAACCCTATATATTACGCCATGTAAAAAGTGAATCCGCCATGGCGCGAGCACAAATGGCTTTTAAAGGTCCCATGGCATGGCATTTTTCTATTATTTTATAATGTTTCCTGAGG
Source organism: Gobio occitaniae (assembly GCA_033150135.1). Classification (NCBI taxonomy): domain Eukaryota; kingdom Metazoa; phylum Chordata; class Actinopteri; order Cypriniformes; family Gobionidae; genus Gobio; species Gobio occitaniae. The sequence goes on along the minus strand of JARQWZ010003006.1, from coordinate 105,008 downwards.
TGTACTTATATTGTTAGTATAATTTTTACATCATAAAATATCATAATTTAGAAATAAAAGGCATTTTTTCTATACTGCTGTTTGCCCTGTGGCTGAAGGCCCTGTTACAAGAGGCGTGTCTGCTGTGAGACTTCAGTAAAAACACCCACTGTTGTGATTGGCTGACATCTTTGCATTTGATATGAGCGGAGGGGGTGTGGTTTAACGAGGTCTACGAGGCACGAGCTGCTGCTAGAGAGACGGATGGACCTGAGTTCACTTCACATCGGTTCTGTCAGTCTCAGTTCAGTGAACTGTTTTAGTTACAGCATATACTTCAGGTTATTAGTCTATTTCTAGTCGGAAGGACTGTCATTCATGTCAGAAAGTTAGTAACTTTAGTAAATTATGGATCAGTGCTGACTGGAGACGCGAACCGTTTAGAACGATTCAGTCCGATTTGGTGAACTGATTCGGTTCACTAAAAAGAACTGGTTCAAAAGAAAGATCGTTCGCGAACCGGACATCACTAACGTACCAGAGACGGAGCTCAGCGATTGCTAACAAAGTTATTTATAGTAACTACTGAGTTATGAGAGCGCTGTCAGTCAGCGCGAGTTTATTGTGTTTGAGTCCCAGTCACACCGAGTCCGTCTTCATCATTATTACCAACTTTGTAACACATGCAAAGTACCATTACAGCTGTCGAGATGAACGAGTTATGAGTAAGTGTTGATAATAGCATTATTTTTAGATGTTCCTATCATATGGAAAGCGTCAGTGACGCGCATTGAGTACACAGCGCAAACAAAGACACAATAGCAGTAATCGAATGTAATCCAGTTTATTGTGGGAATAGCTGGCTAGCCTAGCCGGATACCCTCACGCTTACCCCCCGTCTGCTTAATCTCACGCCGCGTTTGGCGCCTCCGCTGTGGGCCAGATGCAGTACTGGGGGTCGGGGATGTTGAAGGCCACCGGCCAGTGCAGCCCGAGCTTCGGCGTGTGTGTGTGGTTTATCTCTAAAGATCTGACTCTGCCGATGTTGAGCAGAAACTCATGACTGTATGCACATTGTAGAACCGATAGACGCGACGAGGACGTACAAAAACACTGACTCACAAGATAGAAAACACGAAAACACCGTTCTGTCTGGAGAGAGAGAAGCCGCAGCGTGTGCACGAATAATAAATAATTAGCTACACATAAGAAATCACTGATCACAGATCAGAAGGAACTGAAAAAAGACTTCTGTTTTCATTTGTACATCCAAACACTGAGAAACTGCCAGCGTTCACAAGCAATGATGCAATGATCTCTCGAGCGTTTGTATGGGCGTGCCAGATTCTCTGGGCGGAGGAAAGGGAGGAAACCGTTCCTGCTTGGACGTCAAACCAGGAGACTTCAGGATTGGCTCGTCTGGCCTGTCATTTTCTCAAAGGCAGAGAAAGACAGCCAGAACTCGGGTTTACACCGATCAACATTTCTATCCACTTGGGGACAATATTCAGGCTAGGGGAACTCATATTAATGTTGAAAAACCTCATAAAATGAAAATTTCATGCCATGGGACCTTTAAAGGGAAAGGGAGATGAGACTCTCAGTGTTTCCCCTACAATGTATTCACAGCGCCACTGCCAAATCTTCACATGATCAGTAATATCACATTCACTTACACACTGTAAAAGAGAGAGAGAGAGATTGACGATGGCCAGAGAACTAAACAAAAATGTAGTCCGCTTACACTTACACAATATCACAGGGCTGTGATATTAATCTTATTTTATTTTCGCTTCTAAGTATTAAAAAAAGAAGATATGAGGTAAAACTATTATAAACTATGCTCGTGCATCATCTAGCACAACTTCCTTCCCTTCATAGCGCGCGCTGTCATTTCTCCCCAACAAACATGCATTTAACATCAGATTCAGCACAATCCGTGATTGTTGTCAAATGCACTCTCCACTTTGGCTAAATTGCAGAACGTGTTTGATTAAATTAAAAGCACAATAATCCGCGCAATAGACGCTGTTTCCAAGTTCAAGGCGGGTGTGTGTGTGTGTGTGTGTGTGTGTACGCACGCTGCGAAACGGACCGACTTGCACATATGCTTCGTTTGCGCCACTTAACCATCAAATACACAACAAAATAGCCTATATCTCAAAATGACAGGCTTGGAGAGTATTCACTTAAACACAGTTTAGCTTAAATGGGCGTAAATAGTTGGGAGAAATTAATGGGAGAATGATATTAATGGGAGAATGAATCTGCGTCTTAAAGGGGCAGCATCTAATAAACCTGGTAACGATTGAGCCAATAATGTGAATCAAACAACAAAAGGCAAAGATAAAATTACTTGCAGCTCTTGTATGATATGTGATGCTCTTAAAAAATTTTTTTTTTAACCTTTTTTATTAATCATATATATGTATAATTTGATTAATAAAAAGGTAAAAAAAAAACATGTAATAATATTTCACAATATGTTTTTTTTTCTCTGTATTTTTGATTAAATAAATGCAGGCTTGATAAGCATGAGACTCTTTGCAAAAATATAAAATAGTATCCAAACACTTTTTTTATTTTTTATTTTTACATATTGCCCCTTTCTTACATTTGAGCCCTTGCCCCTTAGGAACTTTTTGCACGTCCCTGCAGGTTATTGAAGTAAAATAGGCTAAGCTAGTCACCTTTTAAACGAATAAAAAGCTTAATTTGGATTTTAATGTTCAAAATGTCTATTTCTATCCACAAAACTGGCCAGAAATCATGGTTTAAGGTTTGTTTGTTTTTTTATGTATTCCGGAGGTGCTATTTCCATAAGCATAGACACTGTAAAATAAAGGGTAGCTGGTACTTCATATTTAATGTTATCTATCAAATGGCTACCATCCCTTTATTTTACAGTGTCTCATTCGATCAGAACCGAGTTCAAATGATCCATATTAACAATTCAGAAAATGTGAATGTCTTCACTGATATCCATCTAGACGTCTCTTCTGACAAGTCATTAAAAACCTGATCTGGATGGGTCGGGACGGAGTCTGTGTCGTATCAGCGCTCGTGTAACTGATGGCCGTGATGATCAGATGTGATTCGGCCGCTTTGCTGAGCTGAGCTGGCGATTTCTGCCCGACTCCAGACGAGCCAACAGGCCATCAATAATGTGGGAATTAATGTCACGGATCATTGTGGAACTCAAAGCACGCCTGCAAAAGAACAGCATCGCCTTACACACCGCAATCCTCTCCATCCGCCACTCAGGACACTCGTTTTTCTCCCCGCGAGAGCTTTATTTGAGCTGGAAGCGTGTAAAGCATCCTTCGTGAAATTTAAAACACAAACACAAAAATATGTACTGTAATATGATGCAAACATGTCAGCAAGAAATGGATGTGTGGACAGAAATGTATAGACAGTGAAGCATTGAGACACAAGAAGATCTAGCAGGAAACATGGGACATCATTTTGATCAATTAAGATGAAATGTGTATTCAGTTATTGGTTATTATTTTTCCCACCCAGAGTCTTGCAAATAATTAAGACGACTTTGGGCTAAATTTGTGACAATGTATACAATTAACACATTATATATCAAATAAATCTAGATTTCAAACATACAAGGAAATCATATTAGATATCCCATATATTGCATGTGTAGTGATGTAAAAATATGAGTAATTTATACTGTACAAAAATTATGAATGGTTAAAAATAACAGGTAACACTTAGTTTATAAACTGTGGTTAATACATTAATACAAATGGTAAGTTCATTCATTGTTACTGGAATTAACAAATTATTGTTTAATTAGCTCATATGTAACGAGTTAAATAATGCTTTAACAACATATTAACTGTACATAGTTCTCACTTTAGATTAAGTCACTGAAAATGGGACAATTACATTAATTTAGTGCATTAACCCAGCCTTTATTAGACATGAGTTGCATTAAGAGTTTAACATGTTTACAAATAGTACATTAAGCCCATCTCTAAAACTAAACAACCACTTAAAAATAAATAATGAATCAAATAATGTTGTCGATATGACACATGAGGAACATTGAATATGAACGCAATCTCGTAAAGGTTGGTTTAAAGCACTTAATTAATAAGTTTCCGTGAGCTAATCTTAAGTGAGAACGATTTCATTCTGGTTCTCGAATCTGATTGGCTGTAACAGCACTAACCGTTTCACTGTTTGTATCACTCCGCGACATTTCTCTCAGAGTGTCATGGCGGACGAGCAAACCGCCATCATTTTACAAAAAATACTACTGTTATTGTGCCACGGAATAGTTTTGTAGGCGAGAATGTAGTTATTTAGATCTCAAATATGTGACTCATATATAAACATAGCGCCTGTTTTACTATTTGTTCTCAAGGTTTCGCAGATGCGAGCTCCAGGCCGTCAGCGGCCGCTCAGCGCTCGTGTACCCACCGAGAAGCCCTTCATCTCGGCCAGTCCTTCAGGAATTTGCCGCTGGCTTTTACTGTATGTATATAGTGGTTAAACAAGAGATACTTCATTTGTGGTATAGCAAACGGGTAATCTTTGGTCTTATTAACCTATTACTTGTTCCAGAGCAAACCGAGTTGGGTTAAGGGGGAAATTAAGTTTGATAATATATTTGGGCCTTCTATATTAAATCCTGTTGGGCCTAGAGCGCTGCTTTTGTCCGTTTGACCGAATTGTTTGCATGTTTATTTCCTATTGACTTTTATAATGGCTTTTGTTGTTAATTTAAATATTACTCAATAAATATTTTATAAACAATATGCCGTTTGGTATTGAGAAAGTCGACATTACAATCACTAACGGACCCTTCGTTATTATACCACAAGATGGCGGCAAAGACCGTCTTTATGAGCGACTGGTTGTAAACAAGGAAGTTGTCTCTGGATATCTTTTACAAGGATAAACATCGTTTTCCTCAACGGACATTTAACAGATTTTTTTTATAATGGATATTATAGACATAGACCTGAAGAAAGAATTCTGTCTCAGATGCCGGTAATACACTCGTTAAGTCGATCTCTCTATCTCATAATACTCTACATAATACAATAAGCTTCAAAGAAGCAACTTATCGTTCCTTCCTTAATGTTCTAAACTTTAATAATCAGTCCGTGGCGGAAGGAAGTAGTGCCGCACAAAAGTGATTTTAAAGACACTCCGTTGTTGTGTCTTGTTTATTTACACACTTGTGCCGTCGAACTGTTAGTGTATAAACACAATATCACACTCGTAGTCGTGCGATATGGCTGTATATCAGCACATATATGATTAGCTACGGCCGAATACAGCCATATGGCACGGCTACGAGTGTGATATTGCTCATTTAATACGTTGTTAAAGGCACAGTATGTGATTTTCCGCCCACTATAAAGGTCGCTTCGCAGCGCCGTTTTATCATATTAGACACATTTGAGTGTGTCAAAGTGATGTTCAGGCAACAAAATGTAATTTTGTAACAAAACAATTGTTTTTTTTTAGAACAAATGTAATTTTCTCTGTTTATTAATGTTTTTACTCAACATCTGTGCAGTTTTTGGAGTATTAATAATAATTTTTAAATGTATATAAATAATTAAAAATATATATTTTTTAATGGATTTTCACACAAAATCAGTGTTTTTGAATGTAAAATTCACTTTATAAAAGACCCACATTTCTAACTTTCATTCGTGGTGATAACATGGATAATTTGACATGGTTTAGTGTAAGATTTTTGCACATCTTAAAAAAAATTAATACCAAAAAAAAAATGGCTGCAGAGCTCCACTATTTGCTATGTGCTATTTGACTTACCGAAAGACATCTTTTCAGTTGGATTCATATCTAAATGTTATGAAATCACATTTATAACAATTAAAAATAATTAATTTTGTCAAAGTTTAGCTTTTTTTTTTGTACTGAATTATTATTTTTTAAATGATGTTACATTACGATTACAATCAAACCTGAACAAAACAAAAATTATGTAAATGTGTGTGTGTGTGAGCATGAGCATGATCATTTTGCATTGTGGATGTTTTATGCATTGTTTGAAGTGTGCCACTTTATTTCTGTACTCGTGTTCTCTGTAGTTTCTGTTTTTGAGGATGAATTTTGTCCCTGACTGTGACTTTTTTTGTCACACGAACATAAAAACAGATATCAATCCAATTTATTTTTTTATTTGTAGATCTAGAGTGTTGACCACCGTACAAAGTCTCATGCCATTTGGACAAAGGGAAACTTTTTTTTAATTTGAGCAAATGTCCTTTGGGGTCAGAAAAGACCCAGAAGACCGGCGAAGGGTTTTAATGGTGTAAATATCTCTATACTCAGCCTTATGGAGTTCAGCATCTCTTCACTGGTGTTCAGTTTTACGAGTGTGTGATCTGAAAGTACACTCTCCTCGCTCGCATTTTAACAGCTTGTAAACTCTGAAATCCATTTGTGATGTTTGATCCTCATGTAAAATGGATGGATGGCCTTTGGCTCTCAGAAGGGTCTGTGTTTTCAGAGACGTGTGTTTCTATCGCTCCAGGGCAGATTTACATCTCTGAGCCTCCGATATGGACGGCGTTTTGTGTTGCGTTTACGTGTTTATTTTGCTCTTTGACCTCAGATGATAGAAGAGGACTCTCTAAATCTATCAGAAGACTGTAAATCCTACTTTGATGTGCTAATGTCTACGGTCTCTAAACGATCAAACTAGGGCTGGACCAGAATATTCGAATATTCGTTCGATGGGTTGGTATTCGATTTTCAAATTTGTGATTCGAATATTCGTTGTTGTTGTTGTTTTCGTGAACACCTGGCATCCCGCTCAAAACGGCTCTCATTCGCGCTTGCATATGTTTACACTATAAAATCACTATAAAATACAATACTTTTTTTCAATTATCTTATAGCCAAGCCATTTTAATAGCCTCGTTATACTTAATAAATATATTTTCTTCTTCTTAGTGTTCAGTGCACCAGAGCACACAACTGCACAAGCTTATGTGGCAGAAGCCGTGTCTGAGCTTGCATTTTGGGTTAAACTGCGTTCGTTTGACATTGTGGAAAATAGAATAATATAATCAAAATGTATTATCCTTTTTATACGTTAGGGATGTGACGGTGAAAAAATATTCCCTCAGCGTTTCCCTCAATGCTGTGCTTGTGCGCTGATTTTTTATTTTTTATTTTATTTTTTTATCCTCCCTAATAGGCCTACACATCATTGTTAAATTAGTTCAGTTTTGTTTTTAACCTCTTAACAAGCGCCCCATTTTTGAGAATTCTTTGAAAACGATATACCCAAATGAAAATGTCTGCAGCTCTTAAACCCTATTGTCTATATTCATAAACCTGGTCTTATTTTAAACTAGACACTTGAAATATTGCTACCCAAGAGTCATAATAACTCAAAGTAATATGGGAACAGAGTAATATACATGTAAGTGACTCACGTTTTTTTTTTTTTTTTTTTTCACTTAGGAAAAAAAAAAATATTATAATTTAATGTTAAGAGCCTGAAAATAACTTAAATATAAAACTGAATGTCTAATCATGTCATGATTCAAATATGAGGATGATTCTCTCAGTAATGTAGCTTCTGTAAGCTTTTATGTCAAGAAAAGTCTAGGCGTCCTTTCAAAAAGGCCATTTATTTCAGAACATTTGCTATTGTAAAGAGTAGTTTTTCATTCAAATAAATCTGCAATAAACTGCAATAAACTACTAATTATAATGGAAATTTTTACGGATTATTATTATAATGGATTATTACTGAAAAACTAAAGCAACTATTTACAGAGATTACAAAGTGTAAAAAACTCATTTAGCTGATGGGAAGCGTCAGTAAGAGTCTGCGCGCTCCACTGCAGTTGCGCCATGGAGAGCGCGCAGCCAGCGCACAAACAGTATTCACCAAAGCCTACTTACGTAAACTGCGCAAGATAATGCCTTTTGATTGGTTACTAAGTCCATCAATCAAACCTTTGTTGGAAAGGCATTGGCTGGGCACCGAGTGCCTTTATCCAACGAAAACCATGGGCGCAATGATTGACAGCTCACCACTTCCTCTATATGATGCACCCCAGGAGAGTCTCTGATTGAAGGAGAGAGACGAGGGTTGAACCATTTCACGTGGGAGAAACTATTATAGCAGGGGGAGTTTGCCAGACACGGATTAGAATCGATATTTCATTGAAAATGGACATGATTGATTACGCTAACTCAAAACTCTTGCAAACAACGGAGGATTTTTAGTTTTTTCCCTATTTTTTCGTTGTTTTGGATTAAAAAGTGGGATGCATTTTGAAGAGTGGACTCTTACACAGAGATGTATGCGGGTGTTTATTGGATTCGTCCGATCTGATCTGAACGACAGGAGATGAAAGATGAGTATCGCTAATATTTTGCTAATGTTTACATGGACGGTCCTTTAGCGTTTCATTTAACCCTTTCCTCTCTGGTGTATTTATTGCAAAAACAAGTTCAGAACATGAATCTTGAGTGTTTTAGCTTTCAAATGATGCATAGTTTGTGATAGTTGATTGAATATTTTGTATAAAACAAAAGTAAATAAAAGTACACACACGCCCAATTCCGTCAACCCCCCCGCCCACGATCCGATGCGGGTTAAGAAGTTTTTAATGTCAAAGTAGTTATATTTTGTTTTGTTTCTTTATTAAGTTAATTTAGAAAAATGTTTAAAGCATTTTTTTGTTAGTTAAATTAAAGTTTTAGTTGTTTTAAAGTAATGACCAAGCGGACAGCAGCTGACAGTGAGTTAACCGCATGTTGGATCAATTTAGCCTCTCAAATCAACACTGGACTTGTCTTACTTGTAATGAAATCCATAGATATAAAACACTTCAAGCATCACAATGTTGGTTTAAACATTTAGCCTACTATCACCACCACCACCACAGTAAAAAGGCATTTTTGACAAGCTGAGGCTGATGCTGCTCGCAACGGCGCAAATGAAACAAATAAAATGAAGTGACGTGACGTGTTTTTTTTATTAATTTATTAATTATTTTATTTTAGTGCCATATAGAACCTTTTTTTTTTGAGTAAACATTCCTCCCTATTACACATTGTTGCAGCCATTAAAATAGTTCAGTTTTGTTTTTAATGTCAAAGTAGTTATATTTCGTTTTGCTTCTTTATTAAGTTAATTTAGAAAAATGTTTAAAGCATTTTTTTGATTGTTAAATTAAAGTTTTCTTTTTTTTAAGTAACGACCAAGCGGACTGAGTGAGTTAACAACACATGTTTGATCCATTTATCCTCTTAAATCAACACTTAACTTGTCTTGCTTATAATACGTTTTTTTTTTTTTTTGAGGAAACGTGTTCAAAAAGAAATAAATAAAAATTAGGCAGGTTGTCTTAACTTACCCCTCTACGGAGTTCATGTCAACGAAAGCAACAGATATGAGCTGCATTATAGGCTATTCATCAGCTCATTTCAAGATCAAAGACCGCAATATCAGAACGAGTGACCTAAGCACTGTAAGAGCATTGAGTCTCATTAATGAAGATGATTGTGTTTTTGAGCATCTAAGAGGTTCGGCAGTTTGCGTGTTGGCTTGCTTTACTCTTTTGCGGCGATACTCTAAACACTGTGAGCCGTCTTGACAGTCGTGTTGTCATAGTCTCATGTTGTTTCCACCAGCGCTGCACACCTCATTGTTTCTTTTAATTAATGAATGTCTAAAATATAAAATGAAGGAAAAAGCCTGCGTTTGAGGTATGACGTGAAAATTGGCCCGAAGCCCGGCCCCAGGGGCAGAAATAGGGGCTCTTAGTCTGTTCTATAACTGAACAGAATTATTTTTACTAGCTACTATAATATATCAAAACTGGGACGTAACAGATCTGTGTGTTTTGTATCACTAGTTCATTGCCCGTTCGCGGAGCATATAAGCCCTGCCCGCGTGAGGCGCGCCGCTTCTCCAGACTCCAGCCTTTATTAGAGAGAAGGATATGTTCAGCTCCTTCCCTCCGAAGCTTCGAATATTCGATGTTGATCACTACCAAAGCTTCGAAGCTCAAAAAATGGTATTCGGACCAGCCCTAGATCAAACCTTTGCTGATAAACCCGCTCTTTATAAATTAAAATTATTGTATAATAACAATTGTTATTTTGAACCGGTCACACAATCTAGTACATCATGAGTATCAAATATGATCATCAGGCTTTTGAGGAAGGTTCATCTGTCAATCATCATTGTATTGCATTATGTGTTCAAAACTGAAATCATCTTACTAAGCATATTATTGGCAGATATTGATATTTATATGCATTTTATGTAAGTATCTGCTATGCTATTATAAAGATCTCATTGATTTGCATCACAAGCATCAACATTTCATCACTTTTTGATCATATAAATATCAGAATTTGCACCAAATTGCATATTTTGGCTCTGTTTGAGCCTCTGATTATGTATCAACTAGACTTTATCTTGTAATAATAATCAAATCTTTTGTGTTCCACAGAATGAAAAAAGGAGCAACATGAGGGTGAGTAAATGATGACGGCATATTAATTTTTGTGTATAATATCCCTTATTAATGATAGCTGATAATGTATTTAAAGTCTCTTGATGTCTTGAAGAGAGAGCTCTGTGTTGGTTTACGTGCTTGAATGTAGTTAGTTGGACGTCAGGTGAGGTCTGTATTAGTTTCCCTGCATTATCAGAGCGGCTGTCAGTGTGTGTGTAAATGAAGACTGAACACAAACTAACACACTCGTCTCATTGTTCTGTCATCAGGGAGAATAAAGCGTTGTCTTCTTTCGTCAGATTCACCGATGTCAGAGGTCATCATACGCTCATGAAGGAGTTCAGATCGCTCCCGACGGACGGACAGATGATGCTGTGTTGACGGACGCCTTCATCGAGCCGGACGCTCTGTAATGAGCATCTGTCCATCTGGGCTGAGAGCTGCGGTCGTCATGGACACCGTGGTGCTGATGCAGGAGTTCAGGTGAGATGCAGGAGGCTGGTCATGTCTCGGCTGATTGGACGGGATTGGTTGTGACATTGACAGGGTACCCGCGGGATCTTAAAAAGTCTTAAATGTCTTTAAATTCAAAATCAAAATTTTAAGGCCTTAAAAGTCTTAAATTTGCTGAAGTATTGAGTTCTAGGTCTTAAATAATTTTAAACGGGTCTTAATTTTCCTACATCCATGTAACGCTACTCCATTGCTCATTGAAATGCTCCCGCGATGTTTTAGAGAGTGTGTGTGTGTGTGTGTGTGTGTGTGTTGTTAGTTCGTTTTTTCGCTAGTGAGAGAACATGCATCTTTATATAGCAGCCAATCAGCTTTCATGTTATTGGCGCGGGTCTCTTTCGGATTGTACCACAGACACATCAAACGGATTTTATTCTTCAGCTTCAGTTCTCCAGTTCTTCCAGTTCACGCGATCGTGAAAGCAAAAGCGAATCTTTCTCACCTGCCATCTCGTATAATGACCAAATACAAGTTTGATATGCCCGATAGCACTAAACAAAGAGTTTAAAAAGCGAAGGAAACCCCGAACTCATTCGCTACTGACACACGGACTGATGTCAGACTGGCCGCGGATTCTGTGCACGCGTTTGCCGCCTCAGCGCTCGCGCGAGTGAACCGAATCTAGGCACATTCATAGATATCCATATCTATGGGCTCATTACTGTAGGTCTTAAAGTGAAAGCAATCCAATATAGCCTAGCCCATACCCACCCCTGCCTGTGTCGTTAGTATTAATCACACAACAACAACAACGGGGAAAAACAAACTGTAGCCTACCTAAACTAAAGCACTGTTTGTATCTGTATATTTAAATTGTATTTATTTGTCCTATTGTCAAACAAGATTCATGCATTTTGTTTGTTTTATTGCCATGTGTGACTATTGTGCATCTAATATAATGATATGGTAAATGTGGCATCCTAATTATGAAAAAAAAAAAAAAGAAACATGCACATTTCTGAAAATGACCACCACAAAATCAGTAATTTTGATCTCACAAAAAAATGTATATACATACTCACACACTACCGGTCAAAAGTTTGAGAATGGTTCGATTTTAAAAATGTTTTTTTAAAGAAGTCTCTCCTGCTCACCGAGGCTGCATTTATTTTACCCAAAATACAGCAAAAACAGTATTATTGTGATTTTTTTTTTTTTTTTTTACAATTTAAAATAACTATTTTATATTTCAATATATATCTTAAAATAGAATTTATTTCTGTGATTCAAAGCTGAATTTTCAGCATCATTGCTCCAGACTTTAGAGTCACATAATCCTTCAGAAATCTTTTTTTTTTTTTTTTTACTTTTTTTATCCATCAAAGAATCCAAAAAAAATGTTTTACACAACTGTGTTCAACACTGATAATAATCATAAATGTTTGTTGATCATCAGATCCTCATATGAGAATGATTAGTGATTTAGTGAAGGATCATGTGACACTGAAGACTGGAGTAATGATGATAAATTCAGCTTTGATCACAGGAATAAATGACACTTTACTATATATTCACATAGAAAATGGTCACAACAGAACTGTCACAATATTACATCTTTTTGTATTTTTAATAACATAAATGCAGCATTGGTGAGCAGAATGTAAAAACATTAAAAAATCTTACCGTTCTCAGACTTTTGACCGGTAGTGTGTTTGTATATTAATCCTGGTGGGATTGAGCTATGAGGAAGTGCAAGATTACTAATACTTTGTTCAAATTGAATAAATGAATTTGCTTTGCAAGTAATTTTGTGATTCTGCATTTCCTTTTGTACGTTTTTTTTTTTTAATTGCGTGATATAGGTCTTAAATTTAATTCATAATGGTCTTGAAAAGGTCTTAAAAAGTCTTAAATTTGACTTGGTGAAACCTGCAGATACCCTGATTGATGCTCACACATGATCTCTGCTAATGGAGTGTGAAAATTGAGCTTCTTAATTGAATACTTGAGTTGTTTGGCATCATACGAAATACAAATAGAATATATTACATTTTATTTGATATACAAGTGATTTAAGTGTTGTCAAATCAATTAATCATATCTAATATTAAAGTTTGGAAATTTATAGTGTGTGTGTGTGTGTGTGTATATATATATATATATATATATATATATATATAGTGTTTCCTGACTTGTTATTATTTTTGATAGATTCGTTATTTTTAATTAAATATATAAATATATTATATATACTGTATGTATTTAGTGTGTGTGTGTGTATATATATATATATATACATATATATATATATATATATATATATATATATATATATAATATTCATTCATATATATATTCAGTCGTTCATTAATTAGTTTTATATTTCATTAAATGTATTTTTTAATTAATTTTAATAAACTAATATTAATGTATAATGTTAATTAAATAAATATATATTTAATAAAAAAATATTGTAAATTAGTGTATTACATTTTTTTTGTGACTTTTTTAATAGTGTATTTATTTTATTTAATTATTTATTTGTTAATTTATTAGTTTCATAACTTTTTATAAATTAAAAATAATGTATAATATTGATTCATTAAATATATACATTTATAAAAATGTACTATTGATTTTATTTATTCACTGGTTCATTAATTTATTTATTATTTCTTTATCAATTTTTTAAAAAAATAAATAAAAGTTAATGTATAATATTAACTACATAAATATACATTTATACAAATTATTTAATTTAATTATTCAGTCGTTCATTAATTAATTTATTTCATTTATCAATTAAAAAAAATTATGTATAATATTAACTAAATAAATATACATTTATACAAATGATTTAATCATTCACTCATTCATTTATTTATAATTTCAATTATCAATTAAACTTTTTTTTTTTAATTAATGTATAATATTAATTAAATATACATTTATACAAATTATTTAATTATTCATTAATTCATTTCTTTCAATTTTGTTTTAATGTATCATTCATTTTTTAATAAATTCATATGAATGTATAATAAATAAATATACATTTACAAAATGTATTATTTATTTTAATTATTCATTCATTTTTGTTTTTAATTCATCACTTAATTTTATTTGTTTGTGTGTTTTTTAATAAGCATTTCAGCTGTGGGTTTTATGACTGGCATCAAGACTCTGAATAAAAGCATCAAAGAACCACAGAGTTACCAGCACTAACACATCCATATTTATTCTGTGAAAATACAAAATAAGATCATGTACATTTTATTTACAGCCTTTTGTACATTATAATATACTGTATTTATATCAGCGTTGCCATGTTAAACACTCATCAGCAGCACAAATGCTCATCTTCCCATCGCTTTCATTAAACCACGGGATCCACACTGAATGCTTAAGACGTTTTCCTTTAAATACATGTGTTCATGACACATCAATCAAATACCTTGAGCAAATTCATGTCACTTTTCAGTCATCCAGTCTTTAAATGTTGAAATTTGTTGCATGATGATGGCACTGTTCGCCGGAGCGGGTCTGTGCGGTTCCTCCCTCGAGTCCGGTTCTGCCCGGCACGCTGATCTCAGATCAGCTCAGTTAAGGCTCACGTGACGCATATATAAATAAAGCACACGTTTGACCTGATCAGGGTTTGATATAAAACACTGGAATGACTGAAGAAGTGACACAGGAGCTCACGTTTCACAGGTCTGAGCATGTAAATGACTAACAGCACTTTGTTATTAACAGTAAAAACCTCATCAGATAAATACACGTCTAAAATACTGCAGATCAAATCTGTCGGCACAAGATGTGGAATGCGTTTAATCGCTCTCAGAAACGGCACTAATCAGTGAATGTTTGAACTTTGACCTCCATCCTCACATTACTAATATGAGATCTGAGCTGATTATGTATTAACCCTCACAATTTATAGCTGAGGTACAAAAAGAAAGCATAGTTATCAAAACAAATAATGCAAAACAGCAGGTTTATTGCTACAATGCATAATCATTGGTACGAGAACACGGCGAAGCTGCCATTTCATCCGGCTATAATCCTTTTATTTTCTAGGTGTGTCCAGCATCTGGATTGGGTTTTTTTGGGGGTTCTGTCGCCAATCCCGTGCCGGGCAGCGACCCGGACCGAGGGAGGACCTGTGCCCGCTCTTCGCGACGTGTGCCGCCCAATATCACATGACCAGATCAGATATCGAAGCTCTTTGGCTTGAAGTACTTTATGTTGTACAGTAAGTGATGTAAATCCAATTATGTGCCGACTAACCTATAAAACTCTTATTTATACATATTTCGCTTATAGTTAGAAGAGATTTCTGTCATCTACAGTAAGTGTAGTACATTCTACGCTCATCTCTTCTTTATGTATACGTCTATATCTCTCTCTTTAGCTATTATGATGCTTATTTCCTAAACCTCAACTGGTAACAATCGATCCAAACATAAATAGACCTTATTAACAGCAGCGCCATCTTTGATTTTTAAAGGCAATGAAAGCGAATCTGTAACTGTGTGTTCACACCAGACGCGACTTGAGCGAATAAATGGTGCTATTTGTATACACATTATTTTGTCCTTATTGTTGTCACTACTAGAGCAAGCTCCTGATTGGTTAACGCAGCGTGAATTTTCGCCAAAGTTCAGATTTTTCAACTTGAGCGATTTGTACGAATCACGCTCAGTCGCGTTGTCATTCGCACAAGTCTGGGATATACATGCATCTCTTCAGTGGGTTGTACTTTCGGATTGGTTCATGCAATGTCAACAGGCGTGAACGACACTCGGGACAGTTAACACCTCCTCACAAGAGTTTAAGCCATGGCAATTTAAATATTCAAGCTCAAGAAGACTCGAAAGGGAACTCGATTCGTTACTCACACGCTGTGTGGAAAGATGTGTGCGCACACGTCCGCGGCGTCTCAGACAGCACTGAATAATATATTGAGCTCTTTCACATATTCTTGCACTTGAATGCTCGTCTCAGCGAGTATCCTCGTAAACATAGTCGTTTATGGCTTAAGTGAATGTAAACCGTAGAGAGAGATGTTCAGTGTCAGTGTATTGGATCTGTGCATTCGCTCTTAAAGTGACAGTAGCCTAAAGGTGTGTTCACACCAGACGCGAATAAATCGCACTATTCATGCGTAGTTGGACGCTTGAATATTTTGAGTTTACTCGCTTCATTCGCACATGACATTCACTTCACAACGGACGCAAATTCGCGTCATGTGAGGGGCTTCTGCCAGCGGCTCGTCTCGTTGCAAAATGGCTGACATGGATTGTTTTAAAATACGGCGAACAAGCTCAATTGGCCGGCTTTAACTAGCTTGTAGTCTCATTAGGCTATATAGAGCTCAAATTGAGTAAAGAGCGTTTTTTTACAACTCACCAGATTGTCCGACCTCCTTATTCGCTTTCTTCCAAGCAAGATCCTTTTTATTCCTGTGTCTATAAAGTATGAAGATGTATCGTACAGCTCCGGGTATCCACATATGATTTTGTACTTATTGTTGTCACTACTAGAGCAAGCTCCTGATTGGTTAACGCAGAGTGAATATCCGCCATAGTTCAGATTTTTCAATTAGAGCCGCGTCATTCGTGCGAATCACGCCACAGAATGTCTATTCGCGTCTTTGCATTGACTTAACATGTAAATCACTTGCGCGAAAAGCTTCATTTGCATCTGATGTGGACGCACCATAATACTCCTGCTGATGTCTGTGATTTTAATGTTAATCAAACAAACGACAACTGACACTGCTCTTGACTGAGTAACTTCTATGTAATCTCTGACGACATTAATTAGGTGGCGTTAACAAGCCGGAGAGCTGAAACCATTTAAGATCATTTGTGATTTTATAAACTTTTTATTAAGAGGCGTGGACGTGTTTTTGTATGCATGCGTTCGTTCTCTGAATCACACGTCTGCACATTTTAAGATGAAATGTAGGACAGCTTCTACACAACATTTGAGAAATGAGGCCCGGCCGTGGCGCTGCTCTGAATAAGGTCTGTCGGTTGTACATTTGTGCCAGTCATGGAGAAACAAAGCGTGATGCGATTATTCAGATGCACACAGTCTAATACAGCCAGTCTGTCGATGAGCAGCAGCGTCACATTCGGTTTGTCCAGACGTCGTCTCAAGGCTCCTCCTCCACTTCTCTGATTGGCTGGATGATGTTGCTGCTGGATTTGTACTGATTGATCTGATTGGCCGCGTGTGTGTTGGTGTGTTTGAGTTGTGTGTTCCTGTTGAAGCTGTTCTCAGGCTCATCTGTGTACCAGTTTTTGTCTGCAGAACGATTGACATCATTTAGGCCTGAAGCATGCTCTACACACACGGGAAAGCAAACGTTTAGCTATGCAGCGTCTCGTGCATGGTTGAGTTTTGAAATGTGCAAATTATAATGCATTCAGGGAATGATTTAAAGGGACAGTTCACCCAAAAATTTTACTTCTGTCTTCACTTATTCGCCCTCATGTTGTTTTCTTTCTTCCGCTGAACACAAAACAAGATACTTTGAAGAATGTCAGTAACCAAACAGATGATGGTAAGGTGGGTAATAGGCTCTCTTGTGTTCAGCAGAAGAAACTCATACAGGTTTGGAACGACATGAGGGCGAGTAAATGATGACAGACGTTTGAGTTTTGGGTGAACTGTCCCTTTAATATGGAATATACTGGTAAATGCAAGTTAAATAGAGTTTAAAAAATCATAAGAATCAGCAATATTTTTATGCACTTCAGAAAATGTATAGATTTCTTGAGCTCTTATTTTCTTGTGCATTTATCTATATGTGTGTAAATAAGTGTTTTTATTATTTAAATGCAAAAAAAATGTTGGTGAAGGAGATAATTTTGACTTTTTGAATAGTTTGGAAAGCAATCAGCAATATTTTGTAGGATTTTTTGATCATGCATTTGTTACTAAGTGTTTTTTAAAAATTTATGTTTTTTTGTTTGGTTTTGGTGAAGGCATTTGATATTATTTGCAATTGGCAATATTTCATAGGATTTCTTGATCATGCATTTATCTATAAAAACATAATTGGTTCAATTAAGAAAGTCAAAACAAGAGCAGTTTCTCCAGTAACACACAAAATATTGCTAAAAAAAAATGTCTGGTGGATTTCTTTATCATGCATTTATTACATACAGTACCGGTCAAAAGTTTGGACAAGTTACTATTTTTAATGTTTTTGAAAGAAGTCTCTTCTGCTCACCAAGCCTGCATTTATTTGATTTGAAAAAATAGTAATATTGTGAAATATTATTACAATTTAAAATATTTTAAAGGATGAGTTCACTACAAAATGAACATTTCCTGATAGTTCCCTCATCTCATCAAGATGTTCATGTCTTTCTTTCTTCAGTGGAAATTAAGTTTTTTGAGGAAAACATTCCAGGATTTCCTCTATTCCTCTGGGATCGGTCAGAGCCTCTGAAGCTCTTCCTCTGAAACTGCATTGATTTGGATCTTCAGACGTTGGTTCCCATTGAAGTCCATTACGTGCAGAAAAATCATGGAATGTTTTCCTCAAAAAATTTAATTTCCTCTGAAGAAAGAAAGACATGAACATCTTGGATGAGATGGGCGAGAGGAAACTATCATTTTGAAGTGAACTCATACTTTAAAATGTAATTTATTCCAGTGATTCCTCCAGTCTTCAGTGTCACATGATCCTTCAGAAATCATTCTATGATTTATCCATTTTGGACTACTTCATATTTTTTTGGAACCTGTGATACTCTTTTCAGGATTCATTGATGAATTAGAAGTAAAAAAAGGCATTTAATGGATACATTTATTAAAAAATATATTTTTTTAACAGTATTTTTAATCAAATAAATGCAGCATGAGACTTTAAAATGTAAAATATTTTCTTGTGCATTTAGGTACATGTGATCGTGTTTTCTTTTTTAAATATTTAAATTCAAACTTTTTTTAACAAATGTTCAACAAGACTTTATAATTTAGTGAAAGAGCAATATTGCATAGGTATTTCTTGATGGTCTAAGTTTATTATTTAATTGCAAAATATGTTTGTTTTCTTTTGTTTAGACATTTGAGAGCATTTGCATTGTAGAGACATTTGTAGGATTTCTTGAACCTATATTTTCTTGTGCATGTCTCTATTCAAACTTGCACACTATTTTTTATACTTCACCAGAAAATGTTCAGCAATATTTTGACTATTTTTTTATTACCAACTTTCTTTGTTTTTTTTAGGAATTAAAACAAAAAAAGCAATATTTTGCAGGATTTTTTGAACTTGTATTTTCTTGATGAATGCCTTTGAGATAATTTGCAATGTAGGGACTTTAAATGATTCTGTTGCAATCATGCTCGTATGTTTGGAAATCAAAACCATGCAAACTACAGAGGACGCATGAACTTCAAACACGAGCTAGATCTCTACAGACGGTCGCCATGGTGAAAGCATTATTATGGGAGCTCGTATGCATCAAGACAAACTACTGAAGGAATGCAGAGCGCCTGACTCTACAGAAGACATGCACGGCCAGGAAAAGCGGCTTTGCTTCTGCTCAGAAAGCAAAGAATCAATGCCGGCGTGACGGGCTTTCAGCTCATAACCATCTGAATCATGAGAGATGGTTGCAGGAATGACATGCATTTCTTTCCATACCTGAGACCGCTTTATTCGTCCTGGGCGCACTTTAAAGAAAGGTAAAGTACATGGTGTAAGTGGACACATCCTCATTCTGATGCAGAGAAGCAAAGACTTCACATCATCAATACAGAAAAAAAAATATTTTATTATGTTTGAGATCTCGCATACACTAGTTCATATATTAGAAAAATCTCTTACACTTGATATTTCGAGAGCTTTGGTGTGAGCATGTGACTATAGCGATGAACGTGAATTACAGAAACACTCGTCCTCGTGTTCTTGCAGCATCGCAACATTTATATATCAGGACATCGAGTTCAGTCGAACAGAGATCGAACGTGGAAGATAATGACTCTTTTTGGAAGGGAAAGGACACCGACATCCTTCACTTCTTCCCCTCGAGAGACGTCCATCTGAAAGAATCACTCCTCCAGGTTTGGGTTTTTAAAACACAATTAACCTGTCACTAGCCCGACTGTAAACCTGCTCCGGGATCATGAGTGACGTCTGGCCTTTGTGTCATGTTTCACAGCGTCTTCATGCTTATGCATTTCTGTCAAGGCTGATCATGTGATTATACTCTCATTCTGTCAGCTCGCGAAGGCAGTGAATCGAAAATAAAAGCATTTGAAATATATGAGCACATACAGTATATTAATGTGTGAATACAGTGAGTCCAGACATCTGAGCAAACACTGATGAATCCATTTTCATGGGATAAAATTAAGTAATAGTACTATGAAATATTTCTGCAATTTTTTCATATAAGATATTAGAAAAATATAAAAAAAACAGGTCAACAAATGATATGTTGTTCATTTATTTTATGGATTTATTTATTTAATTATACACATTTTATTACATAATGTGTTGTGAATCTAAAATTGTACAAAAAATGGCATATTGCAAAGTTTTTATTTAAAATTATTATTTTATTGACTCGTCATATTTTAATTTAATATAATTAACTAAAAATACACTATTCAAATGTTTTGTTTGACGTCATTTAGCCATCAAAAAGGCTACATTTTAAACTAATTTATGATCAGAAAATGTAATATTTTAGTATTTTGAACTAAAACACAAAATCAAATACATTTATATTTGTAGACATACAAAAAATTGCAAATGTCAATTTTCACTTATTAATATTTTAATTTAATGCAACTAAAAATACAATAATCAAATGTTTTTTGACATTAACCGGCAATTTTTTTTTTTTTTCTCAAGTAAAGTCATTTTTCATTCATCGTCCTTTATATTTGGTGCATTTGTTTGATATTTTTTTTCTATTGCAAGAATCCATAATAAAAAAATGTTTGACATTTGTGTAGTGAATCAAAATTGTTAAAAAAAAATTGCACTAATTTATATTATCAGAAAATGTAATTTATTTACTATTAATATTTTATTGGCTTTAGTTAAAAAATATTACATATAAATTCAATCAAATGTTTTGTGACATTGATATACCAATATATATTTTTTTTTTATGAAGATGTCATTTTTCATTCATTGGCCTTTATGGTTTTATATTTGTATATTTCTAATATGTGTTCATTTATTTGCTGGATCTGTAATTTATTTTATATTTTTATTTTATTTAATGTATTATTTTTAAACTAAAAACACTAATCAATTGTTCATTCATCAATCTTTATATTTGGTGCATTTTTTATTTTTTTTCTAATATGCTTTATTTACTTATTTTATGTATGAATTCTATAGGTTTTTCTCTATTGCAAGAATCCATGAAATGATTTACATAACTTGTGAATCAAAAAAAAAAAAAGAAGCAAATTGGACTTCACTGCAATTGATCTAATTACTAAATGTAATATTATTTAATAAATATTAAATTAATATTTGAATTTAATGCATAATGAAAAAAAGCAAAGCGTCAGACGTCTGGAGCTCACTGTATGTGGGTAAGATGAGTCAGCAGCCGCGTTGCAGGAACATCAGGGCGTCATGCGTTCATGAACCACACAAGCATTCGTCAGGTCGGGTGTGGTCTAGGATTAAAGTGCAGTTAAAGTGCAAAACGGTAAGAGTGATTAACTGACCCAACACAGTGTGACCCGTGTAAGACATCACACACAAACATGGTTTCTCGTGTAAACGGTGGCCGGTGGCTTGAACAGATGCAACATCTCTAATGCTGAGTAAACATGTGAAGTAAAAAAATAAAGTCCGGAATTTGCGTTTTGAGATACCGAACCGTGTGGAGATGAGTCCGAGACGTCACAGAGGAACGTACTTCTGTTTGTCCCGCAGGTCCCGGCTCCGGCTGCGGCCCGGCCGCGCGGACGAGGGCATGGACTGGCCCGACGGGCTCTTCTTACTGGGGAAGTTGGTGGACAGGTTGGCGCGGGTCTGGCCGGCGTTGTGGTCGAATTGCATCAGGCAGAAGATCAGATCTGTAGGCACCAGCTCGAAGTCGTACGGAGGGTTAGTGATCACGTATCTGTGACGAACAGAACAAAATCAGCATATGAGTGATTTCTGAAGGGTCATGTGACACTGTGAATGTAAAGTACAGTCCTGTCATTCTCAGCATCATTACTCCAGTCTTCATAGAGAACAGATGATTTACACTGCAGTAATATTGCACAATTTTACTGTGTTTTTGATCAAATAAACGCAGCTTTGGTGAGCAGAAGAGATTTTAAAGGGTTAGTTCACTTTTAAATAAACTTTTGCTGATAATTTACTCACCCCCATGTCATCCAAGATGTCCATGTCTTTCTTTCTAAAGTCGAAAAGAAATTAAGTTTTTTGATGAAAACATTCCAGGATTTTTCTCCATATAATGGACTTCAATGGGCTCCAAACGGTTCAAGGTCCAAATGTCAGTTTCAGTGCAGCTTCAAAGGGCTTTAAACGACACCAGATGATGAATAAGGGTCTGATCTAGCCAAACTATCAGTTTCTGAGAGAAACCCAGCAGTATTTATGATATTATTTTACCTCTTATCAGACGAACGTGATCATCTCTGAGCTCCGCCATAACTTCTGCTAAGTAAGGTCAAAATACGAGCCTGGTAATAGATGTATACGTAGAGTCCTCATTAGCACCTGCACCCATCAGTAGAATGAGGCATCTACGATCGATATATATCTATGACCAGGCTCGTATTTTGACCTCACTTAGCGGAAGTTATGGCGGAGCTCAGAGATGATCACGTTTGTCTGATAAGAGGTAAAATATTAGCATAAAATGTGATTATTATTATTAGTTATAAATTTTTACATGTGAAAAGTGTGTATATAACATTTTGTTTATATATTAATGTGACTAATAATTATGATTATTATTATTGCTAAATAAAAATAAGAAATGTTACTATTACAATAACATTCATAATTAAAATAGTGCATTTAAGAATAAATATAACAGTATAATAATATTTATATTTTACAGAAAACTAAAAATGATGGGTTACCTGTTTGTATGCAGACAGCCTATGACAAAATCATTAGAAAGGTCTAAGGATTTATTGTAAAAAATATATATATATATTATTATACAAATGTGCTTTTTATCTGTGACATCAAGTTCTTAAAGTCTTTGTATTTAATATGAAATATGAGCCTCTTATGCATCCACTGTGGGGATTAAAACTCCTGTACATTGAAGAAAAACATATGGATTGTCATATAAATTTATTTAGAGAGAAGTTTTATTTTTCTTATTTCCTACCCAAAAGTGTCATTCATACTGGAGGCCAGAGGGCGCCCTCGAGCAGAAACGCCACATTTGCGCCAGA
Source organism: Gobio occitaniae (assembly GCA_033150135.1). Taxonomy (NCBI): domain Eukaryota; kingdom Metazoa; phylum Chordata; class Actinopteri; order Cypriniformes; family Gobionidae; genus Gobio; species Gobio occitaniae. The sequence goes on along the minus strand of JARQWZ010003006.1, from coordinate 81,654 downwards.
GAAGTGTTTGTTTTCAGGAAATCCCTGTGGAAAATCCCTAATTTGAAGCTGGCACTGTAGCTGAATAAAGAGAAGATACAAACGCTTTGACTGATTAAACATGAAGATAATACTTCTGCAACAAGATATGGTGTATTTGAGTTCTTCAAGCCTTCTGGGGTATTCTGATAATAATAAAGTATTCAGTGCTGATTGACGTTCTGTGATAAGAAGCCACATCAGCTCGACTGACGATATGAAGTGAGTTAAAACCTGTTATTAAACGTTGTATTTGGTTGGACAACAGGTTTATGAACGCTTCACATTACTAGTTTGTGGAGATGTTTGACACGTGTTGCTGAAACTCGCAGTGCTTTCAGACGGAGCAGCGTTTACTGTTCACAGCCTCTTCACTGACACACTGGACATTTATTTATTTCATTAAAATCACAGCCTTTGCGCTTTCAAAATCGCACATAAGCCAAATCGCTATTGCGGTTCGATTAATCGTGCAGCCCTAGCATAAATACTGCTGGGTTTCTCACAGACACTGATGGTTTGTCTAGATAAGACCCTCATGGTGCGTTCACACCGGACGCGATTCGCGCGAGTGATTTACATGTTAAGTCAATGCAGAGACGCGAAATGGCATTCTGCGGCGCGATTAGCGCGATTGAGGCGGCGCGAAGGACGTGAATCGCTCAAGTTGAAAAATCGGAACTTTGCCGGATATTTTGCGCCGCGTAAACCAATCAGGAGCTTGCTCTAGTAGTGACAACAATGAGGAGAAAATCTGTATATTAATATCTGGTTCAGACAATATGATTATCACTGTGATAACATTAAATGACATGAAACACAACCCAGTCTCTAAGTAATGTATAACAAGCTATACATGAAATAAAGCAAACAATGCAGTCAAACATTCAAAGTCAGTGCTAGTAGGCTAACGTTACAACTGCAACGTACAGTTATAGCCTAAAAATATAAAGTAATGAAACTTCTCTTTGCCCTCAGCCTAAACGATTTGCCAGGGAACAAATTATAGATCCATGAGACCAAAGATCGGCCGTTACAAGACGAATTATAGCTCGAGACATCAGAGCCAGCGGGAGACGGCAGAAGGACTGGCCGAGGAAAGGTTGCCCTCGCCGGCTTTGACGTGCGCGGAGCGCCGCTGATCCGCTGGAGCTCACAACTCCGACAACGGCAGATAAAATGTTCAAATAGGCACTCTCTTTATGTAAATAAACCACAGATTTGAGCTTTAAACAACTACATTATCGACTGAAAAAGTCTTAAAACTACGTTTTGTCACACATTAACAGTAGATTTTAACAAAAAAAAGACATGTAAACACAGCCCATGTCAGCCATTTCTCAACGAGACAAGCCGCTGGCAGAAGCCCCGCCCATGAGGCGAATTTGCATCTGTTGTGCAGTGAATGTCACACGCGAGTAAACTCAATATGTACACGCGTCCACCTTCGCGCGAATCACGTCCGGTGTGAGCGCCACATTATTCATCATCTGGTGTCGTTTAAAGCCCTTTGAAGCTGCACTGAAACTGTCATTTGGACCTTGAACCATTTGGAGCCCATTGAAGTTCATTATATGGAGAAAAACCCTGGAAAGTTTTCATCAAAAACCTTCATTTCTTTTCGACTTTAGAAAGAAAGACATGGACATCTTGGATGACATGGGGGTGAGTAAATTATCAGCAAAAGTTTTTTTAAAGTGAACTAATCCTTTAAATTACACACATGTCCCAAACAAGCGGGGGTTCACTCACCGTTTCGTGCACTGACTGGGTGATCCCAGGTGTGCGTCTCTCAATCGGTAGATTCCAAAACACAACATGTTGTACGTCTTTAATGCTTTACAGAATAAATCACCATAACAGCCTCCATCCTGAAAAAAACAACATAGACTTTAAATCTGTCGCAGTGTTTAATGCTTAAGTATTTTACTGTCAAGTCACCAAACATCCAATCATATCCTTTTTTCTGTTGTGACGCACATCTAGAAATTCATTCGGTAAACGTGATTTTAATCAGTCGTTATTGGATAGAAAACAAATGTTCGGCCTCAATTGAGTGTATATACGTTTTTTTTCATGGACGTTTAGAAAATGTATTGGCATCTCCATCCAGTGTTTTTTATGCAATAAATTTTTTTAATAAAAATGAATTGTGATGAGAGATAAAGCGTTATAGTGCATGTTTGATAAAGACACTCATTTCATGGTAAAATGCAACAAACGTGCATTACTTTTTTACTTCCATTTTCAACTCTTCAGGGAAAACATACGCCTAGAACACCTAGTGCTCATTATATAAAACGCCAACGAGCTATTCAAAAAATATTATATTTAATATACTATTCAATTAAATATTAAGTGGTTTACACTTTACAATAAGGTTCATTATTTAACATGAACTTATAATGAACTGCACTTATAAAGCATTTATTTATCTTTTTTAATATTAATTTCAACATTTACTAGTGCATTATTGAAATCTTGTTAACATTAATTAATGCACTGTGAACTAATATATGAACAGCTGGATTTTTATGAACTATCGTTAGCAAAGATTAACTGATGCTGATCAGAAGTTTTGTTCATGTTAACTAATACAACCTTATTGTACAGTGTTAACAAATAATGTTTAATAACTTAGTAACTCTGTGAAACACAGTGTATATGTAAGGAATAATTGACTCCAGGCAGTTGAATTATTAGGAAAAGAATGCACACCCGAGGTGGTGATGCGGTCACGAGTCAATTATTCCGCTTATACTACGGTTACCACACCTCAAGACATCGATCCGATGATATATTTAAAGGGATTCGTCCGGTTTTTGAACTTAAACTTAAATTGTACTTCAGGAAGAGACAGCAGCAGCCCTACTCCTTTTATGATCAGGCAAAGACTATACCATCTGCGACAGCTGAGGAAATTCAGGGTCTCACCAGCAATCCTGAAAACTTTCTATTCAGGGGCCATAGAAAGTGTACTGACTCAGTGTGGTATGAGAACAGCTCTAATCAAGACTGCAAAGCCCTTCAGAGAAATGAGCGCATCTCAGGGTGTGCTTTCCCCTCTCTACAGGACATTACCTCAAACGCTGCAAAAGCAGAGCTGTTGAAATTATCAAAGACTCCACCCCAGTAACCATCTTTTTACTTTGCTGCCATCTGGTAAGCGCTTCCACTGTGTGTGTGTGTGTGTGTGTGTGTGTGTGAGATGGGTAGGTTTAGGGGCTGTGTGTGTGTGTGTGTGTGTGTGTGTGTGAGATGGGTAGGTTTAGGAGCTGTGTGTGTGTGTGTGTGTGTGTGTGTGTGTGTGTGTGTGTGTGTGTGTGTGTGTGTGTGTGTGTGTGTGTGTGTGTGTGTGTGTGAGGGGCGCATGGATTTACACCAGTATTTAAGTTCTGCTGATCCAAAAAGGATAGGTCAGGATAGAAATTTCATTTCAGTTAGTTTTTGATTGATATTTCGACTCCAGTCCAATTTTCTACATAAAAATGCTCTTTTTTTCATTTGGGCTAGTTAAATTCTTTTCGGGCTACCAAAATCTCAAGAGTACCTGCCCGAAAGGCTACCAGGCATTTTGAAACGTTGCGAGCCCTGCTCTATCCGTGTGCCAAATCTCATAACGTTCCCGCAGGCGTTTCTATGGGTTGCCATAGACTCGAGCAGAAGAAGAAGAACGCCCGTCATTAACGCCTCACCCCCAGATCTGCGAAGGGCCCGTCGTAGAGCGCCAGCTGGGCCACGCGGCAGCGGTCTCTGTTGGCCAGAGTCTGTGGGGTGCTGTATCCCCCACGGAGAGCGTTTTCCTCCGCCAGCAAACCCTCCAGCTCTGGGGTGGCGCCGCCGGTCACCAGCGTCCGGATCAGAGTCAGAATGTTATCATTGAAGTACGTCTGAGAGAAAGACACAGGCATTAGAGGCGCTGCAGGGCCGAGGGACGTCCGGGTGTTTGAGTGAGACTCACAGCACTCATCAGGGAATCCAACACACTGACAGCAAACGCCGTCCCACAGGCGAAGGGTTGTGTGAGATACAGCTCCGTGTCGGGGTCGTCGTCATCATCCTGGTCCAGAAACTGCACGTTTGAGTCGTTCACTGCACACACACACACTGATTGTTAGGAATGTAATTATTTAAGTGAGGATTATTATTCAAGAATATTCACAGGAAATAACAGGACAGCTCAGGGTCAAAAATGAACACTTTTTAGAGTAACCTGCCTGGAACGTTATTAGAAGAACAACAGCATTAAAAGAAAATTATGAATCCTTTCTAGAGTCTAATAAAACCTGCCAAAAATAAGTGATCATGAGTCATGTTTCACCACAAAATTAAACTAAGAGAAAAACATTTAAAATACATTGCTCAAAGATTAATTCATTCTCATTACTTTTCCAGTTACAAGTCAGAAATTTTAGACTGTATGTATTTATGCATGTATGTGTGTATGTATACATGTGTATATATATATATATATATGTGTGTATGTATTTATGTATGTATGCATTTATGTTTATATGCGTGTATTTATGCGTGTATGTGTGTATATTTATGTGTGTATTTATGCGTGTATGTGTGTATTTATGCATGTATGTGTGTATTTATGTGTGTATGTGTGTATTTATGTGTGTATGTGTGTATTTATGCGTCTATGTATGTATGTATGCACTCCCTCTGGTGCTCTTCGTGATTTTTATGAAAAGTTGTATATTTTAGTTTTTTATTTAATATTTTGTATTTTAGGGCATTTTATGGTACTAAATTATATTTATTTACGCTGTATTTATAATCAAATGATTCACTTTTTGAGCATGGACCTGAAAATGACATTTGCATCTTAAACTGGTAAATGTTGAATGTTTTGGAGCACAGACTGAAGTTTGATCTCTTTTCAAAGACGACACTTGGCGAATTATTGCTGAAGAGATTTTTTTTAAGTGGACATAATTACAGAATTTTACGTTTATTGTTATGCAAAATGCACAAACATACCATTTACATTTTTTATATGAAATATATATTTTCTAAAACTGCAAGAAAAGCAAGACCATAAATCTAAAGTCGTGTTCCAAATTTGAGATTTTGTTTAGGCGCAGTACCAAAAGTTTCCACTAAATGAAATCTGTCTCCCATTCATTTCCAATACACACTTTTTTGACCACAATGAGTACAAGTGTGACTATTTTTTTTCCAGGACCATTTAACGTTTTTTAATCATGTCTATGATATTTTTTGTGCGTGTTCACATAGTGAGTGCCAAAACCTTTACCAAAACGTAATGACCGAAGAGCACCTGAGGGATATATAATATAATATTTAAAAAACTATGCTAAATGCAGTTTCATGGTCAGTAATAAAAATAAAAAAAAAACATTTATGGCCAGAAAATATTGTTAATTCTTTGGCAGAAGTGGCAGGAAGTTCATTTTGGACCCTGAACTCATGCGTTTCCTGCCTGAGACTCAGAAACAGAATGACCCATTCTTTTTAAAAGACGATTCATTCCCAGTTTGACCACACAAAAGCACACAGGAGTCACAGCATGCGACAGTCACACACAGCGCTCATGCCAACACCCTCATAAAGCAACAGAGCCTCGAAAGAAAAGCTGAAGCACTGACGAAACTAAAGGAATGAAGTCCAGAGGATGAGAAATCAAGCGTGTCTTTCAGGTGAGCCGCCCGTCAGCGGGTCTTACCCAGCTCAGTTATCATGGGGATGTTGTTTCCGCTGCTCTTGTCCTGGCTCAGAGAAACCAGGGGCAGCAACTTGTCTGTTTTAGCTATCAGCATAAAACAACCGGTTACCATAGCAGCGTTAACAGAAACTCGCTTCACAAGGACTTTAGCAACTTACCAAAACCACACCTTACTAAAACTGCCCAGGTTCCCATTTAACATCAACTGATATTAATAAATGCATTGTTAGTTCATGTTAATATTATTTAATGGACCTGAACGAACACAAACTTTTTTATTAAAGGTGCACTATGTAACATTTTTGCAGTAAAATATCCAAACACCCAGTGTTTTATATTTTGTTCAGTTGAGTACTTACAATATCCCAAATGTTTCCAACTATTTGGAAATCGTGAGATGCTATTTTAACCAATGAACCGGGAAAAAAACATCCATCAACATGATTTCTGCCCGATTCTTTAACCGGTTGTGAGCTAAATACCACATGTCCCAAGAGTCTGCGCTCAAACGTGGCGTCATCAAACTACGCCTTTGTTTTGAATAGACGACCTCTAGCGGACGGAGAAATTACATAGTGCACCTTTAACTATAATTAAAGCTGTAGTCTGTAAGTTTTGCCTCTCTGTCGCCATCTCTGTTTGAAACCTGTAATTGCAGTTATTTGTTGAATTATCATCTTTATGTGAGTTGTGCATTGGCGGCTCCTCAAGCCTTGTTTATATACTCGACGCAAAAATGGCATCATCGCGAAGTGGGCGGCTGTGCGAGACCCCATTTTGTGTGGCGGTGTGCAGCATATTTTTAAGTAACTTTTGGCGTGGATCCGCATCTGAAGATGCACGAGTTTGAGGCGAATCTAGCCGAGCATGACGTCTCATCACACCGGCCGCCAGTTTGCACATACAAATGAGTTGCTTATTTTTACAAAATGAGAATAGAAAAGCATAAATAAGCCCTTTTATTGAAAATAAAGCTGCATCTTTAATAAGCATTAGGGCTGTGCGATATTGAAGAAATATGCGATATCCTTGTTAAATAATGCGATACTGCTTTAAGTGTGTAAAATCTATTTATTTCCCCAACTGATATCTTTAACTTAAAGCATAACCGACTGTGTTGACATGAATACTCATCAAGACGGCCATTTGACATAACTGTGTGTGTATTTGACAGTTCGAGTGTGTAACAAGACACGGGAAAAAGAACGGCTTGTGCGCACGTTTCGGTGTGTGTGTGTCAGACAGCACGAGACTGCAAGGAGTTGTTTTTTGCAAGTTATTGCATTTAATAACTCTTTTTAACGTCAAGCAAGTCACATAAGTAACAGTCATGTGCTCAGTCTATTCTCTGCTGTGTGCATCGACCTAAAACATACACTTTTCACAATGTTGAAGCAGCCTATTTAAATCATTCAGATATTGCGTGCCCTTGCGATATGTACATTTGCGATATTCCGATAATTTCGATATATTGCGCAGGCCTAATAAGAATGTTCACAAATCTAAATGAAAATGTAAAGTGAAATTAGGAAATATCTAAGGGATGTGGTTATTTTAGTTGTATACTTGTGCGCATACATTTTGTTGTAATTGAGTAATAATCTCAAGGTTTACTGAGTTTTACATGATTCTTTTGTAGTGTGGTTTTCGGTGAAGTGTACTAAAATGAATATCGTCACCTGTGTACATTAGCCCACTTCTTTCCTGATGGTTTATAGAACAATGACTCTGAGTCGCCCTCAGTCGTTTCAAAGAGCAAACGCAGTCGGCGGAGGCGAAAGTATAAACAAGGCTTCAGTGCGGATGAATCTCATGTTTTGAGGAGTGTGTGTTGCTGACAGTCACCGCACCGGTGTGTATACTGTACTTCAGAATCACAGATTCTACGTCTTGGAAGTGCAACCAAAATAAGGATTTTCAGCGGAAAATGTCATCTGAACAAGTAACATTTTTTTTAAACAACAAAATTGCGCGACCAACTATGATTAAACCTAACGATCGCTTCGCTCATATAATATCAAACTGCAAAAGATTATTATTGTTATACTTTATTCTCATAATGTTAATGTTAAAGGGATAGTTCACCCAAAAATGAAAATTAGCCCATGATTTACTCCTCCTCAAGTCATCCGAGGTGTGTTTGACATTCTTCTGTCAGACGAATAAAATCGGAGTTATATTACAAAAGTCCAAGCTAATCCAAGCTTTATAATGGCAGTAATAGTTGCTCTGTTTTTGAAATCCATAAAAAAAGTCTTTTTTATGGACTTCAAAGTCTGCACTGGCTGCCAATAGCTGCTTGCATCAAATTCAAGGCACTGGTGCTCGCCTTCAAAGCATCCACTGGCTCTGCACCAATATACCTAAACTCGCTCGTTCAGACTTACACACCCTCCAGGAACTTACGTTCTGCTAGTGAACGACGCCTTGTGGTGCCATACCAGAGAGGCATGAAATCGCTCTCACGGAGCTTTTCCTGGACCGTTCCCACCTGATGGAATGACCTGCCGATCTCAATTTGTGCGGCCGAGTCTGTAGCCATTTTCAAAAAACACCTAAAGACGCATCTCTTCCAGCAGCACCTGACCAATCAAGAATAGCACTTATCATTCTATTCATTTTCTGTCTGTCTAATTTATTAAAAAAAAAAAAAAAAAAAAAAACTGTCCTGTGTGTTCTGAGCTAGATTAACTGAGACTTGCTACAGCACTTGCATACTGTTGCCCTTGACTGTTCTAGTTGCTTCTTTTGCTCTCATTTGTAAGTCGCTTTGGATAAAAGCGTCTGCTAAATGACTAAATGTAAATGTAAAAAGTGCATCTGTCCGTCATATAACTGCTCCACGCGGCTCTGGTGTGTTAATAAAGGCCTTCTGAAGCAAATCGACGCGTTTGTGTAAGAAAAATATCCATATTTAAAAATGTATTTCATGTTTTTCTATGGCTCTGCATCAGCCGTCCCCGCGCCATCACTTCCGGCGAATAAGGTCAAAATACCGGCGCGATCATAGATATATACATAGATGCCTCATTAGTGCCTGCGCGGATCGGTCGAATGAGGCATCTACGTTTATAAATCTTTGATCACGCCAGTATTTTGACCTTATTCGCCGGAAGTTATGGCGCTGGGAAAACTAGATGACATTCGTCTGATAAGAGGTAAAAAAAAAAAAAAAAATGTGTGTCTTAAGACATCAGTGTGTCGCCACGAGCCGCAGGGTTTAATGAGGATTCATATGTCTGTGTTTTTACTCTCATACGCTAAAACATCCCCATTGACATCATTATACGACTATCACATTGCAACGGTTGGAGTTAAACATCTTCATTTGTGTTCTACTGAAGAAACAAACACACCTAGATCTCTGATGCCCTGGGGGTGAGCAGATCAACATAAACATTTAGTTTTTGGGTGAACTATCCCTTTAACATCCGTATTGCGTGACTGTATTTAGTGTGTATTTTAGCATAACCTGTAGATTTCAGTTTCTAATCTTTAGCTTTTGACTACGGGTGAATCTCCAGTTGTCACTCATGATGTCGTTTGGACTTTCTGGATTACAATCCACCATCAAAATGATGTTTAATAATTCCAGCTGCTGTGGGAAAAGGCTATAAATGATCCGCCACCTGCAGCATCCTCACATGCGATAGACTCCTCCTTCATTTATACAGACGTCACGTAATGACACACACACACATGTATGGTTATGTACTTGCTCAGTTTGATTCTGGATCATTTTTAGCCAACAAAAAAAAAAAAAAGTTACAGACTGCAGCTTTAACAAAGATTAATAAATCCTGTAACAAATGTATCGCTCATTGTTAGTTAATTTTAGTAAGTGTTAGAAAGTTTTTTTAGCATTTGGAAACATGCTGCATTTATTTGATATAAAATAGTGAAATATTTTTACTATTTAAAATAAGTGTTCTCTATGTGAATATATAGTAAATTGTAATTTATTCCTATGGTCAAAACTGAATTTATCATCATTACTCCAGTCTTCAGTGTCACATGACCTTCCAGACTAAAGACATGATTATCATATAAGTAGAAATTATGACACAAAAAGTCAAAATTACCACTTAAAAAGAAGAAAAAAATGACATACGAAGTCGAAATTATGACTCAAATCGAAATTAATTGAAATTATTACGTCAATTATGTCAATTTCGACAGTCATAATTTCGAATAAGTGTGTCATAATTCAAAATAATGAGGATAAAAGTCAAGATTTGTGTCATAATTAATGATTCTGGCCTTAGATAAAAGTCTCTTCTGCTCACCAAAGCTGCAAAAATACAGTTAAAATTGTGAAATATTATTATAATGTAAATCATCTGTTGTCTATGTGAATATATAGTAAAGTGAATTTATCATCATTACTCCAGTCTTCAGTGTCACATGACCCTTCACAAATCATTCTCATATGAGGATCTGATGATCAACACACATTTATGATTATTATCAGTGTTGAAAACTGCCACATTTTGTTTCTCAGGATTCTTTGATGAACAGAAAGTTCAAAAGCATTTATCTGAAATAGAATCTTTTGTAACGTTATAAATGGCACTTTTGCTGAATTTAAAGCCTCCTCGCGGAGAAGAAGTGTGTCTCACCGAGCTCAGTGATGATGGGAATGTTTGCTCCTGTGGTTATGGACGCCTGCCGGACCAGACCGTGGACAGGACTGTTCTCCGGAGAGGAACGATCCATCCCAGGAGGAGTGAAGCCTGGAGCAGGAACACAACAGAAGAGAGTTATCGTTATTATAGGATTCTGAACTGCCTAAAACGAGTCGCCAGTAATTCCAGTCTCACTTCCTGCTCAACCTATAGACCTTATGTAGCCCATGCATTTACACTGTGTGCAGAATTATTAGGCACGTTGATTTTTTTTTTTCAGGCACATTTGACCAATTCCAAACCACAGTAATCCTAATAACTACTATTGATTTAGTATTTAATAATGTATAAGTGATATATAATTGTTCATGAAGGCTGGAAATGAAAATCACCTTATATTCAGGTGTGCAGAATTATTAGGCATGTTTTCTTTTACAGATGAATTGAGCCAAAAAAGAGATTTAACTCAGACTGAAAAGTCAGAAATTATTAAATGCCCATGAGAAGGATGCAATACTAATGCAATACTAGACATTGCAGTTAAGGCATGACCATTGGACAGTGAAATGCTCGTTGGGTCAGCAGGGTCAGACAAAAACATGTGGCGGAGAAAAGACACCTGTTAACTGCAAAATAATTAAGAATTAAGGTGAAGAATTAAGGGTGAAACCATCAGGAACCCTTTAGTCTCCAGCGCCACCATTTTCCAAAGCTGCAACCTTAACCTGTCCTGGAGTCTCCAGAAGTGCAGGTGTCAGGATCTCAGAGACTTAAAGGGTTAGTTCACTTTTAAATAAACTTTTGCTGATAATTTACTCACCCCCATGTCATCCAAGATGTTCATGTCTTTCTTTCTAAAGTCGAAAAGGAATTAAGTTTTTTGATGAAAACATTCCAGGATTTTTCTCCATATAATGAACTTCAATGGGCTCCAAACGGTTCAAGGTCCAAATGTCAGTTTCAGTGCAGCTTCAAAGGGCTTTAAACGACACCAGATGATGAATAAGGGTCTGATCTAGACAAACCATCAGTTTCTGTGAGAAACCCAGCAGTATTTATGCTATTATTTTACCTCTTAACAGATGAACGTGATCATCTCTGAGCTCAGCCATAACTTCCGCTAAGTGAGGTCAAAATACGAGCCTGGTCCTAGATGTATCCGTAGATTCCTCATTAGCGCATGCACGGATCAGTAGAATGAGGCATCTACGATCGATATATCTATGACCACGCTCGTATTTAGACCTCACTTAGCGGAAGTTATGGCGGAGCTCAAAGATGATCACGTTCGTCTGATAACAGGTAAAATATTAGCATAAATACTGCTGGGTTTCTCTCAGAAACTGATGGTTTCGCTAGATCAGACCCTTATTCATTGTCTGGTGTCGTTTAAAGCCCTTTGAAGCTGCACTGAAACTGACATTTGGACCTTTAACCGTTTGGAGCCCATTGAAGTCCATTATATGGAGAAAAACCCTGGAAAGTTTACATCAAAAAACTTAATTTCTTTTCGACTGCAGAAGGAAAGACATGGACATCTTGGATGACATGGGGGTGAGTAAATTATCAGCAAAAGTTTATCTAAAAGTGAACTAATCCTTTAAATTAGGTAAAGAATCCTACAAAATGACCCCCACTAAATAAGAATCACAAGCTGAAGTGTTGTAAAATACATGAAGAAGGTTTTTTTATAGGCTTTATGGACAGATAGGTTGAGAGTGACTCTTGAAGGACCAGCACCACATCCTCTAGTACCACTGTTTGAAGAATTCATCTTCCAGAATCTGGCAGTACGTTTTGAGAGTTCATTTTTAGTCCATCTCTGCAAAACAGACTTCAGGATGGACTAAAATGAACTCCCAAAACGTACTGCCAGATTCTGGAAGATGAATTCTTCAAACAGTGGTACTAGAGGATGTGGTGCTGGTCCTTCAAGAGTCACGCTCATTCTCCAGAGGCCAGCTCGACCCGACTTTACGCTTCAAAACTCTCTTCAGATCCTATGAGGGACGTCACGGACAACACGTCCATATTTTTTTACAGTCTATGGTTTCCACCACAGAAAAGATTAAAACGTTTACATCTTGCAATTCTGACTTTTTATATAAATAGAGATATAAAGTCAGAGTTGAGAGATATAGTGAGAATTGTGTGATATAAAGTTATCGGTACCTAACACTTTAGAATAATGGACATTAGTTGACATGAACTAATACTGAACTGCACTTATAAAGCATTTCATTATCTTCGTTAATGTTAATTTACTAATGCATTATTAAAAACTTGTTAACATTAATTAATGCACTGTGAACTAACACGAAGAGCTGGATTTTTTTAACTAACGTTAACAAAGATGAACAAATACAGTAAATGAACTGCTCATGGTTAGTTAATACATTAACTAATGTTAACTAATGACCATTATTCTAAAGTGTTACCAAGTTATCTTTTAAATGTTTTATTTTGTAGCAGAAACGAGCTTCCACACTTATCTGATATAGTCCATTGATGCAAAAGAGTTGTGTGAAGATGGAGATGGTGGTCTTGAACAGACAATAATTCCAATAAAATAAAATAAAAAATCCAATCTGAATCCAACATCCCGAAAAGAAAAGTTACACCTTTCCATCCTCGAGATCCACAAGGCAAAGTAATGGCCCAGTTCATGAATGGAAATCCTCTTTTGACCTCCAGACAGTGACTGAAGTCATATAAACCTTACTGAGTCTCCAAATCAACACTCAAAGTGGCTTGTGTTAACACAGGTGAGCCATGCTTCCTCTGCCCAATACATCTGACTTGCTCTGCCCCTCACCTGTGTGTAAACCACTCACTCCAGCACCCTAGCGCCTCTGCTGGTGAGTAGTAGTGGTACACTCATTAAGAGAGAACATGGTAACGGCCTAATGCTGCGTTCACACCGAACACGAATAAAGAGTCAAATTCACATAGTTGGACACTTGAACATTTTGAATCCACTCGCGCATCCACAGCGAATTGGACGCGAGTATAAATCGAGTGTTTAAAGCAAAATAGATGCGCGTTAATGCGCTCCAGAAGAAATATGTCATAAAACACCACTCTGCCTTTTCATTTACATAAAAAAAATATTAAACATTAATAGCCACACACATGTGGTTCAGGCAACTTCATACCTGGATTATCTTCACTGCATGTATATTTATAACAAACGAAATATAAAACACAGCCATGCCTCTTTTAGTTTACAATTAAAAACAAATATTAAACACATTAATATGTGGTTCAGACAATAAGTGTGCATATATATGATTATCACTGTAATAAGATTGAATATGATATAAAACACAACCCAGTCTCTGTTTGTTAAATGTCAGTTTATGTGTGATCAATAATAGCCATTATAAAAGTATAAGTAAAGGTATAAGAAGCTATAGAATAAATAAAGCAAACAATTCAGTCAAACAAAGTCAGCGCTAGTCGGCTACAGCGGTAAAGGTAAATATCCTAAAAAATAAAGTTATGAAACTTCTCTTTGCCCTCAGTCAAAACGATTTGGCAGAGAACAAATGATGATTCATGAGAGCAAAGATCGGCCATTAGATCAACACAAGACGAATTAAATCTGATGTTTAACCACTACAGAGACATCAGAGCCAGCGGCAGACGGCAGAAGAACTGGCTGAGGAAAGGCTGCTCTCGCCGGGGTTAATGAGCGCCGCTGATCCACTGGAGCTCACACACACACACACACACCAGATCACATGTTCAACTCCACACACACCAGATCACATGTTCAACTACACACACACCAGATCACATGTTCAACTACACACACACCAGATCACATGTTCAACTACACACACACCAGATCACATGTTCAACTCCACACACACCAGATCACATGTTCAACTCCACACACACCAGATCACATGTTCAACCTCACACACACCAGATCACATGTTCAACTCCACACACGCCAGATCACATGTTCAACTCCACACACACCAGATCACATGTTCAACCTCACACACACCAGATCACATGTTCAACTCCACACACACCAGATCACATGTTCAACTCCACACACACCAGATCACATGTTCAACTCCACACACACCAGATCACATGTTCAACTCCACACACACCAGATCACATGTTCAACTCCACACACACCAGATCACATGTTCAACTCCACACACACCAGATCACATGTTCAACTCCACACACACCAGATCACATGTTCAACCTCACACACACCAGATCACATGTTCAACTCCCACACACCAGATCACATGTTCAACTCCACACACGCCAGATCACATGTTCAACTACACACACACCAGATCACATGTTCAACTCCACACACACCAGATCACATGTTCAACTCCACACACACCAGATCACATGTTCAACTCCACACACACCAGATCACATGTTCAACTCCACACACACCAGATCACATGTTCAACTCCACACACACCAGATCACATGTTCAACTCCACACACACCAGATCACATGTTCAACCTCACACACACCAGATCACATGTTCAACTCCACACACACCAGATCACATGTTCAACTCCACACACGCCAGATCACATGTTCAACTACACACACACCAGATCACATGTTCAACTCCACACACACCAGATCACATGTTCAACTACACACACACCAGATCACATGTTCAACTCCACACACACCAGATCACATGTTCAACTCCACACACACCAGATCACATGTTCAACTCCACACACGCCAGATCACATGTTCAACTCCACACACACCAGATCACATGTTCAACTCCACACACACCAGATCACATGTTCAACTACACACACACCAGATCACATGTTCAACTCCACACACACCAGATCACATGTTCAACTCCACACACACCAGATCACATGTTCAACTCCACACACACCAGATCACATGTTCAACTCCACACACACCAGATCACATGTTCAACTCCACACACACCAGATCACATGTTCAACTCCACACACACCAGATCACATGTTCAACTCCACACACACCAGATCACATGTTCAACTCCACACACACCAGATCACATGTTCAACTCCACACACACCAGATCACATGTTCAACTCCACACACACCAGATCACATGTTCAACCTCACACACACCAGATCACATGTTCAACTCCACACACACCAGATCACATGTTCAACTCCACACACGCCAGATCACATGTTCAACTACACACACACCAGATCACATGTTCAACTCCACACACACCAGATCACATGTTCAACTACACACACACCAGATCACATGTTCAACTCCACACACACCAGATCACATGTTCAACTCCACACACACCAGATCACATGTTCAACTCCACACACGCCAGATCACATGTTCAACTCCACACACACCAGATCACATGTTCAACTCCACACACACCAGATCACATGTTCAACTACACACACACCAGATCACATGTTCAACTCCACACACACCAGATCACATGTTCAACTCCACACACACCAGATCACATGTTCAACTCCACACACACCAGATCACATGTTCAACTCCACACACACCAGATCACATGTTCAACTCCACACACACCAGATCACATGTTCAAATCCACACACACCAGATCACATGTTCCAATAGGCGCTCTCTTTATAAATAAACCACAGATCTGAGCTTTAAACAACTACATTCTCACCAGAAAAAGTCTTAAAACTACATTTTGTGACACAATAACAGTGGGATTTTTAAATTATGTGGGGTTTCTCATCCGCTATTGACTTATATTAGTTTATCACCACGTGACAGCAGCGAGCAGGCTCCTGATTGGTAAACGCGCCGCAAATTGACGCCAAAGTTCAGATTTTTCAACTCTGGTGTCAGATGTGAATTCGCTTCAAACGCATGAATGCACAAAAAACACCACTCGTATTACGTGCATATCACGCAAGACACTCAATTTGTGTCCTTCGCGCGAACTGGATGCGCGAATGAGGTGAAATCGTGTCCACCGCGCTGCGCTAAATGCGTCAATTGCGCTGCAGGCCTGCAGTCGCGCGTCAACGCGTCTTTACATTGACTTAACATGGAAATCACTCGCTCCAGACGCTCTATTCGCGTTTGGTGTGAACACAGCATAAAGCTGAGGCCACACTAAAAGATTTTTAAACTCTCTAAGAGTTTCAAAATGTGAGAGACCACAAACATGACGATAAGAAATCATAGATTTACCCGTGTTGTTCCTCGAGTGTGTGAAGTGCTGCGATGTGACCAGGAAAGCACAGCACACACTAACAGATCCCATTCACAAACAACAGAGTCCCTTCTGTGAAATCTCTCGCATCAAACGTGACTTTAAAATAAACAAACATGGCGGACGACCGGCAAGAAGAAATTGCGCTTACAGTGTACAGACTGCTTTTTACAGAACATTAGCAGGGAAGGAAAGGAAAATGTTTAGATGGAGTCATGGAGACAGTGTGAAGATGGACTTTACATGTTACAGCGCGAGTTGGAGGTGTGTCTTCCGTCAGCTCGCTTTCTGATTGGATATTGTTTCGTTTCACGTGATAATCTCCAGAGTTCCTCAGGGTTCCCCACACAACAGGATTTCTGATCGTAAATATTCAACATCACGATCGGGGCAGCTCCAATGTTCTCAACACACACTTAACATGCCTCACATCATAGGAAAATCTGAGAAGATAATCTGTAGAACCATGAGGATAATCTGGACTTTACCTAGGATTGTCGGAAGGGGAGAAATCGTCCCACAATTGCCCCGATTATCTTTTAGTGTGTACCCAATTGTAACTGTTTGTATCGCTGTGTATCAAGAGCTGAAATTCAGATATGCAAATGAGCGTTTGGTTTCCCACCAATCAAAACAGACTTTGAGTCATCTGACCAATCAAGGCAGAGCAGCTCTCAGAAAGTTTAGACAGAGAGACTGAATCCTTGATTGAACCGTTTCAGACACTGTGAGAAAAGAGCTGATGCTGCAATCATTATTATGAGAAAATTACAATGTTTAAGGGCTTGAACCGAGCGGCTCCTCCCGCAGTTTCTCTTGAAGCCGATACAGAAGTGCCTTAAACTGCAGTTCATGGACTGGCCACTAGAGGAGCAGAATCTCATTGAGCTCATGTTAAAATGGCCAACTTTACAGCAGAAGAACACATGTTTACAGTCTGGGACACATTGTGCTTTTGGTCTGTACGGCTAATTTTGCCCTTCATGGCGACTGTGAGGGGGGGGGGGGGAATTTATTTATAACTCATTAGTTTACATTATATAAAGCCTTAAAGTTCTGCATAATTAAGGGCGTGGCCACTTTGAGTGACAGGTGGATTGTGGTTTGTCTGCTGTCTGTTAGTCATCACGTCACCTCAGCTCCGCCCACGTCCCGCCTCTTTGCCCATTTTCTGTTATCTGGGAGTGATGACGCGCTGACAAGATGGCGACGGCCAGCTCGACCCAACTTTACGCTTCAAAACTGCTCTTCAGATCCTATGAGTGACATCACGGACACTACTCCATGCTTTTTTTACAGTCTATGGCTTGAATGCATGAAAACATTGCAGGAGACTCCAAAACAAAAATCAAGTGAATTTATGCTTCAAATAAGAAAGCCAGTGGGGTCAGAAAAATGATCTTGTTTTCTCTGAATCCAACTCCACTGTCAGATATTTGTTCTTGTTTAAATCATAACCACATCTGGTACATTCAACACCGCCATCTGGAAAACTCACTATCTTAAGTCATTTTGCACCTCAAATAAATTCTATTTTATAATAGTTGTATTTGATGTACATATGTAATGGAAAACAGTGATTTTTTTTGCATTGTCCCAGTGGGCCGGTCCTGCCGTTACCTTGAGAGTTGGCCTGCAGAAGTCCAATACTGTCATCAAACAGCATGGACTTGATGTTGAGAGACGCCAGAATACATTCCTTATCCTGCAGAGAGGCGTCGTCGATATTGTTCTGATTGGCCGACAGGATGACGCACATGTCACACAAGTTGATGTTGACGGCTCTCAGATCGGCCCGGCTCAGTGGAGTGCCCTGAACGAGTGACACGCATCAGAAACACTGAAGCGCTGATCATCAGGTTTAACAGAGAGAGACGTCCACTCACGGGTAAGATGGAGACTTTGGGGAAGTTGTGTAGCGTCTCCCACTCTCTCTTCAGGTACTCCAGAGAGCCCACGAACACGATGGGCTTCAGCTCGTGATAGTGGAAGTTACTGGCTCTCAGAGGCATCACCAGGTTACGCAGACCAATCAGGGCCGACTTCACGTCCCCAAATATACAAACCACCACGTGACCGCTCAGAACGGTCATCGCCGCCTCGCTCCGCGTCTGAGAGAGAAGAACAGACAAATAAGATTAACAACACTAAAAAACACTGTTATTAACCAAAACTATGTTCATTGAGATCAATTAACTAACTGAAAATAGCTAAAATAGTTGAAGTTGACATTTTTAAAGTATAAAACTGACAAAAATGACTCAAATTAAAATGGAAAATATACAAATACCATCCATTTAAATATTAATAAATAAGGCCCCACTTTATATTAGGTGGCCTTAACTACTATGTACATCAAAAAATAAGTACAATGTACTTACTGTGTTCATATTGTGTTGCAAAACACCTTTGCTGATATTGAGGTGGGATACAGGTAAAGTTATGGACAGGTGTGGTGGTGTGGGTACATTTAAGGGTGGGGTTAGGCGCAAGGGAAGAGTCAACTGTGTAATTACAGATGTAATGACATGAAGGTATTTTTAAAAATGTAAGTACAATGTAAAAACATGTATGTACACAATAAGTGCATTGTATCAAATGATTCATTTAAATGCTAGTACATAGTAATTAAGGCCACCTAATATAAAGTGGGTCCATAAATACTATAATACAATATAAAATATGCCGCTATAACACTGATCCGATTGTCTCTTACCAGGAGGACCTTCTCTATGTCTTTTGATGGACACCACAAACACTAAAAAACACTGTTATTAACCAAAACTATGTTCATTGAGATAAATTAACTAACTGAAAATAGCTAAAATAGAAGAAGTTGTGATTTTTAAATTATAAAACTGACAAAAATGACTAAAATTCAAATGGAAAATATACAAATACCATCCATTTAAATATTAATAAATACTTTAATACAATATAAAATATGCCACTATAACACTGATCCGATTGTCTCTTACCAGGAGGACCTTCTCTATGTCTTTTGATGGACACCAGTGAAACATTCCCGTAGAATCATATTTCTTTATGTTCTCATCCATTGTTTCCATCTGATCGTGTCCTGGGACCAGCAACGGGTCATGCCTGAAATCCACAAGCCACAAAAAAACATTGGAAAGTGAACATTGGCCGTGTTCCGGTTCCATTTGGTACAAGATCAATGACACGCTTTAGTCTTTCTAAATCAGACATTAGTAGGGAATGAATTGGATGGTGGTGATGGAGAGCGGGCCGTGGCGGAGCTCTGGGGTCTCAGGGACGTTTGATTTGCCCATTAAAGAGGTGAAGGTTTCAGCAGGCTGTCAGAGAGCTTTCCCATCCGTCAGCCGCAGCCGGCTGTTGTGACTTTATTTTCAATCTGTCTCCCCTCCATCATTAGGCCATTAGAGGCTGAGCTGAGCTCTAGACGGCTCTCTTCACTTCCTCCAGCTCTCTGTCCATCAAATTTAATGCACACGTGACAGCAGAACCGCACGGTCAGCGGGCGAACAGAGACGCCACACCACGGGCATCAGCTCACCTTCAAACCGGTTACACACAACTGTGCCACATCACAAACACACACTTCCTGTCCTGACGCGCATTCATGGGTTCAGAGTTGAAACATTTAAAAAGATAACTGCACTAATATTCTGCGTTCATCTGATTTCCTGTATAAAGAATGCATCATCAATAAGGTGTATATTGAATTTGGTCTTTTAGTATCACTGTCTGACTGCATTAACACTGACTACAGACCTAGTAATAAATATAGCTGCAAGCAGCCATTATCAAGGCCAAGCGCAAAGAAGAAGACAAGACATGCCAAAATGGCTGACAGTGTCAGATCAACTACAGCAATGAGCAATTAAAGACCTATTAAGGTGATTTTAGGCAAAATAGCTGTAAAATGATAAATACAATCAATAATAATGATTTAATGATTTATCACTTTCAACCAATAGGTGGCACAGTTACGAAATTGATGTGGTGTGGCCAGAATAAGGGAACAATGACACATGCAAAGATTGGTGTCAATATATCAAAGCAGGGTGTCAATATAGTGTCAATATGTCATTGCAGAGATATAGCCTCAAGTGGCCATTTAATTATAGGTATGGACCACATGGCGGTGCTGTTTTGAAAGCTTTTAAGTAGCTTAAAGGCATGGTTCTGATGGCACATACCAAGTTTCGTAATGATACACCAATTCATTTGTAAAGTATAGCATTTTATATCATAATACTGCATTGTAGTCAATGGGAATTTCATGTTTTGTTCTATTATAGCGCCACCATGAGTCTTTGGATGAGCCCATACATGTGTGTGCCAATTTTGGTGAAAATATCTCATTTCGTTTTGGAGTTATAGACATTTATATTAAAAAAACATGTAAAAAATGACTGACACCTGACTTTGATTGGATTTTACTCCCCCTTACTATCAATATTTTAACATTTGTGTATTAGTGTTTACCTATCGACCTATGTTTCCGAACTTCTGACACTGATTTCGTCTCGATCGGACTAGCGGTTTCAAAGATATCAGCTAATGTGTTTTAAGCACTAAATTACCACTCTGCACAAACCATAGACCGAAACCTGGCAAATCTGGTATTGTTGGACTCGGCGAGGATTCAGGAGACCAAAAAAAGTGACTCCCATGAAAATAAGTCAATCACACCCAAAGTTATAAGCGTTTGGAAAAAAAACCTGTTTCAAAACTTCTCAGGCTCCTTCAGGGTATCATGCTGATGACCCATACCGAGTTTCATAACAATGTGTTCATGAGTTCATAAGATACAGCATTTTAGCACATAATTCAAAATGGTCGATATGGTAAAATTGGATATCAGTCGACGCCCCAAATCTATTCGTACCTCCGGACCATTAGGTGGCGCTGCGCCCAAACGCTGCATGTTGCCTCAGGTCATGCTTGTGCTGACATGTACCAAGTTTTGTTTGAATACGATAAAGCGTTGCGGAGATAGAGCCTTATGTGTATTTTTGCAACCGCTACGTAAAATTAGTTTGCACGTTTATCAAAAACGATTTGACAAATCAACTTGAATTCCATAACTTTTTGTCGGCACCACCTGAAGATGATCTGGTTCAATTTTCGTGCAAATCTGGGACGAGTTCGCAAAAGTAGGTTTTTAGGAAAATTCAAAATGGCGGGAACATTTTCATGATGGAAAATTACGTCATAGGGTGCAAACGAATCGTCTTGAGCCAAGGAATTAGAGGAAAGAAGTTTTTGTTTCTAACCCTTATGGTTCAAAAGTTATTATATATAAACATGAGTCAAACTTTGGACAGGTGGTGGCGCTAGAGGGATTATTACTATTAATTTTATTATTGATATTATTTTTTTCTCTTTCTCTCTTCTTATAGAGATGTGTGTATATATATATGTGTATGTGTGTGTATATATGTGTATGTGTGTGTATGTATGTATGTATATATGTATGTATATATGTGTATATATATGTATATATTGCCTTATTTTATTTTTATTTTTTTTGGTGTGTGTTTAATTGTATTCTTCCAGTGTTGTTTACAAGTTTTGGTTTTACTACTGTCGTTATTTTTGTTGTTGTTGTTTTTTTTTCTTTCTCTAGTTTTAGGCCTAATAACATCAAGCAAAGGGACTACAAATGAAAACTAGCCTTTGGCCTAATTTGGGTACATTTACATTCATGAATGTTGATTAATGTACACTGTCCCTTTTTATAATAATAATAATAATAATTGGGTGACTCCACATTTGCTATGGTGACAGCTCAGACCATAGGGTTCTATGGGCTGCCATAGACTCCCATGGCGGAAGAATAATAATAATAGGAGTGCTAACAGTTTCAATGAGCGGATGGACTGAGTGGAGGATAGCCTTGTTTTGCCCTCAGGTGGGCGTTCCTATAAGCGTCATGTGAAAACGATGAATTGTCCACATTTGTCAGTGGTTGTCATGGTTACTTATTGTGTCACTGATTCCTCACACCTGTTCCTCATCTGGTTAGTTGTGTATAACTAGTGGTGTTGGATGTTGTGTTTATTTCTCGAGTCGGATTATTCTCTCTGGTCGTGTTTAATAAAGTTCTGCAGCTTATAGATCTGGTTTTGTAGGTGTTTTGGCTCCTGCTGTCTGAGATGAGTGTTATCAGACGTGACATCAGACCTTCACTGACGGCAGATTCATAAAGACTCAATCTCTCAGTGAAACAACGTTTAATGTTTCAACAAACAGCCTCGCTCGCTCTATTCGATACTCTCAGGGGCTTGATTTGTCAATGCCGAACACATTTATACGATCCTCGCCGGCGGGAAATCAATAGCTGGCTGATCAGCAAACAGCGGTCAGGAAAGAGTGAGTGTGTCTCAGTCAGGTCCTGTAGCTGCATATGGATCTGACACTAACGCACTCAAATACAGGTTGATACAAAACATCACGTGGGATTATCATGGAGAGCCGAGGATAATGGATATACTGTAAAGGGCATAAACATCCTGGAGAAATGATTTCAACATAAAGCTAAATGAAGATTTATGAGGAATAATAAAGTCACTAAGTTACTGAATATACACTAGAAAAACAATTCACTCAGAAATTGCTAATACATTTCACAAATAATTAAAAAGAAACGCCAACACGTTGAATTAAACTTGAAATTTTGAAGTTAAAAGACTGAATTAAAAACTATTATAAAAATAATCTTTTATTTACAACTTCGAAAACTGTGGGAAGTCTAATTTTGTATATAATTTAATGTAATTATATATATATATATATATATATATAGCCAAAACTAAATAAATACAAAAAACTTTAAATTATATAATTTTGTATATAATGTTCTGGAATTTAGTTATACATTTATTTTATTAAATTATTTATTAAATTAAACAATTATTTAGTTGCTGAATATATATATATATATATATATATATATATATATATATATATATATATATATATATATATATATATATATATATATATATATATATATATATATATTGCAGAAAAACGTATAAAAATAAAATATATATACATAAATGCATAGTATAAATATATATTTTTTAATTATATAGTTATATAATTTTGTATATAATTCTCTGGAATGATTTTGTTGCTGAAATACATATATATTATATATATGGCAGCAAAAATTTTATAAATTGTATTATTAAAAAAATAAATATATATATATTTTATAAT
This sequence comes from Gobio occitaniae, assembly GCA_033150135.1. Classification (NCBI taxonomy): domain Eukaryota; kingdom Metazoa; phylum Chordata; class Actinopteri; order Cypriniformes; family Gobionidae; genus Gobio; species Gobio occitaniae. The sequence goes on along the minus strand of JARQWZ010003006.1, from coordinate 57,861 downwards.
TTTGTAGCAAAAATTAAATAAATTGTATAATTAAAAAAATAAATATATATATTTTATAATTTTGTATTTAATTTTCTGGAATGATTTTGTTGCTGAAATACAAACATATATATATATAGCTGCAAATTTGAATAAATTATATTTTGTAAAGAATTATATAGTTTAAGAAATAAATATGAATATATTTTTTATTATATATTTTTGTATATAAAAATATACAAAAAAAAATTCTGGAATGATTTTGTTGCTGAAATACACACACACAAACACACACACACACACACACACACATATATATATATATATATATAGCAGCAAAAAATAAATAAATAATATTTTGTAAAAATTATATAATTAAAAAAATATATATAGTTTGTATTTACTTTTCTGGAATGATTTTGTTGTTCAAATACATATATATTATATATTTAAAAATAATATAAAATAAATACATATATATTTTTTAATTATATAATTTTCTGGAATGATTTTGTTGCTGAAATACACACACACATATATAAATATATATATATATAATAATAAATAAATAATATTTTGTAAAAATTATATAATTTAAAAATAAATATTTTGTATTTACTTTTCTGGAATGATTTTGTTGCTGAAATACATATATATTATATATTGCAGAATGAAAAATACAATTATATAATTTTGTACATAACTTTCTGGAATGATTTTGTTACTGAGGCATATATCATTTTGTAGGTAATCTGAGAATAATTTTGTATGTGTGTATATATGACAATAAAGCAAATAAATCTGATAATGTGTAATAATAATAGCATAACACTGGCCTCAGACTGAGAGGTGGCAGGAATACTATAAGAGAGAACATTCCGGTTATTTTGCGTTGTTTATTATGAATGTGTGTAATACACACACGATCCATTGGCCCAGATCAAACCCTGATGTTCTCCAGGCTATGAAGAGCATGGCTGCCCTGAGAGAGCTCTCTTCCTCACATAACCTGACACTAACATGCTTTCTAAAGAGCTCGACTCAATCTGCTCTTCATTACTAATTCACTGGGGCCTGCAGGCCAGCGGCTGCTCGAACCGCAGCGATACACACACACACCAGTGTTTCTGCAGCCCTGAGGCTATGGCAGAACTGAGCAGACAATGAAGCGGCTCGCATGAAACAGCTCACACACACTTCTCCTGCTGCGCCCATGCACACTGCGGAAATAAAGCAGATCTTACTCCGTAATGTGAATGTTACGCTACACGAGAAGTTTTGCTAATGCTAATCATTATTTAGAGGAGTTAAACTGCAGGCATGCTAATCAAAAGTTATTTAAATATATTTTTGAACATATAGGGTCCTATCATACACCCATACGCGACTAGTGTTCGTTTCGTCAGCTATTTGTTCATTTAGTCCTGTGTCAAATGTGCTTTTATCATATTTAGTCGACCTTGTATGTTTAATCGAGTTTTAGTCGACTAAATGAGCATTTTAGTCTCGTTTTCGTCAATGAAATCTTGGTCATATTTCCGTCACTCTGCATTGATAATCCCGTCAAAATTATAATCACCATTGTTGTCATTTGAGAAATGTATTTTTTAGTGCTGGGAATCGATAAAAAAAAGTAACTAATTAATCGCAAGTTTTTAATATTTTTGGAGTTTTTAATATTGTAATAATTTCAGTTACTCTCCAAATTAATGTAGAAACTATTTAAAGACAGTATATTTTAAATATGTGTTTTATTGGCATGTTTTTATGAATGAAGGCCAGTATCACTGATGTCTCTATGAAACATTAATGATGTTACAGTATAACTGAAAGATACCAATTTCAACATTTATTAGGCTTTAAAAAATAACAACTTTTAATTTAATTGAACTTAAAACAATCTTAACATAAACCCATTATAAAAAATGTCATATTTACCTGTGGCCTTCCCTGTTAGACATTTAATAAAGTTATCAAACAGCTTTCTTAACTGCATAAATAATAAATGAAATATAGATGAATCATCATTTCTCTGGGGGTGGTTGTTGAGGGGCTGACGGTGTATGACGGTATATCGATTTCGATTTCAGTATCAATATTTTTTTTTTTTTTTTTTTCACTGATTGTTGTTTGTATGCTTTATCTGCTCTCTTGATTGCCTAAGATAAATTTCTCCTAAGGGGGATAATAAAATGTAAATACTAATACTAATACTAATTCATAGCCTACTGTTCATATAAGGAAATAAGGATATGTACGTTATTAACATTTTAAAATTTCACATTTAAAGAAATCTAGTGTTTGATCATATCTAAATATTTATTAAAATGCAAAACTGCAATACTTTTTTGAGCAACTAGATTAGATACATATATTATTATATTAGATACGTGTATTGATTAAAGAGCCATAAAGGCACTAGTGGGTAATGGGTAATTATTATTTTTCGAGCCACAAAATGACTCTAATTTGCTCTATTTTATAATAATAAAAATAATAATAATATAATAATAATTCTCTATTTTAACCTTAATTACTATACTAATTGTAAAATAAATAAAAAATATTACACAATTAGTATTAAGTACCAAAATATCTCAAAATATTCAATAAATATTATTGAACTAAAATATAAAATATTTATTCAATTGAAAAATAGTTAAGGTGTATGGTCACATTTGACCATCAATGAGTATGAGTGTGAGTGTGTGACCAGTTAGTAAGCAATACCTGAGGGCAAAAAATTAATATTAAAAAAATGCGTAATTTTTTTTTTAAATGCATTAAAATAAAAAAAATATTAATCGTCCGCGTTAACGCGTTAATTTGCCCAGCACTAATATTTTTACATTTCATGACAATTGTTGCTCCGCTAATCCACTTTTCAGAAGTATAACAGTTCTCGCGATTGATTATTCAGAGGCTCTGTGGTGAGCGTGGATGCATCATCAAAATCTGCAGCATTGATTGGCCAAGGAAACGCATGTGGGTTTTTCCCCTGAGCCAAACAGAAATGAGTGTTGATCATTAGTCCCACCCCTCCCATGCCCAGATTTGTTGAAACTGTCATCAACTCAACCAATAAACATAGTGTTTGCTCTTTTGAACCACCAATCACATCTTTCTCTGACACAACGAAAACAAAAACAACCTAAAACAACCATGTCTAACTTCCTAAAGGAAAAAATCCAAACTTCATGAAGTTCTGTTTGAGTTCACAGTAAAAACACACATTTTTTTTGCTTTTTCTTAAAATTCTATTAATTTCATCCATTCTCAGACTAAATAAATGTAAAATTGGCACTTCAAATGAGCTGGATGGAAACTTCACGTTCTCCTGTTTAAAATGATATTTGACATGACTTGATGCTAACTGCTAGAATGGGTGAGAAAAACAAAGAAAAGTAGAGGCAAGTCAGGCGCACCAAACATTTTCTAGGTCTTTAAGGGTTAAAGGGTGTGTTAGTAATATGAGCCTATAGGCGGCGCACAACGTGTGTACTAGTTGTAGTCAAGACCACCTAAACCGAGACCAAGACCAGACCAAGACCAGACCAGACCAGCACTCCTTAAATTCATCTAAAAGATCCACATCTACTGTCTGAGAAATGACTTATATTTAAATACAATTAGAATAGTAAGACACTATAACGCTGTTACCAATCAAATCACTAACAATAAAATTAATGGCACAGAAGTTGCATCTGAATTGGCACAAATACACCTGGATAAATAATGTTCAGATTAATTTAACATTAAAACATTAACATTATTTAACCGTCACAGAATCCTTTATTCAACCGATTTGTTTAAAGCAGCCGATTAATTTAATAACCAAACTTTGCCGAATTAGCAAAGACACAGTTTAAAATATAATTTAATATCAACTTCTTGTTTATTGAACATTTGTGTAAATCAATATCATTTGCAATCACGCTTATATTGATGAAAACAGCTCTCTTGCTCTTGTGATATTGCTTAATTATATTCTCTGTTATAGAAAAAAACGAAATCTCAGAATCTTGTGGGCATTTATATTAATTTTGGCCATTTTTGAGACAATGCTGCATTGATTCTGAACCCGGCAGCACAATAACACAAGAAATCACATTACAAAGAAGTTATTGATGCATTTTAAGCTTAAAGTTTTACATCAAATCACATTAATGATGTTAAATCAGACAATGCTCCGGCAATTTAGTGATATCCCAGCATGTGTGGTCTTGACTGGTCTTGAGATAAAATCCCGAGTCCTCTAAGTCCGAGACCAAGACAAGACCAAGACCATCAAAAAAATGGTCTTAAGACCGGTCTCGAGACAACTAGTACTAGGCTAGCTTTCAGTCTCTCCTCACGTAAAAAGCGAATCCGCCATGGCGTGAGCACAACTGGCTTTTAAAGGGAAAGGGAGATGAGACTCTGATTGGTTTATTGCACGTTACGCCCAAAACACACCCATGACTCATTAAGAGACGAGGGACGACCCTTTTGGATCATGCGCCGGCACGCCGACCGTTTTTCCCGTCTTTAAACTAGCAAAAGTGGATTCGGACCCACCCTAAAAGCACCAGCGCCATGAGCTTCAGACAATGTGCTCAGATCGGTAAAATATGGCTCATAACATCAGATATTTACTTTTTGCAATCAGAGCAGTTTTAATCTGCTAGTATTTTATTATACAAAAACAGGACATACCGAAAAAAGCATGTCGTCTATAAACAAAAAAATCAGAATCAGTCAATCAGACTGTGAAAAACAACATGCTGAGCGAGTTGAGGTAATACTAGCCACAAACACTGGTGTGTATATATATATTTATAAATATATGATTCATTATCTGGTGATGTATTGCCCTCTAAATCCCACTTGTTGTTAAATACTGTCTATAATATGAATCATTCCTGTCTGCTGTCTTGATAAAGTATTCAGAAGATATTATTCTCACTCCATCATTGCATATTAATGGCTTTTATTAATTCAATAGCAGCTCTTTCATCCGTCAGAATCAATAAATGGATCTTTAATTCAGACGGACAGGATAAAAGGCAGGTACTCGGAGTTAAAAGCAGGCGGCGTGTCGGACAGCACTAAGTGCGGGCGGCACTCTGAGGGATTCAGAACTACAGCCTGAGGCAACAGAGACTGATCCCGGCCTCTGATTGGCTGGAGCTGTGCAAAAAGTCACTGGTGCCGTTTTGTTAGGGGATCTGTATGCCCTGTGACCTCGAAAATACACGAGTGCACACGCATGAGCTCCTGCAGGGTTTAGATTTGGATATATCAAGAGCGAGACATTTTCTGAAAAATATACCTGTGCAAAACTCACCATCACAATGCGTTTACAGTGCAATGCAATGCTAGTGAAATAATGCTTTTATTTAAAGGTGCAGTGTGTGATTTTTAGCGGCATCTAGTGGTGAGTTTGCGAATTGCAACCGCTCACCCCTCCCTTTCGAAGCACAGAGAAGCTACGGTGGCCATCACAGGACAAAGATGTCATCGTGTGAGACAGCAGAGAGTGGCTAGCGCTCTGTAGAGAAGTTTGTCCCTTTAGGGCTACCATAGAAACATAGCGGCACAAAATGGCGGCTTCACTGTAAGGGACCCGCGGTGTGTGTAGATAGAAACGGCTCATTCTAAGGTAGTAAAAACATAATGGTTCATTATATAAGGTCTTTATACTCCACTGAAAAATAGTTATGTATATTATATGGCATTTCTGTCAATAGACCCTTGTTAATATTACACACTGCACCTTTAATGCCATATTGCTTATCAAAATACATTTGCGCTCTCACCTGATTTTTGGCGAGCAAGTGGGCGACGTCCTCATGCCTCCGTTTCGCTGTTTTTTCTTGGGCGACAGAGCCGACATCTGCTCTTCCTCAACTACTGAAACATCAGCAACAGTCACAGAACTCACTCATTAACATTAAAACACTGCAAACATGCATCAGACAGGAGGAGGACGAGCCGTGTGGAAAGAGAAACAGTGGAGCGTTTGACTAGCAGTCCTTCAGCAGTGTTAGTTTCACACGCACCACCGTGACAATGTTACTTCACTCACTTTTTAAACGCATCCGGCCTGATATATGGACAAACAGCTTTCAAACAGGGTCTAATATTCATTTATAATATAATATAATTAATATTAACATTCGTATCTGCAATGGCTGGTGAAGGAAATGCACCGTGCGATAAATATTTCTTTAATATTTTTATATTATTTAATTAATTATGAAATAATAGTTAATTATGTCTTAACTTTTACAGCTTTATTTTAGTTTAGCTTTAACTATAAAACTATTAGGTTCGCAACTCATTCATTTAAAATATATACGTAAAAAACGCATGCGTGTCTAGTTTTTAATTCACATAACCTTTTTGCATCTTGCCATTTATAAAAATAAAAAGTAGTATTTTTTTAGTCTGGACTGAATTCAGTGTGCAATTTTCTTGCTTGTTTAAAAAGAAAATGAAATCACTTTTTTTTGCTTTTTTTTTCATTTTAGATGCAATCGTAACTCTTTTCCCCATATTTTCATTTGAGTAAAATATGAATCCGTTACGCTGTCATATTACAGTGTAATTATACATTTAAGAACTGAGTAGCACATGCACTTACTATAGACTTGGCCGGCGTCATGTGACATAGCTGGGGGCGTGGCGTGGGGGCGGAGTCGGCATTGCGTCATAGCTGGGGGTGTGGCGTGGGGGCGGAGTCGGGATTGCGTCTTAGCTGGGGGTGTGGCGTGGAGGCGGAGTCGGCATTGCGTCATAGCTGGGGGTGTGGCGTGGGGGCGGAGTCGGCATTGCGTCATAGCTGGGGGTGTGGCGTGGGGGCGGAGTCGGGATTGCGTCTTAGCTGGGGGTGTGGCGTGGAGGCGGAGTCGGCATTGCGTCATAGCTGGGGGTGTGGCGTGGGGGCGGAGTCGGGATTGCGTCATAGCTGGGGGTGTGGCGTGGGGGCGGAGTCGGGATTGCGTCATAGCTGGGGGTGTGGCTTGGAGGCGGAGTCGGCATTGCGTCATAGCTGGGGGTGTGGCGTGGAGGCGGAGTCGGCATTGCGTCATAGCTGGGGGTGTGGCGTGGGGGCGGAGTCGGGATTGCGTCATAGCTGGGGGCGTGGGCGGAGTCGGCATTGCGTCATAGCTGGGGGTGTGGCGTGGGGGCGGAGTCGGCATTGCGTCATAGCTGGGGTGTGGGGCCAGAGTCGGCATTAGCTGGGGGCGTGGCGTGGGGGCGGAGTCGGCGTCACGTCATAGCTGGGGGCGTGGCGTGGGGGCGGAGTCGGCGTCGTGTCATAGCTGGGGGCGTGGCGTGGGGGCGGAGTCGGTGTCGTGTCATAGCTGGGGGCGTGGTAAGGGGCGGAGTCGGCGTGGTGTCATAGCTGGGGGCGTGGCATGGGGCGGAGTCAGCATTGCATCATGCAGCTCCGCCGACCCCCATATAGACAGGCCAATCTCATAACTCACCCAGTCTTTCCATGAAGACGTTCATTCAGTGTTCCTCAATTTAATGGATTAAAAGTATATTTTACATACATTTAATGTTTTAAAATGATCATACAACGTGTCTTGTGCTGTGAAATTGACATGTCAGTGTCACAATATTATTAGAATTACTGACAATAGCGAAGTTTTTTATTTACTTTTTTATAGCAGCCGTCTTCATCAAAAGACTGTGATTTATGAAGTAGCCGCTATTATGTGGTGTAATATTTGTGGGAATAAGTGTCGTACATGTGATGTGACTATCAGCTTGAAGCTCAAGCATGAGCCCAGTCCATCCCATCATGAAATAAAGAAGACTTCTGAGTGTGTTGTACATTAATAACCTCACGCATTATGTGGCTGTGATCGCTCACCGGGAAAAACTGCTTTAACGATAAATTGAGTCCCGTGTCAAGCATGACTTTATTGGCGTTTTGTTCGACAAACTTTTGCAATTGCAATGAATGAAATCTCTTGTTTTAATCTTTACAGTAATACAAGAATCATGTAGAGCAGATGTTTGATTGTAATGGACGAACGGCTCCGTCTGTTATTAAACTTCAGATCAGAGTTTTTTAACTCACTAGAGGTGCAGAAACACCACAGGGAAACTGCATCAAGCAAAAATAAATCATAATCATTACAAAGAGTAAAGATAAAGCGTCTAACAAGGGTTCATTCTAATGGCTCGTCTTCCCCCACGGCATATGGAGGAGATGACGTTTTGTGGGCGTTCCCAGTAAAGCAGAACAAGTCTATAGGGTTAGGTTTGGGATTAATTGCACGTAATTATGCATAATTTATAATCTAGAGCAGGGTTATTCAAATCTTGCCCTGGAGGGCCAATGCGCTGCAGAGTTTAGCTCCAACCCCGATCAAACTCACCTACCTGTGATTTTCTAATGAACCTGAAGACATTGATTAGCATGTTCAGGTGTGTTTGATTAGGGTTAAAGCTAAACTCTGCAGGAAACTGGATCTCGTGGGCCAGATTTGAGGATCCCTGATCTAGAGTAACTACATGTAAAATGACTAACAACGACACTGTAAAATAAAGTGTTACCAATTATTCACTTGTTTTCGGTTTTTCCCCCTGATCTACAAACACGTAATGAAATGTCTTATTTTAGGACCGTTTTAGTACTTCCGTTAGTCCACATGCATCTCCCACAAGGGCAGGCCGAGTCTTACGGAGTCTGGAGGTGGAGCTGGAATGAAATCTGTATTTAACAGGCAGACTGCAGGCCCGATGCAGACGGGTGGCATCAGCGCCGCTCTGATACAGGTCTCTAGAGCTGGCCAGACTGAGTCTGTGCAGGTATGAGGCGGCCGGCGACAGCACACTCCCTTTACGGTTATTGACTAAAGGCACGGACACACGGACGCCTGGGACAGCAGGGGGCGCTCTCACTGAGATCAGACCTCTGCTGAGGGGGGGTTTGGGATTCTGGGGCTGGAATGATGGATTGAGCTCATCGTTTACTGTCGGACAAGAAGCACAATCAGCCAAATCTAGAGATTAAAATAACATGGATTTACTGTTGCTAACGTATGACTGATATAATACATTTTTATCTCAATTTTACTTGAACTATAATTTAAAGGTGAACATTTAGCTTAAAGGGATAGATCACCCAAAAATGAAAATTAGCCCATGATTTACTCACCCTCAAGTCATCCGAGGTGTGTATGACATTCTTCTATCAGTTATATTACAAAAGTCCAGGCTAATCCAAGCTTTATAATGGGGTTTATAGTTGCTCTGTTTTTGAAGTCCATAAAAAGTGCATCTGTCCGTCATATAACTGCTCCACACGGCTCTGAGGTGTTAATAAAGGCCTTCTGAAGCGAATCAACGCGTTTGTGTAAGAAAAATATCCATATTTAAAACTTTATCAAGTAAACTTTCGGCCGACCGCTTTCTGTGGAAAAGTGTTGAATGTTGAAAGTGAAACTCAAGATGTGTTTGTGACGCCATGACGAGCGGACCTGAGCGTTAGTCTTTCCATCCGCAGGGGAACTTTCAACAATTTTTCCATAAATTGAACAGGGAAGGCGGTCGGCCGAAAGTTTACTTGATAAAGTTTTAAATATGGATATTTTTATTAAACAAACGCGTTGATTCGCTTCAGAAGGCCTTTATTAACACCCCAGAGCCGTGTGGAGCAGTTATATGACGGACAGATGCACTTTTACTACTTACTATTACTGCTATTATAAAGCTTGGATTAGCCTGGACTTTTGTAATATAACTCCGATTTTATTAGTCTGATAGAAGAATGTCAAACACACCGAGGATGACTTGAGGGTGAGTAAATCATGGACTAATTTTCATTTTTGGGTGAACTATCCCTTTAAGTATTTTTATGGAAAATATTTGTAATATTAAAGACAGATGCTACAGTCAAACCCAAATCTATTCAGACACCTTCAACATTTTCTCACATTATTAGGGTTTATTTGCTATATTTTAGATAATGGAGATAAAATATGAGCAGAACTCGGAGTTAAACTGTGTCAGAACAAACAGATCACTTTGATAGAAAGGGATGTAATAGATTACAATCAGCTGTTAGATTTAAGGACACAATGAGATAATACCAGTTTAGCAATGCTTCATTTAGTTCAGTCTGTGGGGTCAAATGTCACATTAGCAATTAAAGACAAGACACTTCAGCACAAAGTGTCTGAATTATTTTTGGTCCCAAATTTGTATACATTTTTGGGTATAATACGTCACAGTTTACTTTATTTTGCTCTCCTATAGTGTCCTGCACACACTAGTCAAACATTATATCTGTGTCTGAATCATTTTTGGTTAGACTGTATATTCAAATTATTTTGAAACCTGATATTTTTATTATTATTTAATGTGCTACTTGAAAATACAATTGTTTTATATAATGGAAAAAATATATCCAGTGCATGATTTTTTAAAATATTGATTATCTGTATTAATTCTAAAGTTTGAATTATTTATAATTATATATTGATTTATTATTGACATCTATCAGGACGTAAACTAAAATTAGCTGACATATTCTGAATTATTTTAAACTTCAACTTGTGAAAACAATACAAACGAATGTAAAGCAGTGAAATATAAGCCGTTTATAAAGGATAACGCCACACCATCAGAACTGCAGCAGCGCCATCTGGTGCTTCATGAGAGCAGGTGCACGATATTCAGATACACTGGAAATACACAGACCCTGACTGACTTTAAACATCTCCTAAATATGATCAATGAGCTAAAGAGCATTTGTTTTTGAATGACAAATGCTGTATAAAGTTGAATTGCTTTATGCAGTTACATATTTATGTATTTTTTTGGGGGGGGGGCTGCTGTATATAAGCCTTCTGTATATGGTATTTCTACACCTTAATTTTGCGCAAATACACCAGAAAAGGTCACATTAAATGTTTTTATGAGTAAAGGTTTGGATGTGAACAGAAGAATAAAGGAAGAAACAGCAGGTTAAGAAACAATGAGTAAAAGTGGAAGAGAGACTTACTTGATTTGATGTATCCGTTATAGTTACTTTTAGCTGAGAAAATGCAAAGACAAAATGAAGTTAAGACACATGGAGCAATCACATGATGAACCAGTGAGCATATGAGTAACTAAAAGCAAATAAATTATGCTAATGTGGCTGTTTTTTCTACAGAACTGACCATCTTTAAAAAAAAACTATAGTCTATAAATGAACATGTTAAATAAAAGTAAATAAGTGAATCACCATGGGAAAAGAAAACCTACACAAAAATGTTAGCCAAAAAACATGCGCATCCTTAGAAGAAACAGTACACTATCCAGCCACCACTATCCTTTCATCCTCATATATACAACTGACCGACCAGGCATAACATTATGACCGGTGAATAACACTGATGATCTCTTCATCTCCTGTTAGTGCGTGGGATAGTGAACAATTCGTCCTCAAAATTGATGTGTTAGAAGCAGGAAAAATGGGCAAGCGTAAGGATTTGAGCGAGTTTGACAAGGGCCAGATTGTGTTGGGTCAGAGCATCTCCAAAACTGCAGCTCTTGTGGGGTGTTCCCGGTCTGCAGTGGTCAGTCTCTATCAGAAGTGAAGGACCAGTGGAGAACCGGCCACAGGGTCATGAAGGACCAGTGGAGAACCGGCCACAGGGTCATGAAGGACCAGTGGAGAACTGGCCACAGGGTCATGGAGGACCAGTGGAGAACCGGCCACAGGGTCATGAAGGACCAGTGGAGAACCGGCCACAGGGTCATGGAGGACCAGTGGAGAACCGGCCACAGGCTCATGGAGGACCAGTGGAGAACCGGCCACAGGGTCATGGAGGACCAGTGGAGAACCGGCCACAGGGTCATGAAGGACCAGTGGAGAACCGGCCACAGGGTCATGGAGGACCAGTGGAGAACCGGCCACAGGGTCATGAAGGACCAGTGAAGAACCGGCCACAGGGTCATGAAGGACCAGTGGAGAACCGGCCACAGGCTCATGAAGGACCAGTGGAGAACCGGCCACAGGGTCATGGAGGACCAGTGGAGAACCGGCCACAGGGTCATGGAGGACCAGTGGAGAACCGGCCACAGGCTCATGAAGGACCAGTGGAGAACCGGCCACAGGGTCATGGAGGACCAGTGGAGAACCGGCCACAGGGTCATGGAGGACCAGTGGAGAACCGGCCACAGGGTCATGAAGGACCAGTGGAGAACCGGCCACAGGGTCATGGAGGACCAGTGGAGAACCGGCCACAGGGTCATGGAGGACCAGTGGAGAACCGGCCACAGGGTCATGGAGGACCAGTGGAGAACCGGCCACAGGGTCATGGAGGACCAGTGGAGAACCGGCCACAGGGTCATGGAGGACCAGTGGAGAACCGGCCACAGGGTCATGGAGGACCAGTGGAGAACCGGCCACAGGGTCATGGGCGGCTCATTGATGCTCGTGGGGAGCGAAGGCTGGCCCGTGTGATCAAACAGACGAGCTACTGGAGCTCAAACTGCTCAAGAAGTAAATGCTGGTTCTGATAGAAAGGTGCCAGAATACACAGAGCATCTCAGTTTGTTGTGTATGGGGCGGCATAGCCGCTGACCAGTCAGAGTGTTGACTTGGCCTCCAAATTCCTCTGTGGGATGTGCTGAACAAACAAGTCCTATCCATGGAGGCCCACCTCGCAACTTACAGGACCTAAATGATCTGCTGCTAACATCTTGCCAGATACCACAGCACACCTTCAGTGGAGTCCATGCCTCGACAGGTCAGCAAAAGGGGGACCAACACAATATTAGTCATAATGTTATGCCTGATCGGTGTATATACTGCAGTATTTATGAGTCCCATCTTCCTATGAGTGTTAGTGAGTAATTCCAATCACCAGATCTAATGTATTAGCATAAACAACACTTCAAGGACATATTCAGAGAAAGACCGCTGTGTTATTCCAAACATTAAAATGAAGAGTTAATGAATAACAGAACTAAACTACTGCATTATTACATTTCACACATACAACATGCAGGATACCAAGGCACTGTACATCCACGGGCCGACACTAGATGGCACTGCACCAGCCAGATGGCACATACACAGGCGGCGGGCACAGATGACTACACGGGCCACCTGGGGAGGCGTTCACTTACAGGAGTGTAAAGTGGTCGTGTTATCATACAGAGACACGGGAGAGAAGGGGAAGCCACGTTGCAGAACCTCCATGTTACTAGCCACACTGTCTGACATGCACGAGCAGCCATGTTCTGCCCCACCGCAAGCTACACAACATGCCAGACGCATTCTCTTGTAGGTGGACTTCTTGTCTGGGGTCATGGGGTGGATGAGGGGAAAGGAGGAGGAGAAGCATGTTAATGGATGGGAGCATTATTTCACTAACAGAAGCTGGACATCTGGAAACTACAGCGGGCCTAGTATAGAGCCCTGAGGAACACCGTCAGAAAATCATGTTTGTTATCAAGTTACATACAATGAGTCAAATCTGTTGTCTTTTTCAAACTATTAGCTTAAATTAGCTTGTTTATATTCCTATTCTATTTTTGAGATGCAGTTGAAATGCATGGAGGTGAATGAGAAGGAGATATCAGGAGCTCACTGTAACGTGTCCTGCTATAGTATTTAAAATATATACGATTTACCTCTTAAATGATACGAAACACAAACTTTTACCTCATTGATCACAAAAATCTGTTCCACCCTCAAACTTCTCTCGGGTCATTTTGACCCGAAGCACCGAGTTTTTATCAGAGTGGTCCAAAGACCCAAGGACTTGTCACACTTGAACTACGAATGGACAAAAATTTACTGGATTCGAGGAGTTTATGTGATTGTACTAAAAAAGTAACAAATCCTTCCCTCGCGGGTCAATTTGACCCCTGCTGCGTTCACACCAAACGTGAACAGAGCGTCTGGAGCGAGTGATTTCCATGTTAAGTCAGTGTAAAGGTCCTGTGGCGCGATGGACGCGATTTCGACTCGTCTTTTGTGAGTGATTTTATTTGGTGTTTTTTGTGCATTCGCGCGTTTGAAGCGAATTCGTGTCTGACGTTGAGTTGAAAAATCTGAACGTTGGCACGTACAGGAGCCTGCCTACTGCTGTAACGTGGTGAAGTGATTTGATGAGAAACCCTGTATAACTTAAAAATACTACTGTTATTGTGTCACAAAATGTAGTTTTAAGACTTTTTCAGGTGAGAATGCAGTTGTTTAAAGCTCAATTCTGTGGTTTATTTATAAAGAGAGCGCCTATTTGAACATGTGATCTGGTGTGTGCTGGTGTGTGTGGAGTTGAACATGTGATCTGGTGTGTGTGGAGTTGAACATGTGATCTGGCATTTGTGGAGTTGAACATGTGATCTGGCGTGTGTGGAGTTGAACATGTGATCTGGCGTGTGTGGAGTTGAACATGTGATCTGGTGTGTGTGGAGTTGAACATGTGATCTGGTGTGTGTGGAGTTGAACATGTGATCTGGTGTGTGTGGAGTTGAACATGTGGTCTGGTGTGTGTGGAGTTGAACATGTGATCTGGTGTGTGTGGAGTTGAACATGTGATCTGGTGTGTGGAGTTGAACATGTGGTCTGGTGTGTGTGGAGTTGAACCTGGGATCTGGTGTGTGTGTAGTTGAACATGTGATCTGGTGTGTGTGGAGTTGAACATGTGATCTGGTGTGTGTGGAGTTGAACATGTGATCTGGTGTGTGTGGAGTTGAACATGTGATCTGGTGTGTGTGGAGTTGAACATGTGATCTGGTGTGTGGAGTTGAACATGTGATCTGGTGTGTGTGGAGTTGAACCTGGGATCTGGTGTGTGTGTAGTTGAACATGTGATCTGGTGTGTGTGGAGTTGAACATGTGATCTGGTGTGTGTGGAGTTGAACATGTGATCTGGTGTGTGTGTAGTTGAACATGTGATCTGGTGTGTGTGTAGTTGAACATGTGATCTGGTGTGTGTGGAGTTGAACATGTGATCTGGTGTGTGTGGAGTTGAACATGTGATCTGGTGTGTGTGTGTGTGAGCTCCAGTGGATCAGCGGCGCTCATTAACCCCGGCGAGAGCAGCCTTTCCTCAGCCAGTCCTTCTGCCGTCTGCCGCTGGCTCTGATGTCTCTGTAGTGTTTAAAGATATAATTCGTCTTGTGTGGATCTAACGGCCGATCTTTGCTCTCATGGATCTATAATTTTTTCCCTGGCGAATCGTTTAGGCAGAGGGCAAAGAGAAGTTTCATAACTTTATTTTTTAGGATATTTAACTTTACCGCTGTAGCCGACTAGCGCTGACTTTGTTTGACAGAATTGTTTGCTTTATTTATTCTATAGCTTCTTATACCTTTACTTATACTTTTATAATGGCTATTATTGATCACACATAAACTGACATTTAACAAACAGAGACTGGGTCGTGTTTTATGTCATATTTAATCTTATTACAGTGATAATCATATATATGCACACTTATTGTCTGAACCACATATTAATGTGTTTAATATTTGTTTTTAAATGTAAGTGAAAAGAGGCATGGCTGTGTTTTATATTTCGTTTGTTATAAATATACATGCAGTGAAGATAATCCAGGTATGCGTTGCCTGAACCACATGTGTGTGGCTATTAATGTTTAATATTTTTTTTTATGTAAATGAAGAGGCAGAGTGGTGTTTTATGACATATTTCTTCTGGAAGGCGTGTCTATTTTGCTTCAAATGCTCGATTTATACGCACTTCCGATTCGCTGTGGACGCGCGAGTGGATTCAAAATGTTCAAGCGTCCAACTAGACGTGAATTTGACTCTCTATTTGCGTTCTGTGTGAACGCAGCATTAGGAATTAATGGAATGCTTCAGTACACATAGAAACACCTAAAAAACTCTCAAAATTCAAACTAAAAATGCTGAAACTTTACCGAAAACTGATTGTATAATGTCTGCATGTGTCTCTGAATGCATACTGAAGAGAGACTGACTTTAGGACCCAGAGGAACAGCTCATCCACTCCATATATAGAGCTATAACACCATCTAGAGTCATGAAATATCATCTTATATTGTCGTCAGAGACCCAAAATGACCTAAAGGGAGATATTTTGAGCTGGATTATGCAGTTATTTTGAATTTAAGTTGAAAGAATTAACTTAAATTGTATTATTTATTGATAAAATATAGTTATTTAAAGGCAAATAAAATAAAAATGCATCGAAAAATAATTATAACAATTAAATTATATTTCTGGACCCCCCAAAAAAGTATAATTTAAGGGCTACGGGTCATTTTGACCCACGAGGGAAGGATTTGTTACAGGTTGCGAGGGAAGAGTGAGGGTTAAAAACAAAACAAAACCAAAACAACATTGGGTTATAATCTAAACTCAAAACAGAGTGATCCTCAGAAAAGCCCAAGTCCTGTTAGGAGTCTGTTAGGACAGGGGAAAGTAAAGCATCTCCTGCTGATGATGGACAGTGGGTTGATGGGATGTGGTTTTACAGTCACACATGCAGCAGGCTACAGTAGCAATCTGCATTAACACATGAAGGCAGTCATTACTCACAATACAACACTATCAGAGGGTGAGGGGAATGATCGGATCCAGGGCAGCGAGAAAAAGGGAAAATGTAAAGTGTGTCAATTACTAAAAAAAAGTGGAGGTAAAAAAGGTCAATAATGTGGCCGGACGGTGCAGAGACTTTGAAAAAATAAAATTAAAAAGAAATTAACAAAATAACGCCTCCGTAGGGACTTCTCTTTGTAAATACACATACGATTTGTTGAGAATGAATGCTTCTTCTGTTATGCATCTAAATCATTGTTTGCCAGCTGTGGGGAAAATTGTGGTAAAGTGCAATGTAAGATTCCAAAACATAAGGAAACACGAGGCATTAAAAGCCGGGGGTGAAAACTTTTGCACAGGATGAAGATGTCCAAATGTGCATTATTTTGTTTAACCCTCATCCTCCCCTTTTAAAAATTGAGAGTTCATCTAGGACTTTTGTCGCACTTGAACCACGAATGCACACAAAAATGACTGGATTCGTGGAGTTTTGTGGTTGAAATTTTAAAAGGTAACAAATCCTTCCCTCGCGGGTCAATTTGACCCCTAAGGAATGAATTAAATGCTTCAGTACACATTGAAAAACATACAAAATGCTCAAATTTAAAAAGCTAAAACTGATTGTATAATGTGTATCTGAATGCATACTGAAGAGAAACTGACTTTAGGACCCAGCGGAACAGCTCATCCACTCCATATAGAGCTATAACGCCATCTAGAGTCATGAAATATCATCTTATATGTTTTTTTTACACAAGAGGTCGGAAAAGACACCAAATGTGAGATATTTTGAGCTAAATTAAAAGGGTTATGCATGAGTTATTGTGAATTTAAGTTGAAAGAATGTGAAGAATGTGCTTAAATTATATTATTTATTGAGGAAATCTAGTTATTTAAAAGCAAATCAAATACAAATTCTCAAAAAAAATGCATGAAAAAATGTTATAAAAATGTAATTATATTTCTGGACCCCCCAAAAAAGTATAATTTCAGGACTTCGGGTCATTTTGACCCGCGAGGGAAGGATTTGTTACAAAGTGCGAGGGAAGGATGAGGGTTAAATATCAATTCGTTTAATTTAGTGCTGCCCTTCAGAAGCAACAGTAGATTCTCACATGTTTACCGGAAGACAAATGAAGTACAATTAACCTTGATCTTCAAATTCAATACGTTTTCACCCCCGGCTCTTAATGCGTTGTGTTTCCTTCAGAAGCATCAGTGACTGTTTCAACCTTTTCTAATAGTTGTGTTTGAGTCGCTCAATCGTCCTCAAATCAGAATCACAAACTCACTGATGGAGAGGCTCAAATATGCAGAAGATGCTGAAACTGATTCTGAAGAACGTTGGTCAGTTTAACTGCTCAGGACAGACAAGAGACTCAAGAACAACCATCATAAAACACACACACAGCCGTGGATCATCAGGGAACGACACACACACACACACTCACACACACACACACACACACACACACACACACACACACACTCACAGCCTTGGATCATCAGGGAACGACACACACACACTCACACACACACACACACACACACACACACACACACACACACACACACACACACACACACACTCACGGCCGTGGATCATCAGGGAACGACACACACACACTCACACACACACACACACACACACACACACACACACACACACACACACACACACAGCCTTGGATCATCAGGGAACGACACACACACACACACACACACACACACTCACAGCCACAGCCGTGGATCATCAGGGAACGACACACACACTCACTCACTCACACACACACACACACACACTCACAGCCGTGGATCAACAGGGAACAACACACACTCACACACACTCACTCACAGCCGTGGATCATCAGGGAACGACACACACACTCACACACACACACACACACACACACACACACACACACACACACACACACACACACACACACACTCACAGCCGTGGATCAACAGGGAACGACTCACACACACACACACACACACACACAGACACACACACACACACACACACACAGACACACACTCACAGCCGTGGATCAACAGGGAACGACTCACACACACACACAGACACACACACACACACACACACACACAGACGTGGATCATCCAGGTAATGACACACAGGATTGAGAATCAAGAGTATGTAAACTATAGAATGGGTCATTTTTATAAACTCATCTATTTTTTTGTCTGATGGACTGTATGTAAACATCCTTCATGTAAAATATCTGACTCAGGACAGCACTGAATAAACAAAACAGCATTTAGTTTGATCCCTCTTATTTTGTTCAAATTATTCACGTTTTCACAGATTGAGCAAGACTGTATATCTGAAGGCGATTATTAATAAATCTTCTCATGGTAATAATGAATAAGCTGTGATAACTTACTCCGTTTGCATCCGCACTTCTTGATCCGCTTTGCGTCTGTGATGTCATCGTGACAAGCTTTACAGTAGAAAAGTGCCCTGATGGAAAAAGACGATCTTTCTCAAAGCATCCACACAACAGAAGAGCTGATGAGAGTCTGTATCTGGACATGAACTCCTCACCTCTTCACCTCTTTGGCATCACTGGCGATGAAGAAGCCCAGCGTTCCCTCCTGCATCTTCACGTGATTGCCCGGGTTAATCAGCGTGCTGTGGAAAACAACACACACTCTCAAACCCCTCTTATGCCACTGTAACCTGTATCGTTATACATTAGGCTAATCGTTATATTAAAATGCTAGCTTACTTTGTTGCAATTGACAAAGCCTGGCAGTGCCACTGCTAAATACCCGTTATATTCAACCTGTTATATTCAACTTATACAGATCGGGGCTTTAAGTCCCACTGAAGTGCCTTGAAACACGCAGCATTATTCAGTGTGTTGACGTAATTTCCCCTGAAACGGCTCAAGCTGTTAGCAGCTCCTCCCCTTTATTGACATTTACATTACATTTATGCAATTGGCAGAAGCTTTTATCCAAAGCGACTTACATTGCATTCAAGGTACACATTTTACATTTCGTCAATTCTTGCTTTCCCTGGGAATCGAACCCATGACCTTGGCGTTGCTAGCGCCATGCTCTACTGTTTGAGCTATAGGAAAGCTATATTGAACAAAGAAACTCTTACAGGTTTGGAACAACTTGAGAGTGAGTAAACGATGACATGATTTTCATTTTTGAGTGAACTATCCCTTTAAGGCTAACATAATCATACTAAAAGCTAAAAAACGTCCATTTTGATTTCAGGGGGGCTTTAAAGAAAATCCGGAACTTCCCACTGGTATTTATGGCTTTGTGGTGGCGTTTATGTGTGATACGATCTTTACGACATGACTTGAACGCACCAATAATAACAGTTCATGTGTCACAACGTGCACGGGCTCGGGTCGGGCTTGATTTTTTGGGCCCGATCTAAGCTCGACTCCAGACTCAGATGAACTCCGCCTCTGTTCCTAACCACTTCTTTGGACCAAGGTATTCCGCGGGACAAAAAAACCCTGGCCTTTGGCCCAGAGGAAGCCCTGGAAGAGACCATGGAAACGTGACTGGCCCTGGCACGCACTATCACACCTGCCTTTGGCCCGACAGTGGAAACACGGCTAATGACAAATACATTTTTAATAATCACTTGCCGCCACCTGGTGGTGAAAAAAATGTAATAATACAATCATTATTTGAAGTGCCAAGTTACTTTCATAGGGTGGTTTGCTCCATTTTGATCGCTTCCGTAGACATCAGTGCTATATCGGAAATATAAACGTTTATTCCAGTTCTTCTGTGATCATATGAATATAATAGATCTGACTGTTCCGGTGGGATTTTGTCAAAGGATTTTCATTTTAGGGGAGCTCAGCACCCAGTGAGGGTATGAAAAAAACACACTTTAGTTTAGGGTCTTATTAACTAGTAGTTTATTAGTATGCATATTAGGATATTGGCTGTTTATTATTCATACTTATAAAGCAAATAGTAATGCCTTATTCTGCATGACCATATTGTACATCCCTTAATCATACAGTGTAGGCAGGTTTATAATCACTGAGATCCCAAATGTGAGGTTTGGGGGGTTTGAGGGCACGGCCCCTCGAGAAAATTTTGATTTCTGTGATCTACATATGTGCATATTAAGATGTTCTGAATGCCTAAAAATGAGATAACAGCTTGAAAACCATGTCAGTGGCAGATATGACTGATTAAGTTTTACCATTTTCATCAGTGAAGAAAGTAAACATATGTTTAACTGATATTTATATATTTTATGAATCATTTTTGTAGACATGTTAATTTACTGAAGGCTAACAGGAAAGCTGGGTAATTAAATGTATTAAATTAATTCACAATATGCACACATTTATTACTAATCTCATGCCCAATACAGGCTGAATAAAGATGAGCTTTTTTATTTACTGAGAGCTACAAATGGAATTATTAATTTACAATATGCACACATTTATTACTAATATTATTTCTTGTTTGTTAATTATATTATACATAACATTACATAGGCCTATTTCAAATGAAATGAAAATTAAAACCGTTGATTTTACACTCATTACAAGTGCATATTTTAATGTAATGTGTTCTCATGGCGATTTAAAATTGTAGTCCATGTATATAGCAAATAACTTTCATAAAACATCAGATTTATATTTAAATCAGGTTTATGTTTTTAATTACAAGCAAAAATAATCAGTGGTGAAAATTGTGAGTTACTGGATTCTGATTTCTGAAGTGTAGCCTATTCTTTTAACAGAGAAAACATCCATCGAAATTAAAGCAGTACAATGAATGCGTCTTGAAAAGAAAGAACTGCTTTTTTAACATAAAATGGTTAATGTACAACGCCTTGCAACCTTTTTTAATTAACCTGTGAGAAAACCTCTACAGACTGGTTGTCATAAATGTTACCAGATTATTGGTTGCTTTCTCAAATATTGCACGGCTGTATTTTTAGTGCTAGCAGTCAAAAATAAAACTTGGAGAAATATTGAAATATTGTTGATCTCATGTTTTTTTGTTCTTACTGAGAATCATCCATAAAAGAGTAAGCTACATTTTTAATTTGCAGGGTATAAGGTGGAATAACATTCATAGCATAATACTCACTCCTCACTACTCTTGAGTACTTTTACAAGGGCTTCTTTTTACTCCTACTTTTACTCTACTAGCACTACATTTTTTGACAAGTAACAGTACTTTTACTTGACTATGCTTTTTCAGTACTCTTTCGCCCACTGCTACTTACATATCTCGCACTAGACGTTGAGTTGCGCTGCTAAAATTTGCGCTCAGCAGCTTCTGTGAACATAAAGCCCGCCTACTCTGATTTGATTGGTTTTCTCAAATATGTTGAAATTGACGAGC
Organism: Gobio occitaniae; assembly: GCA_033150135.1. NCBI lineage: Eukaryota > Metazoa > Chordata > Actinopteri > Cypriniformes > Gobionidae > Gobio > Gobio occitaniae. The sequence goes on along the minus strand of JARQWZ010003006.1, from coordinate 35,979 downwards.
GGTGACAGACCAATGAGAGCTCAGATCAACACACACACCTCTGATTCTGACGTGCGCTCTATTCGCCGCCACAGCGGATTGAAGAACACGCTGATTAAAAGACGGGACGAAGCCAAAGCCTCCCGCCAGTTTCATGTTATAAAGGTTAATCACACATTTTTTTGGGGGGGCCCTAAAAAGGGTCTAGTGACGTCCATGGTCAAAAGTTTAAGACACAGGCGAATCGCTTCATTTAGGAATGAGATCATGTGGGTGTTTGACTCGAGATCTCCATCTTTTAATGATTAACGGAGCTCTACTGGATCTTCGAGGACTATGAAGGTTTTGTCCGATCAGACTGACCTGCTCTCTCTCTGGTCTGATTTATACTCGATGGCGATCAGCAGGAGCTTCAGCTTCACGTAGCAGAGTCTGCAGAGGAATAAACCACACGTGAAACACAAGCAACATTTGATTCCTTATTTATTCATCTCATTTATATGTCTCTCCTCACATGGATCAAACTAGCAACTTTACAGCCAAAGTATGCAGAAACATATCCGGCTAATCAAGGAACGCTTCTGATTAAATGTATTTCACTGGATCATTCCCATACTTGTATCGTTTTGAATAGGTGGAAAGAAGTCACACTTACTCACAAACCGTGGGGAAGGACAAACCCACGAAGGCACTGGACAGATACTCCGTGTACATTTCATTGGCTACTCCCTCTAGATAATACTTCTGCCACGTGTCTTCTTCAATCTAAGCAGGAGAAAGCTGTGAGTGTGATATTAAAAAGACGACATGGTTCGCTCATTTTCTGACGTGTGGACTGACCTTGATGTAGGATCTCATGGAGAAGAGGTTGGCCAGCATGGTGGACAGCCCTTGTGCCAGGCAGCTCTGGGCGATGAAGCCCAACTTCAGCTCAGCGAGGCAGATGGCGTCATCGCCTTCCTTCCAGTTCCAGCTCGGGATGTTGAGAAGATGAGCCTGGAAGAGACAAGGGCAGAAATGCTTGCAAAGTTACAAAGCACTCCCTGAAACGCCTCCGTTGTAGTCTTGAGTTTTCTTCCAGCGTCAGCCAATCAGATCGCCTATGCAAATTCTCTAGCGCAGATGCGAGCCAGTTGTATTGTATCATGCAACACCGGAAAAGTAATATGATTGGCTGTTGTCCCTATGACGGTTGCATCAGCACCAAACGCAAGTGCATATACTGTGAACAACACCAACGCATAGAGTATGAGTGTGTGTGTGTGCGAGAGAGTGTGTGTGTGTGTGTGTGTGTGTGTGTTTTGTTGGCAATCGGCGCGTAAGTGCATATACTGTGAACAACACCAACGCATAGAGTATGAGTGTGTGTGTGTGCGTGTGTGCGAGAGAGTGTGTGTGTGTGTGTGTGTGTGTGTGTGCGTGTGTGTGTGTATTTTGTTGGCAATCGGCGAGTATGTGCATATACTGTGAATAACACCAACGCATAGAGTATGAGTGTGTGTGTGTGCGAGAGAGAGTGTGTGTGTGTGTGTGCGTGTGTGTGTGTGTGTGTTTTGTTGGCAATCGGCGCGTAAGTGCATATACTGTGAACAACACCAACGCATAGAGTATGAGTGTGTGTGTGCGTGTGTGTGTGTGTGTTTTGTTGGCAATCAGCGCGTAAGTGCATATACTGTGAACAACACCAACACATAGAGAATGACTGTGTGTGTGAGAGAGTGTGAGAGAGTGTGAGAGAGTGTGTGTGAGAGAGTGTGTGTGTGTGTGTGTGTGTGTGTGTGTTTTGTTGGCAATAGGTGCGTAAGTGCATATACTGTGAACAACACCAACGCATAGAGTATGAGTGTGTGTGTGTGTGTGTGTGTGTGTGTGTGTGTGTGTGTGAGAGAGTGTGTGTGTGTACGTGTGTGTGTTTTGTTGGCAATCGGCGAGTAAGTGCATATACTGTGAACAACACCAACGCATAGAGTATGAGTGTGTGTGTGTGTAAGAGAGTGTGTGTGTGTACGTGTGTGTGTTTGTGTTTTGTTGGCAATCGGCGAGTAAGCGCATATACTGTGAACAACACCAACGTATAGAGTATGAGTGTGTGTGTGTGTAAGAGAGTGTGTGTGTGTGTACGTGTGTGTGTTTGTGTTTTGTTGGCAATCGGCGAGTAAGTGCATATACTGTGAACAACACCAACGTATAGAGTATGAGTGTGTGTGTGAGAGAGTGTGTGAGTGTGTGTGTGAGTGTGTGTGTGAGAGAGTGTGTGCGTGTACGTGTGTGTGTGTGTGTTTTGTTGGCAATCGGCGCGTAAGTGCATATAATGTGAACAACACCAACGTATAGAGTATGAGTGTGTGTGTGTGAGAGAGTGTGTGTGAGTGTGTGTGAGAGAGTGTGTGCGTGTACGTGTGTGTGTGTGTGTTTTGTTGGCAATCGGCGAGTAAGTGCATATACTGTGAACAACACCAACGTATAGAGTATGAGTGTGTGTGTGAGAGAGTGTGTGTGAGAGAGTGTGTGCGTGTGTGTGTGTGTGTGTTTTGTTGGCAATCGGCGAGTAAGTGCATATAATGTGAACAACACCAACGTATAGTGAATCGAGAGTTATCCAGGGATAATGCCATGATGTGTGTGTGTGTGTGTGTGTGTTAGTGAGAGAGTGTGTGTGTGTGTGTGTGTGTTTCGTTGGCAATCGGCGTGTAAGTGCATATAATGTGAACAACACCAACGTATAGAGTGTGAGTGTGTGTGTGTGTGTGTGTGTGTGTGTGTGTGTGTGTGAGTGAGTGAGTGTGTGTGTGTGTGTGTGTGTGTGTGTGTGTGTGACTCTTTAGCTCCACCCACTGCATGCCTCATGAGCTCGGCTGTTTTCTGAAAGAATCGTGCGGTGTTTCTGTCTTTTATAGATCTGATAAACTAAAGACTCTTGGGAGATATGAAGGATCAACACGACTCTACAGATACTCAAGATTAACACCAGACTGGCACAAACTGTGTGTGTGTGTGTGTGTGTGTGTGTGTGTGTGTGTGTGTGTGTGTGTGTGTGTGTGTGTGTGTGTGTGTGTGATGACCCTTTAAAGATGATCCTATCTGGGATTTACAATGTGAAGCAAATGTGGAGACCAAAGTGTAGAGTGTTAGTGACGTCAGATGGGATGGATGAGTTAGAGAAACGCTCACCTTGTTGTGATACTGCAGCATCTGTGTAATGATGCGGATCTTGGGATGGTAGTTTTTAATGGATATCACCCTGGAAACAACACATCACACTTCAGATCAAGCCCTTCTGAAGGTGATTTTTAAGGAGGAATTATTTCGGAATTAAGGAGGTTTAAATGAACACCACCTCATGATATTGGATGCATCTTCTGCATCAGGATCCGCACAGTATTTATTGGCTAAGATCAGACAGGCGTCCGCAGACTCAATCTATGAGAAAACAGATTAAGAACAGAGGAGATGCACTTTAAAGGATGGAAATAAATGGGTTGGATGAATTGCTGTTTGCAGGGTTTTTGCATGAGCCAGTGTTAATTTTCACAGCAAATTTTGATTTAGTTTTAGTCACAGTCTTTTGACTAAAGTTTAGTCCAAAATACACGAAAGAGCTCAATTTTTTTTGTTCGTTTTTTAATAACATTTACAGTTTTTATAATTTTGCATTTCTGTTTTAGTTAGTATATCAGATTAAGCTAAAGATTCAATACATTTAAGCTTTTTTTTTTTCAGTTAACATTCATTTAATTTAAAGTAATGAATATGTTTTAATGGTTTTAGTGAACTATTATAAACCCTGAAACTTTATTGAATAATGTGTCAAATACTGCTGTTAGTCTTTCCTCCTAACTATGAATTAAGTGGGAAAGAAATTAAATAGTTTATTGTATAACCAAAAACGTATATATAATGCGTGACATATGTGTATATATAAACCAGCTGGAAATACACCGGGACTCTTATTTTGAAATGTCTGCGCCTTACTATTCACGTTCAGATGAGGAGATAAAATATGCATCATTACAACTGTCTAAAACATATAACTATATAAACATGGTAAAGTAAACATTGTCATTATTCCTCAGCATTAGTTCATAAACATAACCTGTCATAAATGTGTGTTATTGATTGACTGGTCGCGTGAGCCTCTAGAAGCTCAACAGAGCCGTGTTTTCCCGCCGTTAGATCCGCACGTTACAACTCAAATGTGGATTGGATGACAGTAGATTTTCATCATAGTTTTGGTCATCCAAAACTGTTATTTATTTAGTTATCGTCTCGATTTCGTCAGTGAAAAAAGGTTGTTGATGAAAATTATGATGAAAATTATTCATCAGTGAAATTAACACTGGCATGAACTTGTTTACTGCATAAAGACTTTTTTTTAAAACTCCAATCATTCAATCATTCAAAGACGGATAGCTAGGAAATCATTCAGACCAATTAGTTTAAATGATTCAATAATGAATTTTCTTGTACTCTACAGAATAGAGCATAACTAGAAAGATTTCAATGCATTTTCCATGAAAGTTCAGTGAAAATGATCAAAAATGCTGGCGCTGGCCCGTACCTTCACTCGAGCGAGATCATGAGGGTTGAGAACGGATCCCTGGTAAAACTCCACCTGTGTGAAGTGTCTCTTGAATAAGGCTTCCAGCTCAAGATTAGGGGAAATACTGTAAACACACACACACACACACACACACACACACACACATAACAGCACCGTGAGACATCCAGCACACTGCTCAACTCCATTCAATGTCACTCTTATACTTACTTATGGAGAAAAACTATTTCTACATTGACATCATCCCTGTCCTTGTGTAGGAAGTCTTTAAGGAAGTTGGAGACGCTCTCCAGTGTGATGTGACCGCAGACGACGATATGCCTGAGTGATCATGAGAAGGAGTTACACAAGATTATCACGAGAGAAAACAAGCCCAGAGCACATGGAACGACATCTCTGATATCACACGTTTAACACATTTAGCCTTAAAGGGTTAGTTCACCCAAAAATGAAAATTCTGTCATTAATTACTTACCCTCATGTCGTTGGACACCCGTCAGACCTCCGTTCATCTTCGGAACAGAAATGAAGATATTTTAGTGTAAATCTGATGCTCTGAAAGGCCTCCATTGGCTCAATGCACGGTTCACTCTCAAGACCCTTAAAAGGCACTAAAGACGTCGTTACAAAGTCCATCTCACTACAGTGGTTCTACAATAACTTTATGAATCGGCGAGAATAGTTTTTGTGCGCAAAAAAACCCCTAAATAAAGACTTATATAGTGATGACGATTTCAAAACACGGCATCATGAAGCTTCGAAGCGTTATGAATCAGCGAGTCGATTCAGCGGTTTGAATCGCCAAATTTCAGCAGTTTGGCGGTTTGACACGCGATCCGAATCATGATTCGACTCACTGATTCATAACGCTTCGAAGCTTCATGAGGCCGTGTTTTGAAATCGTCATCACTATACAAGTCGTTATTTAGGGTTTTTTTGCGCACAAAAACTATTCTCGCCGATTCATAAAGTTATTGTAGAGCCACTGTAGTGAGATGGACTTTGTAACGTCGTCTTTAGTGCCTTTTAAGGGTCTTGAGAGTGTAAAGTGCATTGAGCCAATGGAGGCCTTTCAGAGCCATCAGATTTACACTAAAATATCTTCATTTGTGTCTGAAGATGAACGGAGGTCTGACGGGTGTCCAACGACATGAGGGGAAGTAATTAATGACAGAATTTTCATTTTTGGGTGAACTAACCCTTTAACGTGAGACAAACCCTGAAAAAACAACACAATCACTTCTCAGACTCTAAAAATCTGAATGTAATCTGGAGTTATGAAGATGATCTCACCAGACTGTGCATTTTAAATGCTTATATCTTCTAAATGTTTATATTGTAAATATAAAGCAAAGTAAATTAAAAACTCAGTCATTTAATGGGTTATTTAAGGCTCAAAGCATCTGAGCCATTTAACAAGCAAGAATAAGAATCTTCATTGATGGTCTGAAAAGGATAATCAATCAATATCATTAATGATAATCTCAATTTAAGCAAGTATATATATATATGTTTGGATTGCATTAAATTGAATGTTGGAGCATTACAAGTAACACGAGTTACGTAATCAGATTACTTGATTAGTTGGGCTGTGAATCTATGGGTAGGCAGCGAATCGATTCAATTCACGATTCATAGGTTTTCGATTCGATTCAAAAACGATTTTTGTCAATTAACCCTTCGCCGAGAGTTTGATTGACAGGCGATCTGACCAATCACGTAGCCGAATCTGCCGGTTTGCCCGACAAAGCAGTCAGGAGAGTTCGTAGATTAACGTTGGTGGACTTGAAGTTGAAAAACTGTGTTTACTGACGTCTTTCCACGGTTGAAACAACATTTCTTTTAGTGTTCATTCATGTTTATTTCATGCTTATTAATGAACTAGACGGAAGAGATGATCGGTTCACGAGCAGCTTTAACTGAGGCGCTACAGCGATCACCACACACTAAAGAGACACAAAACGCTATTTATTGTTAATTTCTTTTAAAAAATGACAATTTCAAAGTTGATACTTTGTTTCATATCAAAAGTAACTTGCTCTGTCCTGTCTGTCGGCGTGTTGTCAGTGTCCTCTTTGCTCCGCGATGTATTCGTGAGAAAGTGTGTGTGGTGTGAGAGCGCCATGGCTTGTCGGACATAACAACAGTAACTAAAGGGGACGGGTCATTGCGAACGGTCAATTCAGAACGATTCAATTTCAGCACAACATCTCTATTCATTCACGCATGTAGATATAATCTAATGTTTCTTTTAAAGCACTGAATCGCTATTGAATCGCGATTAATTCGATTCTTAGGGTGTGTTCACACTTGTCATGTTTGGTTGGGTTAAAGTGAACCCTGGTGCGATTGCTCGGTTAGTGAGCGGTTCATTTGAACATATGTGAACGCTGCCATCCGAACCCTGGTGCACACCAAACAAGCGGACAGAGACAGATAAAACCGCTTCCAAACCAACTCTGGTGCGGTTCGATTGATATATGAACACAACATGGACCAAAGACATGTAAACCAACCCAAAACAGGACGTGATGTCACAAGATGCGACGCTACAAGTCAGCTGATTTGACGACACAGAAAGATCGGGGAATGAATAAATGTACGCCTGTTTCTCCAGACTCACGCTTATATTAAATAGTTCACTGAATCACAGTTCACTGAATCGCAGTTCACTGAATCTCGCGCTCCCTTCTGGCACGCGCACCTGTTCGCAGTTCACAGAATATGAATACCCCCCCCCAAAATTTTTTTTGCATCGAATCTACACGATTCACGTAGGTCACCTGTTTCAAAACGGCGAATTTTGCCGAAAGGTGAGGGATTTTCATGTATGATGATGGTTATTTAAGCTTTAGAATAAATGCGAGCAGGCGTTTACTCATCACATCTAAAAAAAAGATTCAGTATTACTCAAAATTAATAAAAAACTGTGAAATGCGATCTCAGAATATTACGCAAACCTGCAATAATGAAAATATAATTTATGTACTTAATCTTACTTTATTAACCAATGTCTTCACTTCAACCATACAAAGCAGCAAAAATGACTTTAGATAAATAACATTTGCGGAATTTTTTTTTAATTCTATTGCTGAAATAAGCGTGTTTTAACTGCGCCCTCTACTGTACAGGCGTGAATTTGCATTTCTTTCAGCCTGAGGCTTAGGTATTTTTGGTATGAAAGGGCCTTTAAATTTTTTTATTTTTTTGCTATTATATGCAGTCAGGGCTTGACATTAACACCCGCCAGCTCGCCAAATGCGGCTGGATTTGGCGGGTTGAATATAATTTCAGCCTACAACCAAATGCCAAGACCGTCGTATCACAAAATTACAATTAAATTACAATTCTTTATCGATTAACTTGCAGTTAGTGAAGGCGGGATAGCCGGAATCGCGCTAAATGACACACAACAGAAGCGCTCTCTCTCTGTCGCACGCGCGATCAGTTCTCCTTGCGCCTGGATAGTAAAATACACGCACACACAGATGTCAAAATGCCAAAAAATTATGTCAAAAATCGTGTGGAGTATCTCGCACGAACACAGTCGGTTATGGCTTATGTGTACGTAAACAGGGGGGTAATAACTGGGAATGTGTCAGAATATTACGTCCATGCATTCAGCAGCCCAATGAAATACCTGTCTGTTATTAATGTTAAATACATGTATACATATTAAATAAACCAATCTGAAAAACATATTTTGTTTAAATTTACTGTAATTTTCTAATTTGCTTCTTTGTTATTTTATATAGCCTAAAAAAATTACTCATATCATATTAAATGTCTCATATTAGCCTATGCTCATATTGCCCATCTGCACATGCCAGCTGATATACAATGTAGTCTTGATTTGGGTGGTCACTCTGCATTTGAAAGGGTTTTAAATCTTCTAAATCAAGTAATTTAAGCATGCCATTAGCCCTATTCGGACGGTAATTGTTTCTCACGTCTGTAAAAATAAACGTGCTGTTATCAGTGATAAACTCATGCGTTCAGATGGTGATTTATTCACACGGTGATCCTGCGCTGCTCACATGCTCAATAACATGATTGCCTGCTGTAAATAAAATGACATATGCTTGGTATAATAAGAATAAATGAATACTTAATTTAATAAAAGGAAAATAATTTCCTAATTATCATTTAATTATTTAAATCTGTTTAAAAATAGGAAGATATATAGACGCACATTATAGTGAAAATAGTTTTCTGTCTTGTATTATATCTCAAAATAAAGGATGTCATTTTATTCCACATGGAAATGAGCCGGAATAAGTTACAGCCTCTTATTTACATGAGGTGAACATAATGCTGCGGTTATTAACATATACCATAATTGCTGCCTGCCGTAATAACGGCCTGTTTCAAATGTTTACGTGCTTTTCTTCTTTTTATTTTTTTGAGCGGTGATGAAATAAATCGCTCTTGTAAATACTTGCCAGCATTTTAGTAATAAAAGTCTAGATGTTTAAAATGCATCAAAATTACAGTGAAGCGCAACCGTACGGTGGCCTGCAGGGGTCAAAAAGGATATAAACAGTGAATTTTGAAGTGATAAATTCTTCAAAACTCAGAGATGTGGATTCGGACGGCAATTAAATGACCACATGACCTCTGTGTTTGTCAACAGTAGGTCATTCGGCCGGGATTTTTTACGCATGTGATGGGAGAAAAACTCTGACATTCTGGATTCAGACGGCAATAAAATCCCTGTCAATAATGACAATACCTTACGACCCCACGAGAAACAATTACCGCCCGAATAGGGCTAAAGTCAACTTTAATCATATAAAATGTAATTTCCAAACAGCAAAATTGTGGCCAGTGAAAATGCTGAGTGGCTGTCAAGCCCTGTACACAATGCATTACTTTCCATAAAAAGTAACACAATTAGTTACTTTTTTAGGGGGTAACGCAATATTGTAATGTATTACTTTTAAAAGTAACTTTAAATTAACAATTGACACACAAACCATTGCAGTGATCTATACTGTGTGACTGTACATACACTGTGAAAAATGTGCATATTTGTGACACCTTGTAAAATTAGTCCAACAGAGAAACAACACCATAATTGATTTAATTTAGGGCTGGGCAAATTAACGCGTTAACGCGGGTGATTAATTTTTTCAGCTTAACGCATTAAAAATATTTAACGCAAATAAAGGCAGCGTCCGTTTTTATATCCATTTTTGCTTAGCGTTACATGATCATCACGCTCTTATTCATTTAAATGCTTCCAAGCGACAAGACAAGAGAACGCGATGTATGCCAGTGTCCTGTGTGTGTGTGTATCAGTGTCCTGTCTGTGTGGCTGCGTCTCATGTCAGCTAATAAAGGGACACTGACACACACACACACACACACACACACACACACACACACACTCGACGCATAGATAGACTCGCGTCAGTTTCCTGCTCACATCGAGTTCTCTTTTGCTCTTGAACAAACAATAACACAGAGGATTTTGAGTATTCTCATATTAGGAGTCTTAAATTAGTTAAATAACGTCTTAAATTAACTTAAAGAGTTGTGAGGAAATGAGATGCGCGGGACAGCGCGTGAGATCCGCGGCTGTTCTTAAAGTGACAGTAGCACTGATGATGATGTCATTAATGTTCATCAAAGAACAACGGGAACAGAGAAAATTGTAGCTGTAATGATGATTCCTCTATATTTAATTTATTATCTATGCAGTTAAGAAAGGTGTTTGATAACTATTACATTTCTGTATATGTATAACAGGGAAGGCCATGGGTAAATATAACATTTATTATTTTGGGTTTATGTAAAGATTGTTTTAAGTTCACTTAAATTAAAAGTTGTTTTTTTAAAGCCTAATAAATGTTGAAATTGGGAGCTTTCAGTTATACTGTAATGTAACGTCATTAATGTTTCATAGAGACTTTAGTATCACTGGCCTTCATTCATAAAAACATGACAATACAACACATTTAAAATATGCTGTCTTTAAATTGTTTATACATTAATTTGGAGAGTAACTGAAATTATTACAATATCAAAATATTAAAAACTTAAAATATTAAAAACTTGCGATTAATCGCGATTAATTACAGAAAAACATGCTATTAATTAGTTAATTTTTTTTAGTCGACGCCCAGCACTAATTTAATTATAATTTATCAAAAAAAGCAACAGATATTTAATAGATATTAGGTTCATGGTGTTGACATTATCCCTTACACACACAGCACTGTTCAAAAGTTTGGGGTCGGTGAGACTTTTTATTTGAATCAAAAATACATTAAAAACAGTAATACTGTGAAATATTACTCCAGTGTAAATCAGCTGTTCTCTCTGTGAATATCTCCTCCTGGGACCCAGGAATAGGCTTTTGTCCACTATAGTGGACATTATATTTGAGTGAATTTCTCTGACATGTCACAGTTGTAAGTCTGGATGTCCTGTAAAGAGCACATTCTGGGCTTTGCAGAGATGCCAGATGTTTGGAGGTTTCCCCAGGACAACAACTTCTTCTTGGTCTTTAAAAACGGATGACATTAATGTTTAGCACTCTTATGGAAATATGATAATACGTTGTAATTATAATTTAAAATGGATTAATTCTCAAATTGTTCATTAAAAATCAACATCTCAGCAAAATGTTATGGGGTTTCCAATCAAAATATGACTTTCTGTTACAGAACAGGGCATTGATTTCATAAATGTCAGGACTTAAATCATGTTTATCAGCCATTTTGGAGACAACAAGTGAATAGGGAAAGAAATTACAAATCAATATTCCTAGGAAATATTAGATATTATTATGAAAATGTTGGCAATTATTACTCCCGTTATTATTACACTTCTATTTTCATTACATGTTGCACCAAGAACACATTATATCTAATGTATGTACACATAATATGCAAATTAGATGCAGTGTATTGAATGGGAAAATCGTGCCATATTGCATAAAGTAAAATGGTATATCAATGCATTTCGTTATATCTTTCATAACATAGTTCAGAATCATCTTTAAACAAAGTTTGGTTTAAAAAAAATGGCAAATTAAAAATGAATCCCATTGTTTTTGCCTATACATGCAATTTCATGAGTCCTGGCGTCAACTACAGAGGACATATCATAACATATGCATAAAATATCATTTTTCCATTTGTTTCTTATGCTCTAAAACAATGTAATGACATGAAAAAATATTAAAATTCATTTTTCTGGGTCCCAGGAGGATATAGTAAAGTGTAATTTATTCCTGTGATCAAAGCTGAATTTATCATCATTACTCCAGTCTTCAGTGTCACATGACCCTTCAGACTTAAGACATGATTAAGATAAAGTTAAAATGATGACATACTAAAACAAAATTTGATACAAGTTGAAATTATGACTTGAGTCAATCAGGACAAATCGAAATAATGACATAAATTGAAATGATTACGTCAATTATGTCAATTTCGACTTGTCATAATTTCGAATAAGTATGTCATAATTCAAAATAATGAGGATTAAGTCAAAATTTGTGTCATAATGAATGATTCTGGCCTTAGATCAAAGTCTCTTCTGCTCACCAAGACTGCAAAAATACAGTTAAAATTATGAAATATTATTATAATTTATATCAGCTGTTGTCTATGTGAATATATAGTACAGTGTAATTTATTCCTGTGATCAAAGCTGAATTTATCATCATTACTCCATGTCTTCAGTGTCTCATGACCCTTCACTAATCATCCTTATATGAGGATTTGATGCTCAACAAACATTTATGATTAATATCAATATTAAAAACAATTTTTGTGGAAACTGTGATCTGTGAGAAATCTTTTGCTTCATTATAAATGTCTTTACGGTCACTTTTAATCAATTTTGCTGAATAAAAGTATCCCTTTCTTTCTTTTCACTTTTGAACAGTAGTGTATATAAAGGCAAATGTGTGTGTTTTGAATCTCGAAAGCAAAGCTCTGGATTGACGAAACACAGCCAAACACAATCACTGCTACACGCAGAAGTGTCACAAGTAGCACAGATTAGCAAGCGATGGGCGACTCACAGAACGCGACAAGCAATGAGATGACCTGTGCCATTTGACCCCAGACCCTCAGTGACTATGTCATAATACTATTTCCTGTGGAGAAGCACCTCTGACATCACAGGAAGGACTACAGCAACTTCCTCTGAGGTAAGAGTTGGACCCTGCGGAATAAGAACCTTTTCATTAGAGGTTCGCCCTTTGACTTACTTTCTTCCTCGGGTCGAGTTATAACTCCCTCCATATTTCTTCCGATTAAGGATGAGAGCAGCGATTTCAGGCACGTAGCGAGCAAACATTGCCTACATGCATGGGACAGAGAGAGAGACGGGCATGCAGGCGGGCAGACTGCACTGAGATCAGGGCAGCCCGACCCGCGGTACTTACTTTCTCCCATTCACTGCACTATAGGAACCACCATATTTCTTGCGGTTTCCTATTAACTCTATGATTTCAGGAACGTAGCTGGCAAACATGGCCTGGAGGAGGAGACAGGAGACAAAGGACAATAGAAGTCTATGCTTCTACTTTCAGTAGGTCAGAAATAAGAGCCTTAAAGGGATGGTTCAGCCCAAAGTGAAAGTTCAGTCATCGTGCGCTCGCCCTCATGTCAGTCCAAACCCGTGAGACTTTCTTTATCCTGTGACAGCTCAAAGCCATGTAATGAAAATGAATAGCTTCAAAAGTCTCCTTAAAGGGGTGGTTGCATGCGATTTCACTTTTTTAACTTTAGTTAGTGTGTAATGTTGCTGCTTGAGCATAAACAGTATCTGCAAAGTTACAGCGCTGAAAGTTCAATGCAAACGGAGATATTGTCTTTTAAAGTTATGGCAGTTTATTGCCTACAAAAATGGCCGGTTTGGACTACAACAAGCTTCTTCCCGGGTTGGTGACATGATAAACACCTGCTATTAACATAAACACTGCCCCCGCGAACACACAACAAAGTGGGCGAGGCCACGTCAGTCATTATGAAAGAGAGAGAGCTGTTGCACAACTACAAACTACATTTGGCCATCTAAACAATCTAAGACCATTGTGTTTTTCGGAGGGATGGGCTTCACAGAAGCAGGAAGCAAACGAGCCGTTCAAAGGACAGTGGAGACAGCGGTGTGGAATAAAGGTCAAATATAAGAAAAATACGCCGTAAAAAAAAAAAAGAAGTATTAAGACATGTTATACTGCACCCCATAAACACAACCAAGCCTAGAAAAAAACACAGAACCACCCCTTTAAAGGATGAGTTCACTTCAAAATGATCATTTCCTGATAGTTCCCTCATCTCATCCAAGATGTTCATGTCTTTCTTTCTTCAGTGGAAATGAAGTTTTTTGAGGAAAACATTCCAGGATTTTTCAATGGGAACCAACGGTTGAAGATCCAAATCAATGCAGTTTCAGAGGAAGAGCTTCAGCGGCTCTGACCGATCCCAGAGGAATAGAGTCTGATCTAGACTAACCATCAGCCACATTTGATAAAAAAATAAACATTTATATACTTTTTAACCTAAATGGCTCATCTTGCGATGCTCTGCAATGGCCACGGATTGCGTAATCCCGTCTGAAAGGTCACGTGACGTAAGCGGAAGTGCCGCCCCCATGTTTACAAAGCACTCGTGTGAAGACTAATACAAACATCCTTCAGCAAAACAAGGTTAAACAAACATGTCGGACGATTTTTGAATTTTTGTAAAGGGCGTTTGTATTAGTCTTCGCACGTTAGCTTGGGGCGGCACTTCCGACTACGTCACGTGACCTTTACGACGGGATTACGCAATCCGTGGTGTCGCAGAGCAGCGCAAGATGAGCAATTTAAGTTAAAAAGTAAATACATTTTTCTTTTTTAATAAAATGTGGCTGATGGTTAGTGTAGATCAGACTCTATTCCTCTGGGATCGGTCAGAGCCGCTGAAGCTCTTCCTCTGAAACTGCATTGATTTGGATCTTCAACCGTTGGTTCCCATTGAAAAATCCTGGAATGTTTTCCTCAAAAAACTTCATTTCCACTGAAGAAAGAAAGACATGAACATCTTGGATGAGATGAGGGTGAGAAAACTTTCATGAAATGTCCCTTTTAATCCTTTAAAGGATTAGTTCACCCAAAAATGAAAATAATGTCATGTATTCCTCACCCTCATGCAATTCCACACCCGTCAGACCTGCGTTCATCTTCTGAACATGACTGAGCCTGGTTTCTCCCAAGGTTTATTTTCCTCCATTCTGCTCCTAATGGGGTTTTGGTTTCCTTGCCACTGTTGCCTCTGGCTTGGCTTGCTCAGTTGGGGACACTCAATTTTCAACTAAATATCCAAATAAATCTAAATATTAAACTAAATTAACCATATAAACTAAATTACTGATCTAAAGCCCACACTGTCACTGTATGATAACTGAAATGAGCTGATGACATCAGCGTTTTCTCCAGAATGGCTATACGGCTGAATAAAATGATGCTGCATTATTTTCCTGTTTAACACTGTAAAGCTGCTTTGAAACAATCTACATTGTTAAAAGTGCTATATAAATAAAAGTTGATGATGATGATGATGATGATGATGAAATCTGAAGGCTCAGTGAGGCCTGTATAGCCAGCAATGACATTTCCTCTCTCAAGATCCATGAATGTACTAAACACATATTTAAATCAGTCCATGTGAGTACAGTGGTTCAATATTAATATTATAAAGCGACGATCATATTTTTGGTGAGTCAAAAAAAACTAAATAATGAATTGTGGTATTCACATGGACTCACCCTGTACTCACATGGACTGATTTAAATATGTGTTTAGTACATTCATGGATCTTGAGAGAGGAAATGTCATTGCTGGCTACACAGGCCTCACAGAGCCTTCAGATTTCAACACAAATATCTTCATTTGTGTTCAGAAGATGAACGGAGGTCTGACTGGTGTGGAGGGTGAGGAATACATGACATTATTTTCATTTTTGGGTGAACTAACCCTTTAAGTGGAAGAATGTTAAACAGTGAAACGTTCTGGCAATGTTCTCAAAGTTATGAACTAACGTTCTTCCAGTAACATTAATAGAACATTCATTCAATGTTATCTGGTCTTTGATAGTGTTCTCAAAACATTAGCACAAACATGTTTTTTCCCTGGTATGTTTTATGTGTTTTATTTTTTTTAAAGGTGCAGTGTGTAACATTTTTGAGGATCTTTTGACAGAAATGCAATATCATATCCATAACTATGTTTTCAGTGGTGTATAAAAACGTTTACGATGTTTTTATTACCTTAGAATGAGCCGATGTCGGAGCCGATTGGCCGAAATAACTTTTAATGGGTAACCTGTTCAGAGCCTGATTACAATTCTTACAAAATCACGTTTTGATTTTTGTCGTTTAAATTGTGTTAAAATAGTCTTGCAATATACTAGTATATAACCGAAGCTATAAGTTGCGAAATCAAGCATATCTCGTCCTTAATGTTTTTTTAGTTAGCGTACGTTCTAGCATAGCATACAGCTACCCGATTAGCTTAGTTAATACACCACGGTTGCACCTACCCTTCATTTTAAAAGCCCCGCTTTAATGTGTATACAATAAAATAAAATAAATTCTGTTGTATTTATTTTGTGCACCTGTTCTGTATATTTTATCCAATATAGGTACATTACTATGTTATGATTTTGAAGGTATTATTACTTCATCAATTGAAATAATTTACAATATGTTAGGTATGTTATTAGCGGACACTATTTCACAGGAGGACACGATTTCTCATGACACCATTTCTACCTAAACACACCACGGGTCCCTTACAGTGAAGCCGCCATTTTGTGCCATGTTTCTACGGTGGCCCTAAAGGGACAAACTTCTCTACAGAGCGCTAGCTACTCTCTGCTGTCTCACACAATGACATCTTTGTCCTGTGTCAGCCACCGTACTTCTCTGTGTGCTTCGAAAGGGAGGGGTGTGCGGTCGCAAACTCACCACTAGATGCCGCTAAAATGTACACACTGCACCTTTAAATGTTAGCAAATGCTTTTTTTGTTAGCTGGACTATTACGTTGGAGTTCCCATTGACTTTCCTCATATGGAAAAGCAGCAGAGGAAAGAGGGCGAGCACATGATAACAGAGTTATAGATTTAGCATGAGCTATCCCTTTAAGTGCCCAATATTGGAGCGGTCACTTTAAAACTCCAGACAGATTGAACAACAGTGAGAGAGTCAGAATGCTTGTGTACATGCATTGCCCAGATTTAACAGGTTGGAAGGTTTGAGGTTAAAAGTAAAAGCATTCTGTTTGGCAAATATCCCCGTTTTAAGAGATATCGGTGTTAGAAATAGAAACAGCCACAGATGAGATTCGATCTGCCGTTTTAAGAGGGAAAACAGTGATGCACAGGAGGAAACCTCAAGAGCCATGTTTAGTCCAAACAAACTCTCACGCTGGACTGATATGAACACCACGCTCAGATCTCACATGAAGAATTATCAATAATAAACACTGCATGAATAATCATTCATGTTCATTTGAATATATTTACAAAAGAGTATCATTGTATTCATGAAGTTAATCTTTTTTTATATTCACATAATTATATTTTATATAAAATAGACAATAATACTAATATAAATAGTTAGTATCAAAATAATATTTTATATCAAGTTATTTATATGAAAAGCATTGTATAAAAGCTTTACAGTACATACTACAATTAATAGCAAAATCCATATTTGAAAAATTATTATATTAAAATGAATGTTCATTTACAAAATCATATTTAATTGTATTGATATAAAGGAATACCATTATTTTTTATATATTTATATAATGATATAAATGTATTATGAATAGTTCATATCAACATAATATTTTAATATTAATATTTTATTAAGTTATTAATATAAAAAAGATTAGTCTTAAAACGTTAAAACTAGCCTATAAAAGCATTACAGTACACATCTGTTTTTATCAACTTTATGAGAATTAATATTATTAAAAAATATATATTAATATTACATTCATACTAATAATTCATATTAGTGATATCTTATTCATATTTAATGTATTGAAAAATAATTGAATTAATTTATATGAATACATAAGAAAATATTAATAATAAAATATAATTCTTATATGAATTATTCATATTCAATTTATTAAAAATTAAATTATATTTTAATATTAATATATTGTTATTTATTCTTATAAACAAATACATTAATTTGCATAAATTTATAAAATTATATTTTATATAAATTTAATATGAATAATTCAAATCAAAATTATATTTTGATATGAATATTTTATTAAGTTATTAAATAATAAAAAAAGATAGTATGGCAATATGTTTGGTCTTTTCAAACATTTCAGTTGAGGTAATCATTTGTTTTACAAACGTTAATTATTAATATTACATTCATACTAATAATTCATATTAAAGTGATATTCTAATATTCATGTTTTCTTATTTATTCATATAAATGAATACAATTGATATTAATTATTCATATTAAATGTATTGAAAAATGATTGTATTCATTTATATGAATAAATAAGGAAATATTCATATTAAAATATAATTTTAAATACTACATTGATTAAAAATACAATTATATTCTAATATTAATATTTTATTATTTATTCATATGAATTAATACATTTATTTTTCATATATTTATAAAATTATATTTTATATAAATTTAATATGAATAGTTAATATCAAAATTATATTTTAATATTAATATTTTATTAAGTTATTTAAATCATTTAAAAAGTTGGTCTTTAAAATGTGCAAATAAGCAGTGAATCATCTCATTTCTGTGTACTAATGTGTCCATAATATTTTGTGTTTTATTAATCCCTTGAATGGCTTGTATATGAATTGTGTACGACTGAAGCATGCTGACATCATGACGGCGTGTCATATCATATCTCAACCCTTCACAGAGTTTGTTGGGAGTGTGGGTGGGGGTAAATTGGGTCAGGTCTTCTAAAACCGCAGTCAATCTACAAACAGAATAACTTTGTACTCCCTAATGATGGTTCCACTTCTAACATGACATAAGCAGAACTAACAACAGCATCTGAGATACACACACACACACACACACGCCAAAAACACATCCTTCCATCAGACGTTCGGATTGGGATTGAAGCAGAATGAAGGGAGTGTTTTCCAGCTCTGGTTGTCAAGGATACAATGATTAAGGGCCAATTATTATGGGATTTCTTCTATTTATTTAGATTGTTTTTACCAATCCTCCGAGAATGAAGAAGACCATGAAAAGGCGTCCGAGGGTAGTTTTAGCACACACATCTCCGTAACCCACTGTGGACATGGTTACCATGAGCAGGTACACACACTCCCAGTATGTGAGAGGTTGGGAATTTTGGAAGCTTTCCCAAGGATCCCCTGAGTTTTCCACCTGTAAACACAGCAGCAGCAGGCTCAGTATTTCTCTCATGACTTCTCCAAAGCCCTTCAGGAATGAGTTCTCCACGGCTGTAATCTCACCAGATGAATGAATCCTGCTGCCGTCAGCCATGTGCTTATGAAGATGGAGCACAAGTTCACCAACTTTATGGAGTTGCTAGAAACACAAATGTCAAAAATCAGCTCACAAATGACGCACCATACACTTTTGAGCAGTGTTCATTTTGACAGCAAATTTTGATACAGTTTTAGTCGTAGTCTTTTGACTAAAATGCCATTTAGTTTTAGTCATATTTTAGTCACCTGAATTGTTTTTAGTTTTAGTCTACAGTAGATTTATTCTCCTAAAATCTAATGAGTTTAGTTCAATTGTAATACATTAAGCATTTAAGCATTACATAACCGACGGTCACTTGAACTGACATTTTGACATCATTTTGTTTTTGACATTAAAAATACACGAAAGAGCTCGATTCACTTTTTTGTTTATTTTTTTAAAAACATCTATATAGTTTTATAACTTTGTATTCCTGTTTTAGTTATTAGGCCAAATCAGGTTAAGCTAAAGCTTCAAATAAGTTTAACATTTATTTAATTTCAAGTAATGAAGTAAATGATTTTAGTTAACCATTATAACCCTGATACTTTATTGAATATGTGTCAAATACTGGTCTTTCCTCCTGACTATGAATGAAATGGGAATTAAATTAAATATAGTTTATTGTGTAACCAAAAACGAATATATAATGCGTGACTTTTGATTATAAACCAGCTGGAAATACACCGGGACTCTTATTTTGAAATGTATATTGCAGTTGCAGGATGCTTCAAGTTCAGATGAGGGAGATAAAATATTGCTGCGTCCCAATTCGCATACTATCCGTACTTAATAGTATTCGAAAAAAGAATTAGTATGTCCCAAATCGTAGTATGTTGAAAAGAGTATTCCAAAGATTCACGGATGGTCTACTATTTCCGGTCAGAATCCGAAGTGTAGATCGATGCACACTCTAAACGGATGAAATTGCTCACAACCGATTGCGAGATGGACGAGGATTCCCTTAGAACTACAAACACGGATAAAAAGTGTTAAAAAACTACAAACATGACGGTTATGCGAGTCCGACGGCTAAGTGGAGAGGATTAGATAAAGGGGTTTGAGTGAGCAATTATCAGTATTTAACCTGACGAAAATATATTTATTCAGTGTTATCCACATTATATTTCACCTGCAGCAGCATTGAGAACTTTTGTAATGATACGTTTGGCCATTAACTTTGCAAAAACATGAGGGGAGTCTCTGCATTAAAGACCCATGAATGGCAGATCTACATTTCTCTCCGATACGGTAGGAAATAAAACTGAATGTGGAGGATTTGAACTGTGACGATGATTGACAGGGCAGTTTAAACAGTGATGGGATGCACGTAAACTAAGCAACAGAGTCCGTTAAAGATGACGAAGTAGTACGTCCCAAAGCTCGCATACTCTTCTGCTACACACTCAAAAGTATGTACTTTTTCTTCACAAAAAGAGTATACTTTTAGGTCGTAGTATAAGAAGGCGAATTGGGACGCAGCCTATGCATCATTACAACCGTCTAAAACACATTACTATATAAACATGGTAAAGTAAACATTGTCATTATTCATCAGCATTAGTTCATATACAATTGCCTGTCATAAATGTGTGTTATTGATTGATTGAGCCGCTCTGGAGCTGGATTGGGGGTGTGTGAGCCTGTAGGCCGTGTGTTTTCCAGAGGTTAGATCAGCTCAGATCAAATGTGCTCATCTGTGACACAACATCAGTTCTGACTGCATCTCTTCCCTAATCGTCCCTCCCTAACATTTTCATCTCGTTTTTATTTGTTGACGAAAATGACAGTTGATTTTCATCATAGTTTTTGTCATCCAACACTAGTTTTTATTTAGTTATCGTCTCGTTTTCATCAGTGAAAAAAGGTCGTTGACGAAAATTATGACGAAAATTATTAGTCAACAAAATTAACACTGGTCATGAGTGCTCAGCTGTGTGTATGAGGTTATTTATTATATTGCTTTTAAAATGCACACATCCCAGTAGTTAAAGTGCACTCTTGCTTTCAGTGTAAACTCACTAATCGCACTATTTAGGCATAGAATAGTGCATAAGCACATTATCCCCCGGTTTCACAGACAATGCTTAAGCTAATCCTAGACTAAAATGCATGTTTGAGCTGTTTTAACTGAAAGAATCTTGCACTGAAAAATCTTAAAATATGTCAGTGGCATTGCTTTGTCTCAAGATGCACACCAGTAATGTTTTTTTCTTGGGCACGTTTATAAAAGTTACTTAAATGTCCTAATTGAACTAAGGCCTAGTCCTGGCTTAGTCTAAGCCCTGTCTGTGAAACCGGGCCTATATGTCATTTTGATTTTAAGCTAAATACTTTTATAGATAAACGTCCTCTATTTGTTTGCATAGACATGAAATACTGATTTTAACAAACAACAATTTTATATACCGATATTTGTCATTTGCCCTCTTATGTGAAATTTTAAATAAAGTTTAATAGCATTCGATCTGTGTCACGAATCTTTCTACAGCGTCTGGAAGGGCAGCCAGAGCGAATTTTGCTAGGGTTGCCACACGAAATATGGAATCGTCCCGTATTTACAGGCAAAATGACGCGTCCTGTATCGATTTGTCCCGGCAAACGTCCCAACCGGTGGAACGGTCAGAGACAGTTAAGGGGTTAAATTACAACACAGCACTTCAATAGAACAGACCCTGATAACTAAATATTCGGCTGTTTCCATAAACTGGTGTTTTTTTAATAATACTGGCCAATTTTAGTGCAAAAATCAGTTGAGATGGTTGTGACAGAGTCTGTTCAGTAGATCTGACCTCTCTCTCCGCCTCTGCTTGAGGGAGATTATTCATTATGTGCTCAATAAGCTCTCCTGACATCTGTGCTAAAGATTTACAGCTAAGCTGCAGGAAAAATCATATTCATGTGACAAAATATATAATATAATGCATTAAAAAATATATATAATATAATAAATATAATATAATACATATAATAAAATATAATATAATATATTAAAATGTATATATATAATATAATATAATAAATATAATATAATACATATAATAAAATAAAATATAATAAAAATATATAATATAATATAATAAATATAATATAATATCATAAAAATATATAATATAATATAATTAATATAATATAATAAAAATATATAATATAATATAATTAATATGATATAATTAATATAATATAATATAATTAATATAATATAATATAATATAATATAATATAATATAATATAATATAATATAATATAATATAATATAATAATATAATATAATAAAAATATATATATAATGGTAATTTTCTGTTAACTTTACAAACACTTCCTTTAACTCTTATTCCTTTAACACAATGCAATTAATGCAAATTACGGGAAAAACATGAAACATAATAAGCATATTATTTATCATCTGTGAATTTACGCTTTTCATTCTCAAAAAAGAAAAATTGAGAAGAAAGCAAATCTGGACACACCATCTGTGAATACACACTTTAAAAGGAAAAGCTGCAAAACAGGGATCATTTAAATAATTAAAACTATTCAAAACATTGAAATAAAGCTGAAATATAATCTAAATATAAATATTAGTTATAAAAACGTAACCTTTTTTTTTTTTTTTTTAGAAGTGTTGTCTTTGCAATAAACTGAAATAAGTTGAATCACTACAATTATTCAATGGAAATAAATAAATAAATAAAACCTAAATAGAAATATATTAAAAATAAGAATAATAAAAATGACAAAAGCACATAATGAAATTACCAAAAAATTGCTAAAATGAACATTAAAAAATAAATAAAACCTAATTCAAAAAATTAATAAAACTATAATAGCACAAAGCACAAGATATAGCAGATCTAATGTCCGTAGACGATATGATGTATAATTTATGATGCTCAACATGCATGTGAAGAATTATGAGTTCATGCGTCACATGCTGCCGGCCGAAGGGATTCTTACCTTGTTTTTAAGATATTTAAAAACTGTAATATTTCTGAAAACTGGATCAGCCTCAAGGCTCGCAAGAACCTCAATCCTGCATGAAAGAGCAGAAGAAACACATGAGTAACACTGATGCACACACACACACACACCACAGCGCGGTCGAGTACCTGTCAGACGCTCATCCATGTTTAACACACAACAGGAAGCATCCGCACCGCTGGACACACACATCTGGACGGCGTCTGACAGAGCGGCTCAACATCATGACGTAAAGGCCTACATTTGAGTCACATGACCTGGCTCATCATGAACACGTCCACTTCAAAACACACTCAACGGTGTTCTCCCACAATGCACTTCCACACACAGTGTGCTAAACACAAGCCTCTCCATTTGTCCTGCAGTAGTGCTCAGGGTTCATACCGATTATGAACGACCTTTCCCAACGATTAAAAGGTTCAAATGATATTACGAGTCTTCCATAAGATAAGCTCATAAGCTATGATTAAACACACATGAGCTAAAGAATCAAACACCAGTGATTCTTCACATACACTGAGCAACAATACATAATAATACAAGTACACTTTTGAAATTAGATGAATGAATTCAACTTGTTCATAGATACAAAAATGAAATTATTATAAATATTGACAAATTCAGTACAGATTTTTTATTTATATCTATTGAATTTTTACTATAGTCAGACACAAAATAATGTTTTGGACGACCGAGTTGAATCATGTATAACTTATGAACACTTATTTTAATGTTAAAGTATAAAAATATGTTGGCATAACTTATTGATCTTTTTTGTTTAGAGTGTAACAAAACTTAGACTTAAAATTTGAGAAATGATCTTACAATCGCAAACTATTTGACATATAAACTGGCATAAAAAACGATTATATTAAAAAATATTAATATAAAACATAAAAAATGGACTTCAGTATTCCCTGATTTTATGAATATCTATATAAATATCCAATAGAAAGTATTTATATAGTATTTTATAATATTTATAATGACAAATAAACTGGCATAGAAAATTATTATATTAAAAAATATGAATATAAAACATAAAAAATGCACTTCAGTATAAAAACTAACTTCAGTATTCCCTGATTTTATGAATATCTATATAAAAATCCAATAAAAATATCGATAAAGTATTTTATAATATTTATAATGACATATAAACTGGCATAAAAAATATTATATAAAAATACTAATATAAAACATAAATTGCTTGAATTCACCAATTGCACTTCAGGATGAAAAATGACTTAAATATTCCCTGATTTTATGAATATCTTTATAAATATCCAATCAAAAGTATTGATATAGTATTTTATAATAAAAAGGAAACCGTCCTTCCGTCAGGACACTGAAGTAATGTTATACATATTATATTCTATAGCTAGAGTTTGTGTAAAATCATCATTTTAAGAGAATCAAATGCAGTAATACACTGGGTTGTTTTAACCCAATTTTGGGTCAAATATGGACAAACCCAACTGTTGGGTTAAAAATAGTATTTAAAAAGTTTGTCCATATTTGACCCAGAGTAGTTTTGAAACAAGCCAGTGTGTGTTTCTGTTGATTTGGTTTGGAAGTGGTTTAGTTTTGTCCCATGTCTGCAGAATGGATGTGTCCAGATGTGCAGCTGGTTCTCCTGGTGGTCCAGCGGTGGGTCAGCTCTTACCCCAGTACCAGATGCTGTGGAAGCCCGAGGCCAGCGTGTGCCGCCCGCCGCGCTCCTCTCTCTCACACACCGAGCCGTGGATCATCTTCACACGGTAGCCGTTGTGGAAGAGCTCGCCGCAGGACTTCTTGCGTCTGCGTGTGTTTTGTAGGGTCTCCGTGCGAGTGGCCCCGTCTGGGCTCCGGTACACCAGCATCTTCGTCGAGATCATGATGAAAATGATCAAATCTGCAGCTTCTCTCAGAGGAAACCTGAACTGAGCGCACGGAAGCCCACCAGACTGCAAAAAAACTGCTTGTGATCATGTAGCTTAGAACAAACCCTTTTTCATCAGGATATTACACTGTAAGCTCCTTTAGGACGGCCAGACTGAAAGCCTGTTCAACATGCTCATCATCTGCTGATCCGCCTCATCAATAAAGCATCAATTACTGCTGGGACACAACGTCTGCCGCACCAACAATCATGCATGACTAGATCTTTAACACCTCCTGAAGACGATCTGATGATCTTCAAGAGTGGCTTATAGATGATGCTGTGGGGTTGCTAAGCAACCGCTCCACATCTGCCTTTGATGTGTTAAAACTAACAGAAGTTCCTCGATCACTTTTAAACCTTTTAAAACCGAACACCTCAAACCAGGACGAAACACACACTTCACACGGACATCCACACACACACACAAGCAACAAAAGGACATTAATTTGCTGAAAGCTGAATGATAATAACTGTAAAGCTGGATGATGTGACCCCGCGACCCCCTGTTCCCTATAGGAGGATTAAAGTCCTTGAAAACAGCCGCAGATATGAAGAACATAAGCTGCGCTTTGACCGAGGACATCAAGCATTAAAACACAGTTTCTCTCTACATACACACACATACAGGCCTCTCCTCAAATCAAAGTGTGTTTGCAGAGCATTCACTGATAAGTTGAGTACAGTGCAAATATTACCAGCAGAGGGCGGCACTTATACTACATTTACTTATCAAAAATACAGTAAAAACTGTGAAATATTATTCCAGTGTAAATCAGCTGTTTTCTATGTGAATATATAGTAAAGTGTAATTTATCACCTGTGATTAAAGCTGAATTTATTTGATTAAAAATACAGTAAAAACAGTTAAATATTATTTTAATGTAAATCAGCTGTTTTCTATGTGAATATATAATAAAGTGTCATTTATTCCTGTGATCAAAGCTGAATTAATTTTATTCAAAATGCAGTAAAAATCACAAAATATTATTACAATGTAAATCAGCTGTTTTCTATGTGACTATATAGTAAAATATAATTTATTCCTGTGATCAAAGCTGAATTTATTTGATTAAAAATACAGTAAAAACAGTTAAATATTATTTTAATGTAAATCATCTGTTTTCTATGTGAATATATAATAAAGTGTAATTTATTCCTGTGATCAAAGCTGAATGTATTTGATTAAATATACAGCAAAAACAGTTAAATATAATTATAATGTAAACAGCTGTTTTCTATGTGAATATATAATAAAGTGTAATTTATTCCTGTGATCAAAGCTGAATTTATTTGAGTAAAAATGCGGTAAAAACAGTTAAATATTATTATAAATGTAAATCAGCTGTTCTCTATGTGAATATATAGTAAAATATAATTTATTTCTGTGATCAAAGATGTATTTATTTGATTTAAAATACAGTAAAAATCACAAAATATTATTATAATGTAAATCAGCTGTTTTCTATGTGAATATATAATAAAGTGTCATTTATTCCTGTGATCAAAGATGAATTTATTTGATTAAATATACAGCAAAAACAGTTAAATATTATTATAATGCAAATCATCTGTTTTCTATGTGAATATATAGTAAAATATAATTTATTCCTGTGATCAAAGCTGAATTTATTTGATTAAATATACAGTAAATACAGTTAAATATTATTATAATGTAGATCATCTGTTCTCTATGTGAATATATAGTAAAGTGTGATTTATTCCTATGATCAAAGCTGAATTTATCATCATTACTCCAGTCTTCAGTGTCACATGACCCTTCACTAATCATTCTAATATGATTTGCAGCTAAAGAATCATTTATGATTATTATAGGATTCGTTGATGAATGGAAAGCTCAAAAGAACAGCATTTTATTTGAAATATAAATATTTTCGAACATTATAAATGTCTGTACTGTCACTTTCTGAATAAAGTGTGTTCTGACCAGCTCAATCCACAAACACAAGCTCATTTGGAAAAACAATTACTCCAAACAATTAAACAAATCAATCCGCTCAAATCCTCATTTGGAAAATCACAAATAATCCAGTGATTATTTAAAGGAATCGTGAGGTTCAGTGTCTGGCATCGGTCCACAGACAATAATTCACAGATACACCAGTAAAAATTGCTGATGAATCGTTCTGTTGCTGATATAGTTTGGGTTTGGCCCTCATAAGACTTCACACACGACGCATGAGAAAACAATCAGAGCTTTTAAACAACAGGAGGGTTTCTAATTCCCAGCATGCCAGAGATCTCAAATCCCAGTGACCGGCGGAATAAGCTGATTGGTGAAAGGGATGTCGTGTTTCTGCCTGATTGTGTTTCAGTGTAAGACCAGCTCACACCACACACACAAACACACACGCTGGCCACTGAATTGTCATGTTCACACTGGACACATTCAGTCAGGTGAAAACAAACCAACCAACGGCAACAGACAAAACCCAACAAACGTCTGTGTGTGTGGAGTGTCCAGCAGGGGGCGGCAGAGCCCTTCCTCTCATCACATCCTCCTGCAGGGTTTGGGTTTCTACTAGGGATGCAACAATACAGTTAGTCCACGGTTCAATACATACCTCGGTTTTTACCCACGGTTTTCGGTTTGGTTCGGTTCTGATGGCTTGTCACATCAGTTTTTGTTATTCTATTCTTAGGCGACAGGAACAGCAAGAGGTTAAGGAGAAAAAAGACAATTTTTTATTGCAATACTCTTTCTTTATTTTACTTTAAAGAATTGGAAAAACCTTACTTAAACTTAAAACTTTACTTAAATGCTGCTGTACAGCTCTGAGCTGCCAGTGTAAATCTTTATATATATTTATTTTATATTATCCAATTCACTAGGAATGTGTACAAGGGTTTTTTTTAAGTATGAAATTGAATTAATAAATGTAAAAATAAAACACTACATAGACTTCACTATAAAATATACACTGATTCTTATTAAAGCTACTGTATTAAAGTTTTTCAGTCAAGAGCAGTGATTGATTTTCACTTTGTCTTTTGATGTTGTATTAACATTAAAGGGATAGTTCACTCAAAACTGAAAATTATGTAATCGAGAAATGAATACAGGTTTGAAACAATATTAGAGTGAGGAAATAATGACATCATTTTAGAGGTGAACTGTCCCTTTAAGGACAGCGTGTTCACTATAGGCTGCACTGCTGTCAATGTAAGACCTGCACGCATCTAATATACAGACACACACCGATTTTACTTTCACTTTAGACATAACCTACTGTGTTTATGTTAACCTTGTGTGTATTTGACAGTATTAGCGCAGTAAGACGACTACTTAGTTCAGTAATCACGTGTTTGACAGGCGTTTAGTGCACACGCTCTGAAAAGCACATGTTAAAACTGCGCACGCCAATGAATTCCGGCAAGGCTTTAAAACGCATGCAAATAATGAACTTTTGTGATTGTGAATAACTCTAGTGTTCCGTGAGTATAACTCTACCACTAACCTGTGATGTGAATGTATGTCGCGTTGTTCAGTATATTGGGATGGAGGGAAATTATAGAATTTGTAGAAAAATAATGAATTAAATGCGAAACCGAAAAAAACGCAATTCACAAGCGCGTATTGAACCGTGAAGGCCGTACCGAACAGCTCAATATTATATTGAGAATTGTGGCATCCCTAGTTTCTAGCACCCTCTGGTCATAATCTGATGAAATGATGGTGTATTAAAGGTGAAGTGGATGTGTGATGGTGTGAAGTGCTTTACCCAGCCAGCTCCTGTTCAGATACACGGACACAAACACGGGCGGAACGGTGAAGAAGTCCACCACTGAGTTCACCTCCAGCCAGAACCACAGCTTATCATTGGCTGCAATGAACTGTGGAGAGAACCAATCAACACATGCATATCATTAAACCAGTGCTGGTACTGTTAACTAATACAACGGTAATTATAATACAGCTGAAATAAAACTAATCAACGCTATATAGAAATATATAAAAACGTCAAAATCACATGACAAAATTAATACAAATTTAAAATGAAAACCAAAATATAAAAATATTAATAAATACTAAAATAATATAAATAACACAATATTACTAAAATAACACGGGATAAATATAAATAAACTAGTGTTTTTTATTGTTAACTAAAACTATTAAATACAAAAATCGATAATTGACATAAAACTGAAATAAAATAAAGAAAAATATTACAAACTAACTGATCTAACTGAAATAAATAGTACAATTACTAAAACTAACATAAAATAAATATTAAAAAGTAGTAAAAATTATTACAAAAAATCACAACAAAATTACTACAAATCTAACTATAATTAAAATGAAAACAAAATATAAAAATACAAGGTAATTAAAAATATAAATAAACACTAAAATAATATATAAATATTACTAAAATAACACAGTAATACTAAGTGTTTTTATTGCTAACTAAAACTATTTGACAAAAGTCGATAGATATGAAGCTTAAATAAATATTAGAAACTATCTGATCTAACTGAAATCACTACAAATAAAATAAAAAAATGTATATTAAAGACATATATAAAAAAGACAAAATCACAAAACAAAATACTTTATATACTATATATATGATATATTATACCATATAATTAAACCAGTGTCGTTACTGTTAAATAAAACTAAAGAGAAATAAAGCTAAAATAAAATAAAGTAAGAAACATTAGAAACTAACTGAAGTAACTAAAACTAAAATAAAAAAGAAATATAAAAAAAAAAATTAAAAAAAAAAAGTTTTTTTAACTAAAATGAAAAATACAAATAAAAGCTAATTACTAAAATAACATTGAATAAATGCTATAATAATATTAAAATAATGCTGAATAAATACCATAATAATATTAAAATAATGCTGAATAAATACCATAATAATATTAAAATAATGCTGAATAAATACCATAATAATATTAAAATAATGCTGAATAAATATCATAATAATATTAAAATAATGCAGAATAAATACAATAATAATATTAAAATAATGCAGAATAAATTTCATAATAATATTAAAATATTGTTGAATAAAAACCATAATAATATTAAAATAATCCTGAATAAATACCATAATGATATTAAAATAATGCTGAATAAATATCATAATAATATTAAAATAATGCTGAATAAATACCATAATAATATTAAAATAATGCTGAATAAATACCATAATAATATTAAAATAATGCTGAATAAATACCATAATAATATTAAAATAATGCTGAATAAATACCATAATAATATTAAAATAATGCTGAATAAATACCATAATAATATTAAAATAACGTTGAATAAATATCATAATAATATTAAAATAATGCTGAATAAATACCATAATAATATTAAAATAATGCTGAATAAATACCATAATAATATTAAAATAATACTGAATAAAAATAATTATATTCTATAAATAAACCAGTGTTTTGTTGTTAACTAAAACTCTTTAAAAAATAAAATAAAACTGAAATAGAATAAAGTAAAAATAATATTAGAAACTAACTGAAGTTTATTAATATTAAAGAAATATTACAAAAAACTAAAAAAATTTAAAAATATAAAAATAAAAGCTAATATTTCAAATATATATTAGTATATAAACAAGTGAAGGGTAAGAGTGTGTGTCAGAAGTGTGTACTGTACATGATACTGTAAATAAACTTACACGCAGGCCAAAGTACAACAAGAAGAAGACGTTGAAGGCCATGTCGATCTGCAGCGTGAAGTCTTTGTCGAAATGCTGACAGGATTCAATGGGGCTGTTCAACACACACACACACACACACACACACACACACACACACACACACACACACACACACACACACACACACACATCAGCACGACTGACACTACACACACCATAACATCTCTACATGCACTTTATTCCTGACAGCAAAAGAAATAACAGCAGATTATATTCAGTATCAATTATTAAAGCAATCAATATTATGACTGATGTCTGCTATTATTTGACATGTTTTATATCCCCTGAAGGCAACTGT
>JARQWZ010003006.1:0-2500 GCA_033150135.1 Gobio occitaniae | reverse complement strand
ATCCATCCATCCATCCATCCATCTATCTGTCTGTCCATCCGTCTATCTGTCCGTCCATCCATCCATCTATCTGTCTGTCCATCCGTCTATCTGTCCGTCCATCTGTCTATCTATCATCCGTCCGTCCAGCCATCCATCCATCCATCTATCCATCCATCCATCCATCCATCTATCTGTCCGTCCATCCATCTATCTATCATCCGTCCAGCCATCCATCCATCCATCTATCCATCCATCCATCCATCTATCTGTCCATCCGTCTATCTGTCCGTCCATCCGTCTATCTATCATCCGTCCAGCCATCCAGCCATCCATCCATCCATCTATCTGTCCATCCGTCTATCTGTCCGTCCATCCGTCTATCTATCATCCGTCCAGCCATCCATCCAGCCATCCGTCCAGCCATCCATCCATCCATCTATCCATCCATCCATCCATCTATCTGTCCATCCGTCTATCTGTCCGTCCATCCATCTATCTATCATTCATCAATCCAGCCATCCATCCATCCATCCATCCATCCATCCATCTATCTGTCTGTCCATCCGTCTATCTGTCCGTCCATCCGTCTATCTATCATCCGTCCAGCCATCCATCTATCCATCCATCCGTCCATCCATCCATCCATCCATCCATCCATCCATCCATCCATCCATCCATCCATCTATCTATCTATCTATCTATCTATCTATCTATCTATCTATCCGTCCATCCATCCATCCATGTATAAAACCATGCAAATCATCAGCTATATTAGCCTGAATTGGTAAGATAGCTAGTTTTATCCAAAATGGTAGCTGTGGGGCAAAGTGAGCCGAATGCTATGGGGTAAATTGAGCCAGTGTTTTAACTTACCGCACCGTAAGGCACTGCAGTTGAGTTAAACCTCTGAAGTATAAACTCAATATAATGCTACACAACTGGTTTAGTTGATCATTTTCTTAAAAATAAATCAGTTTGAGTTTATTTGATTCAGATTCAATCAGATGGTCCGTTTACACCCAGATGGTGCAACTTACC
Source organism: Gobio occitaniae (assembly GCA_033150135.1). Taxonomy (NCBI): domain Eukaryota; kingdom Metazoa; phylum Chordata; class Actinopteri; order Cypriniformes; family Gobionidae; genus Gobio; species Gobio occitaniae. Next base: position 1,480 of record JARQWZ010003006.1, on the reverse strand, counting down.
CACTGACTCGGGTCAATTTACCCCTAACCTGGGGTAAATTGAGCCACGGACCCTTTGAAAAAAATGGCTCATCTTACCCCACTCTCCCCTACATGAAAATGTCCCACTGTATCTGAAATGTCCCGACTGCTCCTGGTTTCTCCTGATGAGAGCAGACGCTCAGCACAGATCGAATCAAAGCCATCTCTCCTGGCGATTGGTAACATGATTAGATCTCGTGTTTTAAATGAGTCAAAAGCAATCAGAGCATTTGATCATCAGTCTGAGCGGACAGAGAGAGAGAGAGAGAGAGGAAGAGCAAACAGAAGCAGGTCCAGACATGTGGAGTTGGGTTTGAATTCACACACTGTATGTTTGAGTGTTTGTCAAGGATCAGATCTATCTATCTATTCATTCATCCACCTATCTGTCCATCCGTCTATCTATCTATCTATCTATCTATCTATCTATCTATCTATCTATCTATCTATCTATCTATCTATCTATCTATCTATCTATCTATCTATCTATCTATCTATCTATCTATTCATCCACCTATCTGTCCATCCATCCATCCATCCGTCTATCTATCTATCTATCTATCTATCTATCTATCTATCTATCTATCTATCTATCTATCTATCTATCTATCTATCTATCTATCTATCTATCTATCTATCTATCTATCTATCTATCTATTCATTCATCCAACTATCTGTCCATCCATCTGTCTATCTATCTATCCATCTTTCCGTCCGTCAATCTATTTTTTACTGCAGGTAAAGGATTCACAGAGGATATAAGCCACCAAAGGGACCCGCGGTATAAATATTTTTAAACACTAATATCCTTTATGGACAATATTAACAAACATTATCAGAACTATTACATAATTCTTATTGCCATAAGACAACAACCATTATACATTTACATTTATTAATTTAGCAGATGCTTTTAACCAAAGTGACTTATTTGCATATTGTATTTGAATCTGTTCATATACTGTGAGTTTTTCTAGGGGTGAGTGAGGATTGAGGTCTTGTGAGATCGACACGATTACAGGAAGCAGTTCAGAGATCAGTTGTTCAGGTCTGACTCCAGCGCAAGCGACTGAACGCTCCTGCGATCATCAAAGGACCTGAGAGAGAACAGCGAGCTGTGAAATGCTCGTCTCAGAGCAGCTGCAGGGCAGAGAAACGTAACTCTATCCCGCTGTGTGTGCTGGGATCAGTTCCCGCGGGTCGGCTCTGTCACAGGCTTGAGCTGAAACTGAAGCGCGGCTGTAATTAAGAGACGTTTAACGTAAGCAATACTTCACAGGAGTCTCAGGTCACCTCAGCTTCACCTACAGCAGACGAGAACAGCTCTGACCGTTACTCTAATAATCGAGAACACCACTGACCGTTACTCTAATAATCGAGAACACCACTGACCGTTACTCTGATAATCGAGAACACCACTGACCGTTACTCTGATAATCGAGAACAGCTCTGACCGTTAC
>JARQWZ010003005.1:177500-188379 GCA_033150135.1 Gobio occitaniae | reverse complement strand
ATTCCCATGATGCTCGAATAATGATAAAATAGAATGTTCACATTTAAAAAGAACGTTTCATAACTTAATAGGAGCATTAGCTAAACGTTCTTAGAATTTATTTTTTGTTAATAGAATTAATATCATCTAGTCTTTAATAATGTTAGCAGAAAACATGTATTTATACATCAGTTCATGGAACTTTTTTTAAACGTTTTAGTTCGGAAAACATTCTAAAGTAACTTTCCCATAATGCTAGCAGAATGATAAAACGGAATATTCCATTAACAGTCGCATAACCAAGGAAAAACGTTTTTATATAATATATTCAGAGAACATTCAGAAATAACGTTATTAAAATGTGAATGTAAGCTAAACGTTCTTAGAGCATAACTAAAAAATACTAGAAAAAATATCTGTTTTCAAATGTCATTCTTGGAACTTTTTTTTCTTCTTTAAACGTTTTTTAAATGTTACTACTTGTTTCAGAACGTTCTGAAAACCTTTAAAAGTAACATTCCTATAATGTTTGAAGATGATAAAACGGAATGTTCACTTTTTAAAATCTGGACATTTGGAACGTTCAATGAACATTCAAAAAATAAAGTTTTCATCACTTTTGCTCTGGGACCATTTTGGGGATTTCCGCCTGGATATGGCTGACCCAAATGTAAAAGCGTCCCATACACACACACACACACACACACACACACACACACACACACACACACACACACACACACACACACACACACACACACACACACACACACACACACACACACACACACACACACACACACACACACACACACACACACACACACACACACACACACACACAGTGTCTCTAAATACACAATACGGGAGTCATTCTACAGGAAACTTTCATAAACCAATGCTAAAAGTGATAAACATGTGAGTATATGTTGTCTGAGCTGTAATAACCCCACAAAAAAAGGCGTTTTTTGTTTTTTTGGTTAAAAATTCAGTGTTGAAATTGTGTAACTCAGGCCCTGTGAGCTCTAGCACCCTGCAGATAGTTTGGGATGTTTCCACTAGATTACAGAAAATACTGGAAAAAAGAATTTTGTCTGGATCATGTATGCAAGATTTATTGAAATGTATCTGAAGGGAGGAATGTTAAATTGTTATGTAAAATGACACCAGTATTGTGTATTTAGAGACCACTGTATGTGTGTATGGGAAGCTTTTCAATTTGTGTAAAACATACAAACATGCATCTCTCCAGAAAATATTTTTGTTAATAGAGCATTTGTTCAATGTTATCTGGTCTTTAATAATGTTAGCAGAAAAATGTTGTTTATACATGGAACTTTTTTAAAAACGTTGGACGTTAGTTGGACGTTAGTTGGACGTTCATCTAACGTTTTTAAATGTTTCTGAACATTCAGAGAACATTCTAAAGCAACATTCCCAAAATGATAAAATGGAATGTTTGAAAAAAATATTTAAGAACTGGATATTTTGCACATTCAGGAACATCAGCAATACATTCTTACAACATATTTATGTTAGCTGGGTGTGCTCACAGAGATATATTTCACTAATCAAATATACCATTGTTCTGTTGAGCTTTAGCAAACGGTGTGAGTCACGTTGCAGTGAGAAGTGCTTCACGCTAAACGCCTCAGTTAGCAGGCCTCTGTATTCTTGTCACATGACCTCATTATGTGTCATGTGAGTTGATTATTATCATGTCTTTTTTTACTTAATTCGGTGTAAAAATGCTTAAAATGCAAAACCTGTGTGCACTGCATTGTTTGTGGCATGCAGTAGATTCTAGAGGAGTGCACTATTGTCCTAATGTAACAGTATCATGTCTGCATTGTTTAGATGATGTGTTCATTCCAGATTGACTCTAGTGATATCAGTCATTTGAACCAATGAATTAAGCTCAGATAGAGCAGAAAGATTATTTTTTAAAAGAGCTCATATCCTACCGTTTTATTAAGAGCTCCACTTATTATGTTACTCTATGTTCTTTGATGGACATCATTTTGAACCCATGTTTTGCTACTGTACCTTTAAGATTCCTGTATGTCATGTGCACATGAACTGAACAATGATAATTCGGTCTCAGTGATGTGTAAATGTGGCCGGAATAGTTAATTAACGTTCTAAGAACAGTTTTTAAAATGTTTTAAACACCTTTTTTGGGGGTTTTGTGTGGTTCCAGTTGATAATTTTGGCATTCCATGATGATGTTTTTGTGCTAACTTTATATAATCGTTACTGGAAGAACGTTTGTTCATAACTTTGAGAGAGCCTTGCCAGAACGTGCGGAGAACGCTCCCTTTTAGCTGGGTTGCTCTTTTCCACATGAAAGTGAATGAAAAACACCATAGTATGCTAAAATCTGCTGTATCTCTCAAATACCCTTTGTGTTTGTTGAGTTTAAATGTGACGCATTAAGACACGTTACACCACGTGTGACCTCAGTGATAATTACAGATGATTGACAGCATTCCTGCCATTATGCGTCTTGGCACAACATTTGAATTGATTGAAAAATGAGATTGGAGTGCTACAACAGGGAGGATTAATTGACATTTTTGTTCAGTTTCTAACAGACCTATGTGTTTAATTGAAGAAATAAGTCATGCAGGTTTGGAAACACACATCTGCTGACATATTCAACTTGTTTTGAGTATGACGTGACTATAAGATACATTAAATGGATTGAGTTTGAGTCAATTTGAGTAAGAGACAATTTTATCCAATAAATCCAAAGCAGAGCTCACTGCGGTTCAACTGAAGAAAACATGCAAATAGAAAAGACCCCAGAAAACTAAGAAAACATCTTCATCAGTTTGACAATACATGCTGCAAATACTCACAACACACAAACAATCAAGATGTTAAAATAAAGACAAAAACTCACCTTTCAGGTCATCTTCAACATCACTGACAAGTAGACATTGAACAATAAGTGGTCCAGGTTCGGCACTTGTTGTATTTGCTGGTGTTTCTGTATTTGGTTGTGTTGTGAGTATTTGCAGTGTGTTTCTGTATTTGGTTGAGTTGTGAGTATTTGCAGGTGTTTCTGTATTTGGTTGTGTTGTGAGTATTTGCAGGTGTTTCTGTATTTGGTTGTGTTGTGAGTATTTGCAGGTGTTTCTGTATTTGGTTGTGTTGTGAGTATTTGCGGTGTGTTTCTGTATTTGGTTGTGTTGTGAGTATTTGCAGGTGTTTCTGTATTTGGTTAGTTTGTGAGTATTTGCAGTGTGTTTCTGTATTTGGTTGAGTTGCTATTTGCAGGTGTTTCTGTATTTGGTTGTGTTGTGAGTATTTGCAGGTGTTTCTGTATTTGGTTGTGTTGTGAGTATTTGCAGGTGTTTCTGTATTTGGTTGAGTTGTGAGTGTTTGCAGGTGTTTCTGTATTTGGTTGTGTTGTGAGTGTTTGCAGGTGTTTCTGTATTTGGTTGAGTTGTGAGTATTTGCAGGTGTTTCTGTATTTGGTTGTGTTGTGAGTATTTGCAGGTGTTTCTGTATTTGGTTGTGTTGTGAGTATTTGCAGGTGTTTCTGTATTTGGTTGTGTTGTGAGTGTTTGCAGGTGTTTCTGTATTTGGTTGTGTTGTGAGTATTTGCGGTGTGTTTCTGTATTTGGTTGTGTTGTGAGTATTTGCAGGTGTTTCTGTTATTGGTTGAGTTGTGAGTATTTGCAGGTGTTTCTGTTATTGGTTGGTTTGTGAGTATTTGCAGTATGTTTCTGTATTTGGTTGAGTTGTGAGTATTTGCAGGTGTTTCTGTATTTGGTTGTGTTGTGAGTATTTGCGGTGTGTTTCTGTATTTGGTTGTGTTGTGAGTATTTGCAGGTGTTTCTGTATTTGGTCGAGTTGTGATTATTTGCAGGTGTTTCTGTATTTGGTTGGTTTGTGAGTATTTGCAGGTGTTTCTGTATTTGGTTGTGTTGTGAGTATTTGCAGGTGTTTCAGTATTTGGTGGTGTTGTGAGTGTTTGCAGGTGTTTCTGTATTTGGTTGTGTTGTGAGTATTTGCAGGTGTTTCTGTATTTGGTTGTGTTGTGAGTATTTGCAGGTGTTTCTGTATTTGGTTGTGTTGTGAGTATTTGCAGGTGTTTCTGTATTTGGTTGAGTTGTGAGTATTTGCAGGTGTTTCTGTATTTGGTTGTGTTGTGAGTGTTTGCAGGTGTTTCTGTATTTGGTTGAGTTGTGAGTATTTGCAGGTGTTTCTGTATTTGGTTGAGTTGTGAGTATTTGCAGGTGTTTCTGTATTTGGTTGTGTTGTGAGTATTTGCAGGTGTTTCTGTATTTGGTTGAGTTGTGAGTATTTGCAGGTGTTTCTGTATTTGGTTGAGTTGTGAGTATTTGCAGGTGTTTCTGTATTTGGTTGTGTTGTGTGTATTTGCAGGTGTTTCTGTATTTGGTTGTGTTGTGAGTATTTGCAGGTGTTTCAGTATTTGGTGGTGTTGTGAGTGTTTGCAGGTGTTTCTGTATTTGGTTGTGTTTAGGGCTGAAACGATTCATCGAGTTACTCGATTAACTCGATTACAAAAATTCCTTGAGGCAAAAATTCTGCCTCAAAGTCTCGCTAAATTCCTATGACGCGCACTATACACGCAGGATCGGATTCACACGGACCGCTGTTCAATGTTCAGGAAGTACACCATAGCGCGATACATTTTGAATTGAGTTTAGATTCTAGATGCCCAGAATCACTATAGTAACTGCATGTTTTACACAGTTTATGTAAGTTGATTACTGTTCTTATAGCTGCCACACACACACATACACACACACATACACACACACACACGCGCGCAAGCCCCGAAGCCAGATCGCTTTCACTTTCATCCTCATAAAGTTTGTCAAGTAAATGCTTTTAAAGCCTTGCCAGTTTTAACATTGAAGCGGTTGTGCACTATTCAAAAACAACAATACGGAAAACTTCTCCGTTCAGTGCTCAGTTTTTTTCTGTGACACGGAGAGTTGAGCCGTGTCGCGTCTCTGACAACGAGCGCGCGCCCTGAAGGCAGACCTCTTTTCGCGTGAAGATCGCGCGCGGAGAGCAGCGCAGAACTGATAGTAGAAAATCAGTAACACACACACACACACACACACACACGCATGCACCCTCCTCTCTCTCTCTCGCGCCAGTCAGACCAATCGTGGCAATGCATCACATATGCTTAAACTGTTATGTAGCCACGCAACAATAATTTCAGCATTCACTGTATACACCGGGACGTGATGTTGTGACGCGATTTTTCGAACGGATGCTTCACCTAAAATGCACCGCTATGCAAGTGATGCAAGCCAAATGCAGCGTTCTATTAAAAATGAATGTATGTATTTCTGCTGTACCAAACTGCAATGAAGCCTCACGCACACACACATACACACACAGGTTGCTAGGTTACCATGGCAAATAGGCTCACCACATATGATATATTATTTGTTAGTAGCCTAATGGTAAATGCTGCAGGTGTAGAAATCTACATAAAAGATATTTACTTTGATGTCAGGGCTAGATTACAGCATGAAACCTGTTGTGCATATTAATACATTAAATTGCTTTTCCTCTTCATTATCGTTATGCATTATTTGTTTTGGTTGTTTAAAAACAAGGGAAAAAATTTGTCCGATTAATCAATTAATCGATCGATTAAATGCTAGATTAATCGATTACAAAAAGAATCGATAGCTGCAGCCCTAGTTGTGTTGTGAGTGTTTGGAGGTGTTTCTGTATTTGGTCGAGTTGTGAATATTTGCAGGTGTTTCCGTATTTGGTTGTGTTGTGAGTATTTGCGGTGTGTTTCTGTATTTGGTTGTGTTGTGAGCATTTGCAGGTTTTCCTGTATTTGTTTGTGTTGTGAGTATTTGCAGGTGTTTCTGTATTTGGTTGGTTTGTGAGTATTTGCAGTGTGTTTCTGTTTTTGGTTGTGTTGTGAGTATTTGCAGGTGTTTCTGTATTTGGTTGAGTTGTGAGTATGTGCAGGTGTTTCTGTATTTGGTTGAGTTGTGAGTATTTGCAGGTGTTTCTGTATTTGGTTGTGTTGTGAGTGTTTGCAGGTGTTTCTGTATTTGGTTGTGTTGTGAGTGTTTGCAGGTGTTTCTGTATTTGGTTGTGTTGTGAGTATTTGCAGGTGTTTCTGTATTTGGTTGTGTTGTGAGTATTTGCAGGTGTTTCTGTATTTGGTTGTGTTGTGAGTATTTGCAGGTGTTAATGTTTTTGGTTGGTTTGTGAGTATTTGCAGGTGTTTCTGTATTTGGTTGTGTTGTGAGTATTTGCAGGTGTTTCTGTATTTGGTTGTGTTGTGAGTCTTTGCAGGTGTTTCTGTATTTGGTTTAGTTGTGATTATTTGCAGGTGTTTCTGTATTTGGTTGGTGTGTGAGTATCTGCAGGTGTTTCTGTATTTGGTTGTGTTGTGATTATTTGCAGTGTGTTTCTGTATTTGGTTGTGTTGTGAGTATTTGCAGGTGTTTCTGTATTTGGTTGTGTTGTGAGTATTTGCAGGTGTTTCTGTATTTGGTTGGTTTGTGAGTATTTGCAGGTGTTTCTGTATTTGGTTGTGTTGTGAGTATTTGCAGGTGTTTCTGTATTTGGTTGTGTTGTGAGTATTTGCGGTGTGTGTCTGTATTTGGTTGTGTTGTGAGTATTTGCAGGTGTTTCTGTATTTGGTTGGTTTGTGAGTATTTGCAGGTGTTTCTGTATTTGATTGTGTTGTGAGTGTTTGCAGGTGTTTCTGTATTTGGTTGTGTTGTGAGTATGTGCAGGTGTTTCTGTATTTGGTTGTGTTGTGAGTATTTGCAGGTGTTTCTGTATTTGGTTGTGTTGTGAGTATTTGCAGGTGTTTCTGTATTTGGTTGTGTTGTGAGTATTTGCAGGTGTTTCTGTATTTGGTTGGTTTGTGAGTATTTGCAGGTGTTTCTGTATTTGATTGTGTTGTGAGTATGTGCAAGTTTTGCAGGTGTTTCTGTATTTGGTTGTGTTATGAGTATTTGCAGGTTTTTCTGTATTTGGTTGTGTTGTGAGTATTTGCAGGTGTTTCTGTATTTGGTTGTGTTGTGAGTATTTTCAGGTGTTTCTGTATTTGGTTGTGTTGTGAGTATTTGCAGGTGTTTCTGTATTTGGTTGGTTTGTGAGTATTTGCAGGTGTTTCTGTATTTGGTTGGTTTGTGAGTATTTGCAGGTGTTTCTGTATTTGATTGTGTTGTGAGTGTTTGCAGGTGTTTCTGTATTTGATTGTGTTGTGAGTATTTGCAGGTGTTTCTGTATTTGGTTGGTTTGTGAGTATTTGCAGGTGTTTCTGTATTTGGTTGGTTTGTGAGTATTTGCAGGTGTTTCTGTATTTGCTTGTGTTGTGAGTATTTGCAGGTGTTTCTGTATTTGGTTGTGTTGTGAGTATTTGCAGGTGTTTCTGTATTTGATTGTGTTGTGAGTATTTGCAGGTGTTTCTGTATTTGGTTGTGTTGTGAGTATTTGCAGGTGTTTCTGTATTTGGTTGTGTTGTGAGTATTTGCAGGTGTTTCTGTATTTGGTTGTGTTGTGAGTGTTTGCAGGTGTTTCTGTATTTGGTTGTGTTGTGAGTATTTGCAGGTGTTTCTGTATTTGATTGTGTTGTGAGTATTTGCAGGTGTTTCTGTATTTGATTGTGTTGTGAGTGTTTGCAGGTGTTTCTGTATTTGGTTGGTTTGTGAGTATTTGCAGGTGTTTCTGTATTTGATTGTGTTGTGAGTATTTGCGGTGTGTTTCTGTATTTGGTTGTGTTGTGAGTATTTGCAGGTGTTTCTGTATTTGCTTGTGTTGTGAGTATTTGCAGGTGTTTCTGTATTTGGTTGTGTTGTGAGTATTTGCAGGTGTTTCTGTATTTGGTTGTGTTTTGAGTGTTTGCAGGTGTTTCTGTATTTGGTTGGTTTGTGAGTATTTGCAGGTGTTTCTGTATTTGATTGTGTTGTGAGTATTTGCGGTGTGTTTCTGTATTTGGTTGTGTTGTGAGTATTTGCAGGTGTTTCTGTATTTGGCTGTGTTGTGAGTATTTGCAGGTGTTTCTGTATTTGGTTGTGTTGTGAGTATTTGCGGTGTTTTTCTGTATTTGGTTGTGTTGTGAGTATTTGCAGGTGTTTCTGTATTTGGTTGGTTTGTGAGTATTTGCAGGTGTTTCTGTATTTGATTGTGTTGTGAGTATGTGCAGGTTTTGCAGGTGTTTCTGTATTTGGTTTTGTTGTGAGTATTTGCAGGTGTTTCTGTATTTGGTTGTGTTGTGAGTATTTGCAGGTGTTTCTGTATTTGGTTGTGTTGTGAGTATTTGCAGGTGTTTCTGTATTTGGTTGTGTTGTGAGTATTTGCAGGTGTTTCTGTATTTGGTTGTGTTGTGAGTGTTTGCAGGTGTTTCTGTATTTGGTTGAGTTGTGAGTATTTGCAGGTGTTTCTGTATTTGGTTGTGTTGTGAGTATCTGCAGGTGTTTCTGTATTTGGTTGTGTTGTGAGTATTTGCAGGTGTTTCTGTATTTGGTTGAGTTGTGAGTATTTGCAGGTGTTTCTGTATTTGGTTGAGTTGTGAGTATTTGCAGGTGTTTCTGTATATGGTTGAGTTGTGAGTATTTGCAGGTGTTTTTGTATTTGGTTGTGTTGTGAGTATTTGCAGGTGTTTCTGTATTTGGTTGTATTGTAAGTATTTGCCATTGAGAAATGGGATTCATTATTTAGCTTACTTCTTTCAGATCGCAGTCAGGTTGATTCAGTAATTGTATAAAACCTGTTAATCATTGAAGCACATTTTAAGTTGCCTGATAAAATGTTTTTTTTTATGTATGTTTGTGTGTGTGCGTGTTATTGTGCTGAACACACACACACACACAGTGAGTGATGGATGGATGGATGGATGGACAGAGAGGGAAGGAATGAGATTTGTGGGTGAGTCTGAGTCACAGCTGATGAAATGCAGAAAACGCTGTAGAAGAATTCAGACGACAAAAGACTCTTTCTGTGTGTGTCTCTCCGTTCTCAGGACGGGCTCGTAAACCCCTCTGCCCTCGGGCCGCTGCGGGCCTCGTGACGCTCCTCTTGATTTCGGAGGTCACGGCGAATTGAGAAGCTTCAGCTCAGATGCAGAAGTTTCTCAGACCCTCATGCCCCGTTCCTGCTGATCGGTTTCTGTGACAAGAGCAGAAATCATTCAACTGTGACTCTGTCAAATGAGTTTTATTACGGAACTTCACTGGATTAATAAAGCTGAAGATCTGATCTGGAGCTGTCAGTCTTTCCGATATTTTAATGAAAAACAACTAACACAAAGACCTGATAACTTAGCAAGAATGTGTAATGCCATAGCTATTCAGTTTCTAGTGTGTTCAGAGTAGTTTGTATGTGGCTTCTAGAGTGATTTGATCTGTAGATTTGTCCCGGGTCCAGCAGGTGAAAATGGTTTGTCTGATCACTGAGTAAAGTAGCAGCACACTCTTCCCATAAACACGCGTGATCTGAGCAGCAGGACGACACTCAGCTTTAAGACTGGAGGTTTGATCAGTATGAACACTAGCGATGACTGATTAGTGAACGCTGCTCATAATGAGGCAGATCTTTAAAGTGATTGAGCTTATCATTGTGTGAGATCAAACAGTCGACGGCTGTCAAACGCTCATGACCGAGGCTCTCTGATCATGTGACCTCACATCATCACAGGCCTGCGGGAGCCACATGTTTCTCTCGCCGCTTTTACTTTAAAACCTCTGGCACAAATGCAGCTAAAGTAGTTTGAGTAACAGTAGAAAGCTGAGATTGAAAAGTCTCAGAAACTGCTTGTGGGTCGTTCAACCAAACAGGCTTTTGTGTTCCTCATTTACAGTGACTTTAACAAACACAGCTATAACTGTGTGTGCTTCCAAAGATGTCAACCAAAAGTCCTTTTTTTATTTTATTTTTAGAGTTTGTGTCTGTTTTTATAATAATTAAGTTATAATACTAACTTTATAATCACATAATTATGTTTCTACTCCAATTCGTTTTTTGAAATAGAAAAATTTACTGTAAATGGTGGCTTTTTTTATTAAAACTTGACGGAAAACATACATTAAATATCGAAGAACAGTAAAAATTATAAATATAGCCGCAAGCAATTATCAGGCCTAAGCACAACAAGGAAGAACAACTGCAAATATTAGGAAAGACATTTGGAGACAATTTTTAAGCAAAAAGGTTGAAAACCCACTGAGTTGTATAGAAATAATTTCATGTTTTGTTCAATTATAGCAGTCCCATCACTTTTTGTGTGTGTCCTCAGAGTGCCCCCATACATAAGTGTGTCAAATTTGGTGAAAAATGTAATTTTGTTTAGGAGTTGTAGACATTTGTATTTATGAGCGTATAAAAAATAATCCACACCTGACTTTGATTGCATTTTTTGCCACTTACTATAAAAAAATTCACATTTGGCCTTTTACGTGTAGTCAACCCACTATGATTCTGATTTTGCTATGGTGGATTTGTCTCAATTCCGACTAACGGTTTCGAAGATATTCGGGAAAAGTTGTTTAAACGCTAAATCCCAACGTTGAACAAACCATAAAGCGCAACCTACCATGTTTGGTATCATTTGACTCGGCAAAGATTCAGGAATCTAAGTTTGTGACTCCTGTGAAAATTAGTCAACCAAATCCAAAGTTATAAGCATGTGAATATTTGACCACTAGGTGGCGCTGGCTTGAAACCTCTCATGTGCCTTCAGGGCATCGTGCCGATGACCCATACCGAGTTTCGTAACAATACGCTAATGCGTACATAAAAGGCAGAATTTCACTTCAAAATTAAAAATGTCCAACGGCCAAAATGGTCGATATGGAAAAATTGTATATAATTTGAGCGCGAATCTAACGATAATCCAATGTAATGATTTTTGGGCAAACCATTCAGAAGT
>JARQWZ010003005.1:107500-170000 GCA_033150135.1 Gobio occitaniae | reverse complement strand
TTGTGAGTATTTGCAGTGTGTTTCTGTATTTGGCTGTGTTTTGAGTATTTGCAGTGTGTTTCTGTATTTGGCTGTGTTTTGAGTATTTGCAGGTGTTTCTGTATTTGGATGTGTTGTGAGTATTTGCAGGTGTTTCTGTATTTGGTTGTGTTGTGAGTGTTTGCAGGTGTTTCTGTATTTGGTTGTGTTGTGAGTATTTGCAGGTGTTTCTGTATTTGGTTGTGTTGTGAGTGTTTGCAGGTGTTTCTGTATTTGGTTGTGTTGTGAGTATTGGCAGGTGTTTCTGTATTTGGTTGTGTTGTGAGTATTTGCAGTGTGTTTCTGTATTTGGTTGTGTTGTGAGTGTTTGCAGGTGTTTCTGTATTTGGTTGTGTTGTGAGTATTTGCGATTTGTTTCTGTATTTGGTTGTGTTGTGAGTATTTGCAGGTGTTTCTGTATTTGGTTGTGTTGTGAGTATTTGCAGGTGTTTCTGTATTTGGTTGTGTTGTGAGTATTTGCAGGTGTTTCTGTATTTGGTTGTGTTGTGAGTGTTTGCAGGTGTTTCTGTATTTGGTTTTGTTGTGAGTATTGGCAGGTGTTTCTGTATTTGGTTGTGTTGTGAGTATTTGCAGTGTGTTTCTGTATTTGGTTGTGTTGTGAGTATTTGCAGGTGTTTCTGTATTTGGTTGTGTTGTGAGTATCTGCAGGTGTTTCTGTATTTGATTGTGTTGTGAGTATTTGCAGGTGTTTCTGTATTTGGTTGTGTTGTGAGTGTTTGCAGGTGTTTCTGTATTTGGTTGTGTTTTGAGTATTTGCAGGTGTTTCTGTATTTGGATGTGTTGTGAGTATTTGCAGGTGTTTCTGTATTTGGTTGTGTTGTGAGTGTTTGCAGGTGTTTCTGTATTTGGTTGTGTTGTGAGTGTTTGCAGGTGTTTCTGTATTTGGTTGTGTTGTGAATATTTGCAGGTGTTTCTGTATTTGATTGTGTTGTGAGTATTTGCAGGTGTTTCTGTATTTGGTTGTGTTGTGAGTATTTGCAGATGTTTCTGTATTTGGTTGTGTTGTGAGTATTTGAGGTGTTTCTGTATGTGGTTGTGTTGTGAGTGTTTGCAGGTGTTTCTGTATGTGGTTGTGTTGTGAGTATTTGAGGTGTTTCTGTATGTGGTTGTGTTGTGAGTATTTGAGTTGTTTCTGTATTTGGTTGTGTTTTGAGTATTTGAGGTGTTTCTGTATGTGGTTGTGTTGTGAGTATTTGAGTTGTTTCTGTATTTGGTTGTGTTTTGAGTATTTGAGGTGTTTCTGTATGTGGTTGTGTTGTGAGTATTTGAGTTGTTTCTGTATTTGGTTGTGTTTTGAGTATTTGCAGGTGTTTGTGTATTTGGTTGTGTTGTGAGTGTTTGCAGGTGTTTCTGTATTTGGTTGTGTTTTGAGTATTTGAGGTGTTTCTGTATGTGGTTGTGTTGTGAGTATTTGAGTTGTTTCTGTATTTGGTTGTGTTTTGAGTATTTGAGGTGTTTCTGTATGTGGTTGTGTTGTGAGTATTTGAGGTGTTTCTGTATTTGGTTGTGTTGTGAGTATTTGAGGTGTTTCTGTATTTGGTTGTGTTGTGAGTGTTTGCAGGTGTTTTTGTATTTGGTTGTGTTGTGAGTATTTGCAGGTGTTTCTGTATTTGGTTGTGTTGTGAGTATCTGCAGGTGTTTCTGTATTTGGTTGTGTTGTGAGTATTTGCAGGTGTTTCTGTATTTGGTTGTGTTGTGAGTATTTGCAGGTGTTTCTTTATTTGGTTGTGTTGTGAGTATTTGCAGTGTGTTTCTGTATTTGGTTGTGTTGTGAGTATTTGCAGGTGTTTCTGTATTTGGTTGTGTTGTGAGTATTTGCAGGTGTTTCTATATTTGGTTGGGTTGTGAGTTTTTGCAGGTGTTTCTGTATTTGGTTGTGTTGTGAGTGTTTGCAGGTGTTTCTGTATTTGGTTGTGTTTTGAGTATTTGCAGGTGTTTCTGTATTTGGATGTGTTGTGAGTATTTGCAGGTGTTTCTGTATTTGGTTGTGTTGTGAGTGTTTGCAGGTGTTTCTGTATTTGGTTGTGTTGTGAATATTTGCAGGTGTTTCTGTATTTGATTGTGTTGTGAGTATTTGCAGGTGTTTCTGTATTTGGTTGTGTTGTGAGTATTTGCAGATGTTTCTGTATTTGGTTGTGTTGTGAGTATTTGAGGTGTTTCTGTATGTGGTTGTGTTGTGAGTGTTTGCAGGTGTTTCTGTATGTGGTTGTGTTGTGAGTATTTGAGGTGTTTCTGTATGTGGTTGTGTTGTGAGTATTTGAGTTGTTTCTGTATTTGGTTGTGTTTTGAGTATTTGAGGTGTTTCTGTATGTGGTTGTGTTGTGAGTATTTGAGTTGTTTCTGTATTTGGTTGTGTTTTGAGTATTTGAGGTGTTTCTGTATGTGGTTGTGTTGTGAGTATTTGAGTTGTTTCTGTATTTGGTTGTGTTTTGAGTATTTGCAGGTGTTTGTGTATTTGGTTGTGTTGTGAGTGTTTGCAGGTGTTTCTGTATTTGGTTGTGTTTTGAGTATTTGAGGTGTTTCTGTATTTGGTTGTGTTGTGAGTATTTGAGTTGTTTCTGTATTTGGTTGTGTTTTGAGTATTTGAGGTGTTTCTGTATGTGGTTGTGTTGTGAGTATTTGAGGTGTTTCTGTATTTGGTTGTGTTGTGAGTATTTGAGGTGTTTCTGTATTTGGTTGTGTTGTGAGTGTTTGCAGGTGTTTTTGTATTTGGTTGTGTTGTGAGTATTTGCAGGTGTTTCTGTATTTGGTTGTGTTGTGAGTATCTGCAGGTGTTTCTGTATTTGGTTGTGTTGTGAGTATTTGCAGGTGTTTCTGTATTTGGTTGTGTTGTGAGTATTTGCAGGTGTTTCTTTATTTGATTGTGTAATGAGTGTTTGCAGGTGTTTCTGTATTTGGTTGTGTTGTGAGTATTTTAAGCATAATTCTTCATTATAGTTCATTTTATGTTATTGTGCATCTCAAAAATGCAGCGAAAGAATAGAATTCTTGTAATAAAACATATTTACTGTAAAAAAACAAAACAAAAACAGCATCAATGTTTCAAAATTGTTCAATAAGCATTCAGTAATATCAGTTCAGATGAGTTGTGTTGTGGTAGAATGATCATTTGAGAGGGATGGATGAATAATGTCCAGTTTGTGCTGTAGTTCCAGTGTTCAGGAGGCAGATGGCGCCGCTCAAGAGGAAAGACAACTGTTGATCAAGACTTTATCGTTCTAGTTATCATTAAAGCTCTCTTATCATCAATCATAAGAGAGCTTCAGATTCAGAGATGTATGTTTACATCTACAGGAAGAGAAAGAGATGATCTACAGACACACAGGAAGCAGCGTTTGGGAAAAGGGAGAAAGAGAGATGGATGGAGGGAGAGACGCGGGTGAGGGGAACAGCTCATAATTAGCAGTGCAGGGGGCAGTAAACGCTGACAATGAGCCTCTGTTACTGACCCACACAATACTGCACTATCAGTTTCATCACTCTCTCTCTCTCTCTCTCTCTCTCTCTCTCTCTCTCTCTCTCTCTCGTTTACTCAGTAATAAGGTCTGTCTCCCTCAGGCATGTATTCACAAACTTCTGCCTCTCCCAGAACCTTCTCCGTCAGAAGTTCTGCAGAGGTTAATCGAGCGTCTGTGAGGATGACGATGGTCAGACGGGTTCTGCTCACTCAACATTAATAATCGAAGATATTAGTCATTATAGATTTTTATTATACCGTTGTTTTAATAACATACCGATGCTATTATAGTTTTTAGTAATATTTTGAATGTTTATATTTTAATTCTAGTTAAAGTTTTGGTAATTTAGTGTGTTTTTCTCATTTTTATAAGTTTTGGATATAGATTTTAATAATTTTTAGTTATCTAAAAATATATCTTATTTTTATATTTATCTTAGTTTACTATATTTATCTATATTTACTAAGATATAAATCTTAGTTTTAGTTGAGTTTGAGGCACTATTAGGCCTATATTTTTATAGTTTTTATTTTTATTTTTAATATTATGTTTTTTCTCATTTTTATAAGTGTGCGTTTTTTAAATATAGTTTTTATTCATTCTATTTCCGTTTTAGTTGTTTTAATACATAAAGTTATACTAACTAGCTGAAATAAATACATTTTATATCTTTAATTTATAGTTTATTTTATTTCAAGTGAAACATTTTAGTTTGAGTTAACTATAATAACCCTGACCTGATGACTTGATTAAGAGTTATAGTTAGTCGGTGACAAACTACCTCTTAGAAAACCTCAAATGATGTCACTTCCTGTTAAAGGGGTTTCACAAGAGAATGCAAAATTCGCCAATTTAAAGAATATTCACAAGAAACGTTTCGATTAGAGAAAGAAACGTTATTGTGTCTCGGGTCAGACTTAGGGGCAGGAGGTCAAGGGTCGGCTGAATAACCCGCTTAGACTAGTGTTACATGTTAGTCATCTCTTCTGTTTTTCTTCAAGACTCCTCTAAACTTTTCTAACTCATGGAAAACTACTAAAGAATGAGAAGGAATGATTATTTCTTGGCTAACTGCTGGTCAGAATAACCAGTCCCCAGTCTTCAGCGCAGGACTCAGAGGTTCTGAAGGGGTTCTTTCTCTCTTCTTCTGCTGTCTGAGACGTTCTTCCTCTGTTCTGATTGATATGGGTTAGTTAGTGGAAGCCGCTGTGATTCACCTGGAAAACAGACACAAGGAGAACTGAGATTATGGGCTGATGAGTGTGTGTAGTTGAAGACACCCGTCGCTGTTGATCTGGAGGCTTTCTTCAGTGTATTATTTTTTATTATTTATCTATTCTTATCATTATTATTATTCTCTGTAAACTTTTAAAACGTGCTAAATTATTATTTCTATCATCATCATCATCATCATTATTTTTTGTTGTTGTTGTTAATTTCCTTTGACATTTTGCTATATGTTATTACTTTATTTATTAGATTTGCTTTAATCTATGACTGTAATCCTCGTGCTGGTGTGTTTGTGTAGTGTCAGTGAGCAGCAGAGGGCGCCAGTGAGACAGTTCTGCATAACAAGTGAGTGTTGAGCGCCATCTGCTGGTGAGACAAGAGAACTGCAGCCGATCAGTCAGTGTGTGTGTGTGTGTGTGTGTGTGTGAGTGTGTGTGTGTGTGTGTGTGTGTGTGATGGGCAGGTTTAGGGGCAGGGGCAGTGTGTGTGTCTGTGTGTGTGTGTCTGTGTGTGTTTGTGTGTGTGTGTGCGTGTGAGCGAGAGGGAGTGTGTGTGTGTGTGTGTGTGTGTGTGTGTATGTGAGCGTGAGGGAGTGTGTGTGCGAGTGTGTGTGTGTGAGCGTGAAGGAGTGTGTGTGTGAGTGTATGTGTGTGTGTGTGTGTGTGAGCGTGAGCATGAGGGAGTGTGTGTGTGTGTGTGTGTGAGCGTGAGGGAGTGTGTGTGTGTGTGTGTGTGTGTGTGTGTGTGTGAGCATGAGGGAGTGTGTGTGTGTGTGTGTGTGTGTGTGTGTGTGTGTGTGTGTGTGTGTGTGAGACTGTGAGCGTGAGGGAGTGTGTGTGTGTGTGTGTGTGTGTGTGAGCATGAGGGAGTGTGTGTGTGTGTGTGTGTGTGTGTGTGTGTGTGTGTGTGTGTGAGCATGAGGGAGTGTGTGTGTGTGTGTGTGTGTGTGTGTGTGTGTGTTTGTGTGTGTGTGTGTGTGTGTGTGTGTGTGTGTGTGTGTGTGTGTGTGTGTGTGTGTGTGTGTGTGTGTGTGTGTGTGAGCGTGAGGGAGTGTCTGCGAGTGTGAGTGTGTGTGTGTGTGTAGTTTATAGGTGATGTTGTGTCAGTTGCAGCTGATGCTCTGGGTCTAGATCTGTATTGTTCCTGTGTTTGATGTGTGTGTGTGCGTGAGAGAGTGTGTGCGAGTGTGTGTGAGCATGTGTGAGCGTGAGTTTGTGTGTGTGTGTGTGTGTGTCTGTATTGTTCCAGTGTTTGATGTAAATCAGCGGCTGATCCAGTGAACAGCTGTGCCGTTGTATTCAGTCATTTTCCAGGAGTGTGTGTGTGTGTGTGTGTGTGTGTGTGTTTCAGGAATTGAGTTTTAGACAGATGATTAACTGAAGCGTGGAGGTCATGTGATCCCCGTCCAGAGGTCGCAGTGAGGGAATCTGCTGCGGTGTTTAATATGGGCTCAGAAACACACAGTGCGGTATAAAGATTTATTTCAGTATCACATGAGAAGGTGCAACAAGACGAGATAAAGTGCATTTCAGGACTTTCAAGTAAAAGTTTCTCCATCAGAAGATTTCAAACAGGAAGACGCGTAAAACCAGCGGAAGGATCGTAAAAGATTCCCATCATGCATCAGCAGCAGCAGCAGCTTTATATATGTACACACATCAGATCCACCCGGAGAGAGAGAGGAGAGCGTCTAGATCTATACATGAAGGACTTGAGCTACATCAGCGTGTGTGTGTGTGTGTGTGTGTGTGTGTCCCTGGTCAGTTTCACAGTACGGTTCAAGAGTCAGTGCCTTTCCCACACACACACACACACACACACAGTGTTCACTGCATTAAACCTCGTTCCCTTTGAAACGCTGGACACTTAACATGTACACGAGTGAAAGCGTCCACACACACTCCGGCTGAATCCCAGCTAACAGGGAACTCATCTTTATTAGCTGGGACATCGCCAAAAACCACATTTATTACATCTCTTTCAACATGAATTCAAATGTCTGTGATTCTCTCACCAGGATGGAAATTAATTTTTAGACAATTTCATCTTTCCATCCCTCCAAGCGTTCAACGAAAGATCTATTTTTAAATGATAGAACTCAGATAAAACTATAAGAATAACGTCTGGACGAGAAACATCGGTCCGTCCTGAGCTCGGCTCCTTTGGTTTTCGTGGATGCGTCTGATCTCCACTGGACATTATGTGACCCGACCATTTAGGTGACACGACGTGAGGTCACGACCTTTAGGGTCACGTGTTCCTTGAGGCCAAACACACCCACTTCCTCCTTTGGGAAGACTGCGATGAGCAAAGTACAAAACAAATGCAGGCAAGGCGAGATATATGCATATATATATATAAAATAGATGTATTTATTCAAATAAATATAATTTCGCAATTGATATAAATACATTTATTCTTTATATACAAATATATTACTCATCTAAATTATTTATATAAGTAAATTATTCAAATATATGTATTTATAAATCATAAATGTATGTAAATAAATGCATGTTTAGATAAATTAGTAAAATTATGCAAATATAATTTTATTTTAATACATTTATATAATCATTCATTATATATG
Organism: Gobio occitaniae; assembly: GCA_033150135.1. Classification (NCBI taxonomy): domain Eukaryota; kingdom Metazoa; phylum Chordata; class Actinopteri; order Cypriniformes; family Gobionidae; genus Gobio; species Gobio occitaniae. Next base: position 162,683 of record JARQWZ010003005.1, on the reverse strand, counting down.
AATGTATTATATTTATTTATATAAGTACATTTTTCACATGTATTATTTATATTATACATTTATATAAAAATAATGCATTTATTTATATTAAAGTAGAATATTTATTTATATATACATTTGAATAATTTATATATATATATATATATTTATTTATTTATTTCAGTACGTTTATATACAAATAATACATATATATATATATATATATATATATATATATATATATATATATATATATATATATATATGTATTATTTGTATATAAACGTACTGAAATAAATATATATATATATATATATATATATATATATATATATATATATATATATATATATATATAAATGTATTATTTGTATATAAACGTACTTAAATATATATATATATATATATATATATATATATATATATATATATAGATATAGATATATGTATATTTAGGATTTGTAAATATGTATTTGTATTTATAAATGTATTCATTTGTATAAATAACTATAATACAGTTATATAAATAAATATTTTATGTATTATTTATTTATATATACGTTTATTAAACAAGTAAAGTACTATATTTATGTAAATGAATTATGGAAGTATAATACATTTGAGTAAATAATTAACTTGCATAAATATGAATTCATATATAAATAATAAATGTATTTATTTGTTTATGAATGTGATTAAAGAAATATGAGAGTGTCATATCTCGGACTCGCTCTTGTAAGTGGTGGGGTCGAGCGGGATGGCAGTCTGCAGGATGTCAAACTCAATCTGATTGTCCATGTCTAACACACAGAGCACATTGCTTCCGGAGGTCATCGTGGCCGAGTCCTGGAACATTTTCTGGAAGTCCGTGGGAACGGCGGTCGGATCCTCGCCCTCCCGCTCCTCCTCGTCCTCTCCGCAGCACAGCGCCACCTCGTTCTCGTAGCAGAAGGCGCTGGGCGAGTGTGGCGGGAGGAGCGTTTGGGCGGCGCGGTGGCCGTCCGGCGTTTCGGAGCGGGATGAGCCGGACGAACGCCGCCCGGTCAGTTCTTTCAACTCCTTGGCGCTGCAGGCAGGCGTGGAGGGAACCTCGTAGGTTTTGTGGAAGTGAGCGTAATCGACCTTGTAGCGGTCGCGGTCCTCGAAGATGACGGGCTCGAAGCGGTGACCCCAGAGGATCTCGCGGGAGAGGTAGGAGCTTCGCGTCTGCGTGGTCATGGCCGTCGCCTCCACCATTCCCTCCAGGATCACCACGATCTCGAAGTCGTCGGACTCGAGCTCTGCTCGGCTCATGGTCCACAGCGGCGAGTCCTCGTCGATCTCGTGCACAATGACCAAAGGCGACACTAAGAAGAGGCGGTCGGTGCCTTCATCGTAGCCCACGTTTAGATCCATCTGTTCCAGCGGGATGAACTCGCCTTCAGCCGTCACGTAGGGGCGGATGAGCTGCGCCCGGACGTGAGCCTCGACGATGTGGCTCCGCCGAAGGTTCCCGACTCGCCACATCAAGCACAGCTTCCCGTCGCGCAGCGCAATCACTGCGTTCTGGGAGAAGAGCAAGGTTTGGTTCCTCTTCTTCGGACGCGCCATTTTGGCCATGATGGTGCCAATCATGAAGGAGTCAATGATGCATCCGAGGATCGATTGCACCACCACCGTCATGATCGCCAAGGGACACTCCTCGGTCACGCAGCGCCAGCCGTAGCCAATGGTGGTCTGGGTCTCGATGGAGAACAGGAAGGCCCCGACGAAACCCTCCACATGCAGCAAACACGGTTTCCACGACTTCCCGCCACCGCCGCGGTCCTTATCGAAGTCCCCGTGAGCCAGAGAGACGCTGTAGAAGATCAGGCCAAAGATGAGCCAGGACACCAGGAAAGTGGAGCAGAAGATCAGCAGCAGGTACCGCCAGCGGATGTCCACGCACGTCGTGAAGATGTCCGCCAGGTAGCGCCACGGCTTGTCGTCCATGTTGGTGAAGACCACGTTGCACTGGCCGTTCTTCTTGACGAAGCGGCTGCGCAGCTGGCCTCGGCCGGACGTGGAGATTCTCCCGTTGTAGCCGGTGGCCATCGCCGCCCCGCTCAGACCCTCCGCTCCTCCAGGGGAGTGCAGCCGCCCGGAGCCGTGGCCGTTGTGGAGGCCGAGGGTGGAGATCTTCAGCCCCTCCTCGTCTGGAGACACAATGCTGTACCTGAGAGAGAGGACAGAGTTTGAGGTCAGAAAACGGGTGCTTCAGTTTCCACATCGAACTCAGCTGAATAATGACACTATTGTCTTCTGTGGGTTTCTTTATAGCCAAAATTGAATTCATAATTGATGAATTTAGCAGCATTCACACTTATTGAACTGAATTGAGTTGAATAATGGCACTGTTGTCTTGTGTAGACCTGCTTTAGAGATTAAATTTAATTAGTCATTAATGAATTTTGCAACATTGACACTGCGTTAAATTAACATTGAAGCTCAATTGGATATTTCATAATTGATGAAATTGCAACATTGACACTGTTATTGACCTAAATTAAATCAACATTGAATTAAAGTGAGCTAAATAATATTGTCTTCTATAGATCCGCCGTAAAGCCAAAAATGTAATTAGTAATTGATCAATTTTGCAGCATTCACACTTATTGAACTGAATTGAGTTGAATAATGGCACTATTGTCAACTATTGTTTTTTTTTATAATTTATTAACTTTGTAGCATTGACACTTTTATTGAACTGAATTAAACATAGAAGCTCAATTAAATGTTTCATAATTGATTCATTTTGCAGCAGTTATTGAACTGAATTGAATCAACATCCCAGCTTACTAAAATACGTTCTAATAACATTTGGCTAACTTTCCCATTAAGTTATGAGATTATAATTTTCTGAATGTTCTATGAACATTAAAAACATCCAGTTTTTCTGTAGGTCTGCTTTATAGCCAAAATTGAATTCATAATTGATTAATTTTGCAGCATTCACACTTATTGAACTGAATTAAATTGAATCCACACTGAATTGAGCTGAATAATATTGTCTTCTGTAGGTTTCTTTATAGACAAAATTTCATTCATAATTGATGAATTTAGCAGCATTCACACTTATTGAACTGAATTGAATCAACGCTGAACTGAATTGAGCTGAATAATGGCACTGTTGTCTTCTGTAGACCTGCTTCAGAGATTAAATTGAATTAGTAAATGATGAATTTTGCAACATTGACACTGCGTTAATTGAATTGCATCAAATTAACATTGAAGCTCATTTGGATATTTCATAATTGATGAATTTGCAACATTGACACTGTTATTGACCTAAATTAAATCAACATTGAATTAAATTGAGTTGAATAATATTGTCTTCTGTAGATCTGCCTTATAGCCAAAAATTGAATTAGTAATTGATCAATTTTGCAGCATTCACACTTATTGAACTGAATTGAGCTGAATAATATTGTCTTCTGTAGGTCTTCTTTAAAGACAAAATTGAATTAATAATTGATGCATTTTGCAGCTTTCACACTTATTGAACTGAATTAATAATATATCAAATCAACTTAATAAACTCAATAAACCTACAATTTTAAGGCAACCAGATTACTTACTTTTAAAAGTCAACCTAACAATAATGTTTTTACAGTGGAAGAGCGTTTGTTCATAACATTGAGAGAACCTTGCCACAACATTAGCAAAGTTATGAGAACGCCCTCTGGGCTGGGATTGAGCTGAATAACTCGTCTTTTTAGAGCTGCTTTACAGCTGAAAGGAAACTTGATTCATAACTGATGAAGTTTGTGTTATTGATTGAGTGTTATGTTCCTGTGTATATTACCTGCTTTACCTGCCGACCTGTATTGTATAAATGTGATGGAGGACAGGTGAAGAGCTGTAATCTGATTGGAGCGTTTGTTCTTTCCAGTGACCGCTCTAAAGGACACACACTCACTCCAGATAAACCATGAGTCACTAATGCGTCTCTTTCCAGAAACACATGGACGGATCCTCCTGACAGAGGCGGACTGGGGGAGAAAGTGAGCCTGGACATTCTGGCACAAAGTGGCCCATCACACCCAGTCCACACACTTCACCATAAACACACCAGCTCATTAAACACAGAGCCACTCAAACACCACACACTGACACACACATATAAATGATACTGATCTGTTAATGAAATGCTTATCATTAACATTAATGAAGGACTGGCATATTTTTTAGGTTATAATTTGTCTTTCCTGGTGCACATGGGAAATAGTAAATCATTTAAATCTATTGTCATCCAGTGAAGTTTAATATCTCTAAAGTTCAACACCAGTCCATATAACAGTCTGGTCTAAAGACATATAATGACGGAGTGTTTTACTGTGCCTTCTAGTGGTTATATTTGTCCTTAGGAGCTTTTTATGGAATAGAGCTCCAGTTGTAGAAAAGAGTGTAAAAATGATTTTGGTCCTGGAGTATTTTTATGAACAATACCTCAATGATTAGTGAAGGATCGTGTGACACTGAAGACTGCAGTAATGATGATAAATTCACAGGAATAAATTACACTCTACTATATATACACATAGAGAACAGTTATTGTATTAATATTTCTTAATATTTGTGTTTTTCCTGTATTTTTTATCAAATAAATTCAGCTGCATGAAAAAGCCTTAATTATTTCAAACTGATTGCCAGTGTGTAAAATAATGCATGTGAACTTGCTAGCATGTTTAGCTTTTAGTAAATTATGTTTTATTAGCCTATATGACACTTTCCTACACGGGTCGGCTACTTGAATATGAACGTTTTACCATGTTTTATCATGTTTTAGTGTAGGCTAGTTTTATCATGTTTTAATGTAGGCCAGTTTACTGTAGACCAGTTTTATCATGTTTTAGTGTAGGCCAGTTTTACCATGTTTAATCATGTTTTAGTGTAGGCCAGTTTACTGTAGACCAGTTTTATCATGTTTTAGTGTAGGCCAGTTTACTGTAGACCAGTTTTATCATGTTTTAGTGTAGGCCAGTTTTACCATGTTTTATCATGTTTTAGTGTAGGCCAGTTTAGTGTAGACCAGTTTTATCATGTTTTAGTGTAGGCCAGTTTTACCATGTTTTATCATGTTTTAGTGTAGGCCGGTTTTACCATGTTTTATCATGTTTTAGTGTAGGCCAGTTTTACCATGTTTTATCATGTTTTAGTGTAGGCCAGTTTTACCATGTTTTATCATGTTTTAGTGTAGGCCAGTTTAATCATGTTTTAGTGTAGGCCAGTTTAGTGTAGACCAGTTTTATCATGTTTTAGTGTAGGCCAGTTTTACCATGTTTTATCATGTTTTAGTGTAGGCCAGTTTTACCATGTTTTATCATGTTTTAGTGTAGGCCAGTTTTACCATGTTTTATAATGTTTTAGTGTAGGCCAGTTTTACCATGTTTTATCATGTTTTAGTGTAGGCCAGTTTTACCATGTTTTAGTGTATGCCAGTTTTATCATGTTTTAGTGTAGTCCAGTTAAGTGTAGGCCAGTTTTACCATGTTTTAGTGTAGGCCAGTTTTACCATGTTTTAGTGTAGTCCAGTTTAGTGTAGGCCAGTTTTACCATGTTTTAGTGTAGGCCAGTTTAGTGTAGGCCAGTTTTACCATGTTTTAGTGTAGGCCAGTTTTACCATGTTTTATAATGTTTTAGTGTAGGCCAGTTTTACCATGTTTTATCATGTTTTAGTGTATGCCAGTTTTACCATGTTTTAGTGTAGTCCAGTTTAGTGTAGGCCAGTTTTACCATGTTTTAGTGTAGGCCAGTTTAGTGTAGGCCAGTTTTACCATGTTTTAGTGTAGGCCAGTTTTACCATGTTTTATAATGTTTTAGTGTAGGCCAGTTTTACCATGTTTTATCATGTTTTAGTGTAGGCAAGTTTTACCATGTTTTATCATGTTTTAGTGTAGGCCAGTTTTACCATGTTTTAGTGTAGGCCAGTTTTACCATGTATAAGTGTAGGCCAGTTTTACCATGTTTTAGGGTAGGCCAGTTTAGTGTAGGCCAGTTTTATCATGTTTTAGTGTAGGCCAGTTTAGTCTAGGCCAGTTTTACCATGTTTTAGTGTAGGCCAGTTTAGTGTAGGCCAGTTAAGTGTAGGCCAGTTTTACCAAGTTTTAGTGTAGGCCAGTTTAGTGTAGGCCAGTTTTACCATGTTTTAGTGTAGGCCAGTTTAGTGTAGGCCAGTTTTACCATGTTTTAGTGTAGGCCAGTTTAGTGTAGGCCAGTTTTACCATGTTTTAGTGTAGGCCAGTTTAGTGTAGGCCAGTTTTACCATGTTTTATCATGTTTTAGTGTAGGCCAGTTTTACCATGTTTTATCATGTTTTAGTGTAGGCCAGTTTTACAATGTTTTAGTGTAGGCCAGTTTTACCATGTTTTAGTGTAGTCCAGTTTAGTGTAGGCCAGTTTTACCATGTTTTCGTGTAGGCCAGTTTAATCATGTTTTAGTGTAGGCCAGTTTAGTGTAGGCCAATTTTATCATGTTTAAGTGTAGGCCAGTTTTATCTTGTTTTAGTGTAGGCCAGTTTTATCTTGTTTTAGTGTAGACCAGTTTTATCTTGTTTTAGTGTAGGCCAGTTTTACCATGTTTTAGTGTAGGCCAGTTTTATCATGTTTTAGTGTAGGCCAGTTTTACCATGTTTTAGTGTAGGCCAGTTTTATCATGTTTTAGTGTAGGCCAGTTTTATCTTGTTTTAGTGTAGGCCAGTTTTATCATGTTTTACCATGTTTAAGTGTAGGCCAGTTTTATCATGTTTTACCATGTTTAAGTGTAGGCCAGTTTAGTGTAGGCCAGTTTTATCATGTTTAAGTGTAGGCCAGTTTTATCATGTTTTAGTGTAGGTCAGTTTTATCATGTTTTAGTGTAGGCCAGTTTAGTGTAGGCCAGTTTTATCTTGTTTTAGTGTAGGCCAGTTTTATCTTGTTTTAGTGTAGGCCAGTTTTATCTTGTTTTAGTGTAGGCCAGTTTTATCTTGTTTTAGTGTAGGCCAGTTTTACCATGTTTTAGTGTAGGCCAGTTTTATCATGTTTTAGTGTAGGCCAGTTTTACCATGTTTTAGTGTAGGCCAGTTTTATCATGTTTTAGTGTAGGCCAGTTTTATCTTGTTTTAGTGTAGGCCAGTTTAGTGTAGGCCAGTTTTATCATGTTTTACCATGTTTAAGTGTAGGCCAGTTATATCATGTTTAAGCATGTTTAAGTGTAGGCCAGTTTTATCATGTTTAAGTGTAGGCCAGTTTTATCATGTTTTACCATGTTTAAGTGTAGGCCAGTTTAGTGTAGGCCAGTTATCATGTTTTAGTGTAGGCCAGTTTTATCTTGTTTTAGTGCAGGCCAGTTTAGTGTAGGCCAGTTTTATCATGTTTAAGTGTAGGCCAGTTTTATCATGTTTTACCATGTTTAAGTGTAGGCCAGTTTAGTGTAGGCCAGTTTTATCATGTTTTAGTGTAGGCCAGTTTTATCTTGTTTTAGTGTAGGCCAGTTTAGTGTAGGCCAGTTTTATCATGTTTTACCATGTTTAAGTGTAGGCCAGTTTAGTGTAGCCAGTTTTATCATGTTTTAGTGTAGGCCAGTTTAGTGTAGGCCAGTTTTATCATGTTTTAGTGTAGGCCAGTTTTATCATGTTTTACCATGTTTAAGTGTAGGCCAGTTTTATCATGTTTAAGCATGTTTAAGTGTAGGCCAGTTTTATCATGTTTAAGTGTAGGCCAGTTTTATCATGTTTAAGTGTAGGCCAGTTTTATCATGTTTTACCATGTTTAAGTGTAGGCCAGTTTAGTGTAGGCCAGTTTTATCATGTTTAAGTGTAGGCCAGTTTTATCATGTTTTAGTGTAGGCCAGTTTAGTGTAGGCCAATTGTATCATGTTTTAGTGTAAGCCAGTTTTATCTTGTTTTAGTGTAGGCCAGTTTTATCTTGTTTTAGTGTAGGCCAGTTTTATCTTGTTTTAGTGTAGGCCAGTTTTACCATGTTTTGGTGTAGGCCAGTTTAATCATGTTTTAGTGTAGGCCAGTTTTATCTTGTTTTAGTGTAGGCCAGTTTTACCATGTTTTAGTGTAGGCCAGTTTTATCATGTTTTAGTGTAGGCCAGTTTTATCTTGTTTTAGTGTAGGCCAGTTTAGTGTAGGCCAGTTTTATCATGTTTTACCATGTTTAAGTGTAGGCCAGTTTAGTGTAGCCAGTTTTATCATGTTTTAGTGTAGGCCAGTTTAGTGTAGGCCAGTTTTATCATGTTTTAGTGTAGGCCAGTTTAGTGTAGGCCAGTTTTATCATGTTTTAGTGTAGGTCAGTTTTATCATGTTTTAGTGTAGGTCAGTTTTATCATGTTTTAGTGTAGGCCAGTTTAGTGTAGGCCAGTTTAGTGTAGGCCAGTTTTATCATGTTTTAGTGTAGGTCAGTTTTATCATGTTTTAGTGTAAGCCAGTTTAGTGTAGGCCAGTTTTATCATGTTTTAGTGTAGGTCAGTTTTATCATGTTTTAGTGTAGGTCAGTTTTATCATGTTTTAGTGTAGGCCAGTTTAGTGTAGGCCAGTTTTATCATGTTTTAGTGTAGGTCAGTTTTATCATGTTTTAGTGTAGGCCAGTTTAGTGTAGGCCAGTTTTATCATGTTTTAGTGTAGGCCAGTTTAGTGTAGCCAGTTTTATCATGTTTTAGTGTAGGCCAGTTTAGTGTAGGCCAGTTTTATCATGTTTTAGTGTAGGCCAGTTTTATCATGTTTTAGTGTAGGCCAGTTTTATCTTGTTTTAGTGTAGGCCAGTTTAGTGTAGGCCAGTTTTATCATGTTTTACCATGTTTAAGTGTAGGCCAGTTTAGTGTAGCCAGTTTTATCATGTTTTAGTGTAGGCCAGTTTAGTGTAGGCCAGTTTTATCATGTTTTAGTGTAGGTCAGTTTTATCATGTTTTAGTGTAGGCCAGTTTAGTGTAGGCCAGTTTTATCATGTTTTAGTGTAGGCCAGTTTTATCATGTTTTAGTGTAGGCCAGTTTTATCTTGTTTCAGTGTAGGCCAGTTTAGTGTAGGCCAGTTTTATCTTGTTTTAGTGTAGGCCAGTTTAGTGTAGGCCAGTTTTATCATGTTTTACCATGTTTAAGTGTAGGCCAGTTTAGTGTAGCCAGTTTTATCATGTTTTAGTGTAGGCCAGTTTAGTGTAGGCCAGTTTTATCATGTTTTAGTGTAGGCCAGTTTTATCATGTTTTAGTGTAGGCCAGTTTTATCATGTTTTAGTGTAGGTCAGTTTTATCATGTTTTAGTGTAGGCCAGTTTAGTGTAGGCCAGTTTTATCATGTTTTAGTGTAGGTCAGTTTTATCATGTTTTAGTGTAGGTGAGTTTTATCATGTTTTAGTGTAGGCCCACGTTTGAGAATGATATCATTTTCAAATGACTGAAAACCCCTGGAAACATGCTCAAACATTCCCTCTGATATGCTGAAAACTGCAGTGGTAATGTTTCTTTGTGCATTGTGTGATGAATAATGTAAATTCGAAAAGCAGTAGTTTGCATCCCTGGAAATTAATGTGTGCCGTTTAACATGTTTTTAAATCGTAAACAGTCTGGAAATATTGATTCATCATGATCAGATGATTATCTTACCTCGACTTGCATTCGGTGTCTGTGGACAATAAATCCCGTCTCTTTCGATTTGATTGGATATCTCAAACATTTTGACACTGACGGGCACTTTTACACCACTGAGTCTGCTCAAGTGGGCCGAGCGGGCCGTTCGTCTGGGCTGACTGTAGGATACAGGCTACATCATTTTACTATAATTCATTCTTCATATATATTTACATAGCAATTGGCCGGCCCACATCGTCCAGCAGCCCACAGGGAAAACTCCCAGTGCTCCCGATGTCCAGTCCGCCTGATGAACCTCCTGAACCTTGGACTAACAGTGGGATCAGGACTGTCTGTCTCTCTCTGTTTTTGTCCGTTTGAGGGACTCAGGTGTGAGTTACCTGCTCCTCATCTGGGATTATGAGGGAAGGCCAGTCATTTAGCCATATCAGGATTGCGGTCAGTGAAGGTTTAGGGATTATAACCTGAGCCATATCTCTCTCTCTCTCTCACACACACACACACACACACACACGCTAATAAACAAATAAATAAACAGTCTGACAGTGTTACTGGCTCTCAGTCATCTGATGTTTGGTGGAGCACAAGAACGCCAGTAAAATTCTTGTTTGATTTTGTTGATATTATTCAAGTTTTTCCAGAGGAGATTTTGGATATCTCTTTTTTATCAAAATGTATTTAGGAAGAAAATGTTGAATAAAACCCGGCGAATGATATCTGGACAAACCCGTCAGTAAAACCCTTCAGAATACAGATGGGAATGGTGCATGCATGTGCTACTAAAGTGGAGATGCACCGATTTAAAGATATTAACGGTTATTGATATCTACAGATGCAATAAAAAAACACTTAACTGTGTATTTTTGGATGTTTTCTTTCCACTAGTCTTAAAGAAGTCATGTTATAGTAGCAAACACAGCACACAATCTCAACGGTCTGAGTTGGTGTTGTTGATGAGCATTAAACACAGTTTTACTCTGAAAGCTCACAAACCTGCAGAGAAAATGAGCCACAACATTGGAGAGTTTTTTGTTCTACAGGGATATTTTACCCAAAAATTATAACTCTGTCTTCATTTATTACCCTCATATTGTTTCAAACCTGCATGATGTTGAGCACAAAAGAAGATATTTTGAAGAATGGTGAAAACCAAATAACATAACTGTCATTGTATGGACATTTTTATGTATAAAAGACATTTCTCAAAATACCTTCTTTTGTGTCTAACAGAAGTAGAAAAGACAGTCATACAGGTTTAGAAAGACATGAGAGGTAATTATTGATGACAGAATGATACATCTTTGGTCAGATATCTGTTAATAATATCCGATCCAAGTCATTGAATATTGAGTATCTGCTGATACCCAGTCCTGATCTGATACTTGTGTTCTCCTAGAGAGTTTCTCAGGGGCTATCACGGCCTGTTATGATTCAAATACTACTACACAGACACTTATTTATAATGATAATGGGCATGCTGATATAAACTTCTTGTATTTTATATGTATAAGCAGAATAATTGCAACAGTGAATTTAATGTCAGAAAGCGTGATGCTCTTAGGGCACCATTTCACAGATTTGAGCGCACGGTCTGAAGCGCAGATGCTCTTAGGGCGAATCCACTTTTGCTAGTTTAATGATGGAGAAAACGGTCTCCGCACCAGCACATGATCCAAAAGCGCTGTGCCTCGTCTCTTAAAGCTACACTGTGTGATATTTCCCCCCATCTAGTGGTGAAAAGGTATATGACCATCCAGTGAACATTAGTTTCTGTTCTGTTCAATTCCGATTTCGTTTTAACTCCTACGGTGGCCGATTTAGTCCAAGATTAACATGGCTTCCAGTTCGACCTCGTCCACATTCGACACGCTGCCATCGAGTGTTAAAACGCAAAAGGCAAAGCTTGAATTTACGGGTATGTCCCTCTTTGGCTAATGTACTTTCAAGATGGAGGGGCAACATGGCGACCGGCATTCGAACCCTCACCCGTCTGTGTTTACAATGGCAAACTTACGAGAATACTTTATTACTTGAAAGAAGTAAATATACATTAATGAGCACATATATTTTTGAAAGAACTAAGTGTTTTTAGCTAAGAATAAACTAAAAAAGTTACACAGTGTAGCTTTAATGAGTCATTATGAGTCACACGGAAGCTTGAACATGTGTGTGACGCACTTGAACAGACGCCACGGGTTCTCGCGCGTCACACACACATATTTGCCGGTCACCCACTTAAGGGGTCCATACTGCCCCCTACTGCTCGACACTGGCACAAGTTAAAAAAATATCAGTAAAAAATGCTTAATCTCTTCTATTGCTCACCATATAACGACCCATAGACCGTAAACGCGCACACACACACACACACACACACACACATGTTCTGGTCGTACCTGTTGGCTCGGTTGCTTCCCATGCTGTATTTGATCTTCAGCGTGTTTGTGCTGCTGTCCTCAGTGACGCGACAGAACAACGTTCCCCGTTTACTCGGAAAGATTGGGGATCGGCATCCTAACGGACGACGCACAGGCCTCGATGTGTCTCACACACTGCAGCCAGAGAGAAACACATGCGCTGTTACACACTGATTTGAGAGGTTTGATCTGAAGTGGACAGAAACTATATTTGTGTTCTGGTTTGGATGCCGTGATCTGGGTCAAAGCAGTGGTTAAAATAGACCTGACGCGCACACACACTCACACACTCTCACACACACACACACAGATGTAGGCTAACAACATCACTGATTTGCATGTTCTCTAAATGTTCAGCTCAGTATTTAGGTTTATATTTGGACGTTCTTCCATTCAGAGAGAACATTTAAAACCAGTCCAGCCTAATTTTGAGATTTGAATTGCATATAAAATTTTATTTGGTAAAATGATATATATATCTACAATAAATTCCACTTGCTTTGATTTGGTTTGACATTTAATGTACATCCATGCATTTGAATTGCATTAAATAATACACAAATATATTATAGAATTATAAAATCTCCATCCGTTTGGATTCAACAGTTTTCATTTTCATCTGTTTTTTAATTTCATCTGCTATTTCATTTACTTTAGTTTGATTTGTTCATTGCAAATGGCTGAAAGTCTCTAAATTATGCCAATAAACCTGATGTAAAATCATTTTAATCACAACAGTAAACTAATAAACTTAATGTAATGCATATTTGTCAGTCATACATAAATAAAACAGGTCAGATTTCTGTGATAGCCCCAATAAACTTACACAATAACCAGCTTTATACGTTTTGATCTAATACATTTGATTAATTTGAGTTTAACTGAATAAATGTAACAGATTTGTGCTGATTCGAAGCAAGTGTGATTAATATGATCATCTACAAATGCAAATAGTTAATAATAATAAACTATATGCCAGAAATCTTTCCCGTTTCATTTATGTATTACTGACAAATATGCATCACATAAAAGCTTTATCATAAACAAACGAATAAACTTAATATGCAAGTCGAGTGTCTGAATGCATTTACATTAAAGGTCAAGGTATCAAAGATATTTGCATTTATTGTATAAAACCTTTTTTTTTGTTACATAATTGTTCCAGTTGTTGTTGATGGTTAACTTGAATCTGGTTGTGGAAGTAAAGAGTTTGACTAATGTTTATGTCCTTGTGTTTGTTCTGTCATGTTCAGTGTTTATTCTATACATCACGGACATCATGTGATCATTTAAACTGAAGGAGTTATTAAACGCTCTCAGTTCTTCATGTGGAGGATTGTGAAGTCAACAGGACAGACGCATGTGACTCAATAACTGCTCTTTACAATGAAAATGGACTTAACCTTTGTTACACAACATAAACACACTTAATCCCCGGTGTGTGTGTGTGTGTGTGTGTGTGTGTGTGTGGAGGAGAAGGTTTCTTTCTTGATTCCTAATCCAGTAAATGATGTCTGAATAATCTCTTCATCTCTCATTTTAACAGTGATCCAGAAAAACGAGCCCTGAGGATCCTGCAGTGTAATCTGAGACTGTGTGTGTGTGTGTGTGTGTGTGTGTGTGTGTGTGTGTGTGTGTGTGTGTGTGTGTGTGTGTGTGTGTGTGTGTATGTGTGTGTGTGTGTGTGTGTGTGTGTGTGTGTGTGTGTGTGTGTGTGTGTGTGTGTGTGTGTGTGTGTGTGTGTGTGACAGAAGGTGAGTTCAGACTCAAGCAGATTTGATATTCCATTATTCTTTACTATATAAATTATGAACCGCTTGATGTACATCACTAAGAAAGTGTGATTTTAAGTGGTAATTTTATTAGAATTTTAATTTCCATTAATTCTTTTTGATTTGTTGTGTTACATCAGTCCCAAAAAGTATTTGTTCACCACAGTCATATTTTTACACTATGGGAACTTTTACACTCCATGAACGATGTATAAATAATGTTTTTGTTCTTACATTATTAAAGACCAGAACAAACGCTCTATTAACGTTACTGGAAGAACGTTTGTTCATAACGTTAGCCAAAGTTCCCTGTTAGCTGGGCTTCTCTTTACTACACATTCCACTTAATTTCACTTTTAATAGTTGTTTTTCTCACTGCATCTGTACATTGAATGAGGTCACGCGTGTGGATTGAACCCATGACCTCGCTGACATTGATAGTGCCATGATCTGTTTGAGCTTCATCACATGATGACTAAAGAGAAACTTCATCATCAACACTGAACATCTACTGATTCAGCATTTCTGTCTCCACTGATATTCAGACGTTTGAGTGTGGGGAACAGGGAACGCTCCCAGAACTTTGGCTAATGCTCAAAACAAACGTTCTTCCTAAAACAACATTTGCTCAAAGTGATCTGCTCTTTAATAATGTTCTCAAAACAGTAACACAAAGACATTATTTATACGTCGGTCATGAAATGTTTTTTCTTGAAAAACCTTTTTTTAAATGTTTTATTTGATTCAGAACGTTCAGACATTCCAGTAATGTTTGAAGATTTTACAATTGAAAGTTTCCAAGAAGAAGGAAAAAAAAACATTTTAAAACTTGAGGTTTTGAACATACAGAAATAACATTTTACCAACTTAATGGGAATGTTAGCAAAACATGCTTAGAACATATTTTGTTAGCTACACTCTAAAAATGCTGGGTTAAAAACAACCCAAGTTGGGTTGAAAATGGACAAACCCAGCAGTTGGGTTAAATGTTTGCTTAAAACAACCTCGTTGCAGGATTTGTCCATAATCAACCCAACTTGGGTTGTTTTTAACCCAAATTGCAACCCACATTAAAAAATACTATAGTATATTATAGTAAAATTACTTGAGTAAATACTATAGTGTTTTTGAACCATACTATAGTAAATATACTACAGTAAATTAACAAAGTGTAGTAAATACTATAATATACTACAATTTACTGTAGTATCTTTACTATAGTATGGTTCAAAAACACTATACTAGAGTAAATTTACTGTAATTTTACTATAATATACTATAGTATTTTATTCATGTGGGAATGTTGTGTGTTGGGAGAGTTAATAGACTTTTTGACACCGTAATTTGTCCTCTTTGTACATTTACAGAAAAGTTCTACTGTGGTACTTTGATATATTATCATAAACCAGTACCAAAGTATTTACATGGACCTATATGTAAATATCCTGGTATTAGGCAGTGTCCAAACTATAACTAAAACCACAGCACGTTTCTGTCTGAGTGGAAACATCAGGGCATTAAGTGCATTAAGCTCTCATTGATCAGGGGAATCAAATGAAGTCACACGGCACACATTTGGCGCTTTCCACTGGAAACCAACCGTCAAATGAGCGACAGAACTGCAGTTTCGCGCGCTTTAAGTTCAAACTGGTCTAAACACAGAAACTTTTAAATTACTCCAGAGTATATACCGCCGCCGGGTTTCATCGTGCAGCAGATGTTCGTCTCAGATCTGCGGGATTGAGACTGTGACATAAAATATGACGCGCAGGTAAATTTAGCGCGCGCGGCAAATCCGGTAAAGCTCCAGATGCGGCGCGCGTTCAGTGCGTGATCTCAAACAGAGAGTATAATCTCTTTTCATTACAACATCAAGTTTCTTTTCTCTGTTTCAGCCGCATTCATCCCCCCTCATCTGCCCGTCGGTTTTATCTGTAGCCTACGTCAGTCCTTTAAATGGCCGTTTAGTTTTAAACGCTCAAAGTTACGAATGAATGCTCCTAAATCAAATAGGCTGTTTAATAACATTCATTTATGGGTGTACATCACTCTTTTTTTAAAAATAAAACAAATACATACACATAAATTGTCATGTAAGTACTGTAAAAATATATATGCGGAGACATCTTTATCCCAAAGCCAGTAAATAATTTCACATGGATATAAAATGGAGAAGAAGACAAAAACTCTTATTACTAATGAAGAGCACTTCAGATATTTGTATTTTACTGCAAACAAGAAGACATGAAGAATTACTCACCTTATTAAAGCAAATATCTAATCTGTAAACGTATTATTTATCTTCTTCTGCTCGCAGTCACTTCGCGTTTTGGCAGTAATTAAGAGCGCTATGTTCTGTTTTTTATTTATTTATTTTCAGTCTCCGAGAACACCCATCTTTAACACGATGTCACCAGCCCAGCGTTTTCGTAATTCGTGTTTTCTTGTAGTTTTCGCAGGTTAATCCCTCCGGTCTCTCTTCTTTGACTTCCCTCACGCGGTAATCTCCGAGCGCGCGCGCGCTCTCCTCCTCATCCTCGCGGTCTCGCGCTCATGTGGGTGACCGACCGGCGGATAACGGGGGAGGAGGAGGAGAAAGATGCGAGCCTGTCACTGCGATTATGTTCACTTCAGATTGATGTCAAGAGAAATTCAGTCCAAATTAGTCCAGACGTGATGGATGAGGGGATGAAAGACCGCCGATTGACTTTATATCCAGTGTGTTTGCTTCTGTCTGTGGGATTTGCACTTTCTGCAGCTTTTATTCTAGAGGGTGTTTCTCGTTTTCCTCTCTTGTCAAAGTATTTTAGCATCCGAACCAAAATGTTCTCTCGCACACAGATTCAGGGTCAGAAAGAATATTACCAAAACTGGTTGTTTCATAATATAGACGATACACACTTTTTAAAAAAATAAGGGTGTTTTCGCAGTCATACCATACACTTTTAACTGATATTGCTGGTTCCATGAAGAACCTTTAAGATCACTGGATTATCCAAATGTTCAGAAATGAAGAAATATTTGAACAATGAAGCCCTAGAAGAACCGTTTTTGGTTCCCCAAAGGGACCCTTCAGGGATCAGTTCTTAAAAGAGAATGTGTCTAAAGAACCTTTAAGAGTGCAGGACCCTGAAAAGATCCACATAAATGATCAATTCCAGTGTGTCTGATGAAAACAAAACATATACAAACACAAAAAATGAACTGGTTTTCCAAAACGTGCGTCCTACGAGCTGAATGTCCGTGAACGCTGCTTCCCTGACTTCAGATCTGCATTTCTGTCCTGGTTATTTGGTTTCAGAGATTCTGGAGCAGTGACTACATGGTTTCTATGGAGATGCGCAGTTGTTGTGTGAGCTCTTATTTTCGGCGGTGGAGGCCTGAATGAGGAGGTGGGCAAATCTGAACATATGACAGCCGTGGAGTGACAGTAGGAGTGTGTGTGGGAGAAAACACAGAGAGAGACGAGCTGAGCCGAGAGGATCCTGCTAGGACATCATGAAATGAGGCCGAATTTAACAAGAACACTAACAAAAATGTGCTCTTGTTGTCACACTCAAAGCAACTTGAATATATGTATGCATGTATATATATGCAATGGCCGGTGACTTAGGAACATTTACCGGCCATAAATATTTTTTGGGAAAACATGTCATTGACCAGTGAAAATTAAAAATTCCAATTTCGATGCCCCAGCTAAAACTACTATACATTTAAAACATTAGTAAAGACAAATAAACAGTCTGTATAAGAACAAATAATCCAATTACAAGTAAAAGCACAAATAAATACAATATGAAAGATACAAATGAAATAAACTGTGCTTTTCAGGGAGATTTAACAGTACTTCTCTTTCACGTCTTCTTGCGCTTGAGCAGACAAATTCACGCAAAATGATGCGCAAAAATAGTATCCAGTCGGTTATGTCTTAAAGGTGAACTATGTAAGATTTTTGCAGTAAAATATCCAAAAACCACTAGGCCAGTGTTATATATTTTGTTCAGATGAGTACTTTGAATATCCCAAATGTTTCCAACTATTTGTAAATCGTGAGAAATTGCTATTTTAAGTGGCAATTTAAGAGGAAGTGGTGCCGGCGACTGTGTCATAATAAAAGTCCCACCGGCGACTATGCCATAATAACAGTCCCGCTCTTCAATCGCTCCTGCGGCCTTGATCAGCTCCACAACACTAGGTCCTGTCCTGACTCTTTTCCACCGGCTGTGAGGTGAAGATCACATGTCCCAAGATTCTGCGCTCAAACGTGCCGTCATCAAACTACGCCTTTGTTTTGAACAGGCGACCTCTAGTGGACGGAAAAGTTACATAGTGTAGCTTTAAGTGAGCGTAAACAGTTGAGAAAGTAAACGCATGTGTAACAGTATCAGTGTGTTAGATCCGTGAATTCGCTCTTAAAGTGACAGCAGCCTAATATTCCTGTGTTTTTAATGTTAATCAAACAACAAAAAACGAAGAAAAAATCACTTGCTCTTGACTGAATAACTTAAATTCTTTAATTCACTGTTATACACTAGGGGGCACTATTACGCATCTTCTGAATGAGTACAGAATCTCCTGATCAAAACACAGGCGAAGAAGACGCAAATAAAACAAGAGATCGTATGTAAGCAGATGCATATGTAAATTAACGTGATCATCAATATTAAACATCATATAAATCAAAACTACCTAGTGTTATTGAATGAAATGTGGACCGAGGGCGAGCTCTAGGACTGTAAAGCTTTGTCCTGTTTGATCATCGCTCTGAATCTGATCTGGATGTAGTCTTTGACAAAAATGTCAAAGTACATTTTACATTTACAACGTACATTTTTTGTTCAAAATGTAGCTTTTTTATGAAACTTACCCATATTTAAGTGTTGATAAAGAAGGAATGCATGAAGCTAGAATAAAACTTTTTTTGTTTAAAAGCAGAGGATCTGCTCTTTTATTTAATATATGGCATGACAAAATATTCTATGGGCCATAACATTTTTGTCAAAATGATCAAAAACACTGGTGGTGGCTGGCAACATTTTTTTTAAACGCTGGCAGGGAAAGAGTTAATTAGGATTAAATCATAAAAGCTGTTTAATTTACAGTAAAGACTACGCAGTTATTTTACATTTGCTTACTTTATTAAATTTCTGTATCTGAAAACTCAGTTTAGCACTTCGGATGTGTAACGAGTAACGAAATGAACTCCTTTCACGTCTTCTTGCACTTGAATATTTTAATTGTCAAGGCATAAACTTTCGTGACGATGCAGCACTGACCCATCAACTGTCTGTAGTTCACATTTGTTCACGTTCATGCATTGTTACTGTGCGTTCACACCAGACGCGACTTGCGTGAATAAATCGCGCTATTCGTGCGTAGTTGGATGAACATTTTGAGTTTACTCGCTTCATTCGCGCGTGACATTCACTGCACAACCAATGCGAATTTGCGTCATGGGAGGGGCTTCTGCTTCAGTCTCATGGCGAGTGACACCGTTTCATTTACTCGCTAACACCGATTTTTACTCTCGTTTGGCGCTTGGCGAGTGTTAATTTTAGGCCCTGTGCTAATGTATGGAGCCCCTAAAACAGGGGTGTCGAATCCTGCTCCTGGCTCCTGGAGGGCCACTGTCCTGCAGATTTTAGCTCCAACCCCAATGAAACACACCTGAACCAGCTAATCAAGGTCTTACTAGGCATACTAGAAACTTCCAGCAGGTGTGTTGAGGCAAGCTGTAGCTAAACTCTGCAGGATAGCGGCCCTCCAGGACCGAGTTTGAACACCCCTGCCCTAAAAGGACATGGTTAAGGAGAAAAATATATTAGTCAATGCTTTTGCGTTGTCTCGCAAATGTTTTGCGTTTCCCTGAGAAACTATGCGTTGAAGAGGATTTGCAATTGATTTTTATTATTATTCCTACCATCTCATATTTTTTCCCACCACCATGTCCCTTTATGGGCACCGTACTAATGTGTTAGCAAGGATGCAGTCACATTCACCGTTGTTGGGCAAATTTTCGCGAGTGCAATCTAGTCATTTCAAATGGAGTTGAATGCAGAATTTTCAACGGGCTCAAATTGGTCATGCCACCCCCAAACATGACATTAAGTATAGTGAGATAAGATCGTACAAAATCATACGAATGAATCACCATTTGGGCAAAACGTTGGTGTGTTGGTGCTACACATACACTGAAAATATGAGGAATTAAAACAAGGTATAACAGAGACAGTTTCACATCAGCAGTTAATAGATTTAAAGTTGAATACGTCTATAATCATTTGTTTGTTTTGATTGGATATATAACATCCCGCCTCTGAGAGAAGAGAGACAGACGCTCAGACAGACAGGTGATCCTCTCTGACTCAAACAGGACATGACCCAAAACCTCAGGACCACACACACACACACACACACACACAGGGTCGATGGTGGTAGCATGAGGTCAGAGACGGAAGGACGCAGAAGTCAGGAACAAGTGTAATGCCCTTTCACCCTCAGGAGCGAGGGAACAGAAAATGAAGCGGAAGACTCGTCATTTTTATATCTGTCAATCATCACAAATCACAGCGGACCAAAATATCTTCTAAGAAGTTCCCATTATGCTATTTGGTGGCCATGGCCAGTGCAGGTTATTGCAAATGTTAGAGAAAACATTAAGGGAATGTTCCATTTTAGAATGTTTTTGTGCTGAGAACGTTCCAGAGAACTTTGAGCAAACGTTCTATTAACGTTACTGGAAGAACGTTGACAGAACGTTCCACTTGAGACAATCCTCAGATATAACATCTGCTCCTCAAACTTGTCTTAAATTATTACTGTGAGAGTGAGACAGCACAACAGAACAGAGTGATTGTTCGAGGCCAGTGTGTGCGTGTGTGTGTGTGTGTGTGTGTGTGTGTGTGTGTGTGTGTGTGTGTGTGTGTGTGTGTGTGTGTGTGTGTGTGTGTGTGTGTATTAATAGCCTGTAATCGCCTCTAGGCGTCCTGATAAATTCCCACGACCTCTGATCAACACACCATTGTCTCTCTCAGTTTTCCAGGTTTTCCTTTCCATCTTGAACAAGAACACACTGCTGTCCTCTCTCTCTCTCTCTCTCTCTCTCTCTCTCTCTCTCTCTCTCTCTCTCTTCACCGGTCAGCTTGTCCTGCGTGTTGTGGCGTTCGCGCAGTCGTGTGGAAACTCGCTGGTTTTCTGCCGTTTTGCACACCGCTGCCGTGTTCCGCGGTTATGTAAGAAAGAACCTTTGCTAACTTCCTAATTTGATCCCGAATGGTTGACTGCTCCACTCTCTGTCACACTGAGTTTACACGCGACACTCGTTCCGTTCAAACGCACTCGCAGCCATAGCACTGAACGTGAACCGTTCTTTCAGACATCAGGAGAACACACACCAGCGTCAGTGTGTGTATATATGAGGCGCTAAATATGAAATAATGCCCTGCTCGTCCACATCTGTCTCAAACAGGGAACGTTCTCAGAACGTTGGCTAACGGTCTGTCAACGTTCTCTCAAAGTGATGAACAATAGAACGTTTGTTTCTTTAGAATGTTCTTAAAACGCTAGCTCAGAACGTTATTTATAGGCGTTATACACGTTATACATCAGGTTCAACGAACAGTTGCTGCCTCAAAAATGGAAGTACTATCCACATTTTTTGTTTAAGTCATGTCAACGTTAATTACATTAAACTGACTTAAAAACGAGTTAAAATTTGAATAGGGGGGAACGGGGTAAGATGAGCCAGTGGGTAAGTTGACCCACCCCCTTTATCTGGGCAACCTACACTTTCTAAACTACGACCTTCACTGTCATATTGTGGAACCACCGATCATTTTGTGTTGGTGATTTAGCCATGTTTAAAAGCATGCTAATCATTTAGCTAAATATTAGCCTGAATTGGTAAGATAGCTTTTTTGTCCGAAATGGCAGCTATGGGGCAAAGTGGGCAAGCATTTTACAGTAAATTACCCCACCATAAGGCACTGTAGTTGAGTTAAATGAAGTATAAATTGGTAGATTTCAATGCTATATTACGCAAAACTGGTTAAGTTTATCATTATTTATTTATTTATTTATTTACTGAACATGAACAAACATTGCAGAAAAATGTTATTATTATTGATTTAGATTCAGTTAGATGGTCAGTTTACACCCAGATGGTGCAACTTACCCACTGACTCGGGTCAACTTACCCCTAACCTGGGGTAAGTTGAGCCACATGAATATTTTTATATATTTAAAAAATAAAAATACACATTTTTAGAACCCTTTGTCATAGATGTATTCTGGTTAATTTAAAATGATAGGACAGATCCTGAAATTACTTTACCTCTGCCTAATTTTCTCTTATCTTGACAACATAACATGGCTTATCTTACCCCACTCTCTTAAAAAAAGTTGAAAGTTGCTTAACTTGTTTTTTTTTCATTGAACGTTTTTCTTTCTGAAAAGTTCTGATATTGTCTAGGATTGTTTAAACCTTACAACATTCAGAACGTCCAGCAGGAACAAACTTATAATGTTTGCTGATCAAATGGGTTGTTTTAAAGGTTTAAAAACGCAATCTTTTACTATATTTTAGGTTCTTACACGAGCCATAAATGAATAAAGCGTTTAGGATGTGGAGTGTGTGTGTGTGTGTGTCAGTATTTGAGGGAGTTGTACTGTCCTCTAGAGGAAAACACTGGTATAGACACACAGGTCACTTTATCCTTCTACACCACTTCTCATTCATTATTTTACTGCTTTTCTCACGCATTGCTCATGTATTAAAGTGGTTTATTTCGACATAATATCGCATACAGCTGTGCTTTCATTTTATTTTGCACTATTGCTATTTTGCATACTCCATTTAAGCTATAGTTAGTTTACTTTAAATGACATATTTTGCATTTTTTTCACATTGCATGCAGTGGAACTGCAAATGCTTGACAATGCAAATATACAATCTCAATGTGTGTGTGTGTGTGTGTGTGTGTGTGTGTGTGTGTGTGTGTGTGTGTGTGTGTGTGTGTGTGTGTCTGTGTGGGCATGTTTTCGTGAAATATCAGGTATGTGTATAATAACACGGGTATGACATAGGTATTACAAAAAGAGGGTGAAATATGAAGACGTTCCCCATGTCCTCACTTTTAAATCACACAGAACAAGTTTTTTTTCACAGAAAGTGAACTGCATAGTCTCCTGTGAGGGCTAGGTTTAGGGGCAGTGTGTGTGTGTGTGTGTGTGTGTGTGTGTGTGTGTGTGTGTGTGTGTGTGTGTGTGTGTGTGTGTGTGTGTGTGTGTGTGTGTGTGTGTGATGGGCAGGTTTAGGGTCAGTGTAAGGGGATAGAACATACGGTTTGTACGGTATAAAAACCATTATGCCTATGGAATGTCCTCACATTTCACAAAAACAAACATGTGTGTGTGTGTGTGTGTGTGTGTGTGTGTGTGTGTGTGTGTGTGTGTGTGTGTGTGTGTGTGTGTGTGTGTGTGTGTGTGTGTGTGTGTGTGTGTGTGTGTGTGATTTGAATATACCCAAAGCAGCGGATCTGTGATTTCACAGAATGACAAGCTACAATAAACCTATAAAGCCAACCCATGAGCATCTGTACAAATCTGTTATGGTTGGATAACACAATATTAATGAAGCATACACCCATATTCAGAATAAAACCTGCAGTGAGTAAATCACTAATCACACAAACACTTTTTTAATTAAAATACATTTTTAATTTATATGTTCTATTTGGACAAATACAGTGAAATCTGCTCATTCAGTGAGTCTGGGAGCTAAAATCATTCCACAGGAACTCAATATTTGAATATTAATTTAGTGACTGTGGATTCTTAGCTGACGCACTTCCTCTTTAAAGGGATAGTTCACCCAAAATTGAAAATTAGCCCATGATTTACTCCCCCTCAAGTCATCCTAGGTGTATATGACATTCTTCTCTCAGACGAATAAAATTATTCACAGTTATATAAAAAATATCCTGGTTAATCCAAGCTTTATAATGGCAGTCCAAAATTTGAAGCCCAAAAAAGTGCATCCATCCATCATAAAAGTGCATCCACCCATTATAAAAGTGCATCCATCCATCATAAAAGAGCATCCATCCATCATAAAAGAGCATCCATCCATCATAAAAGTGCATCCATCCATCATAAAAGTGCATCTATCATCATAAAAGAGCATCCATCCATCATAAAAGTGCATCCATCCATCATAAAAGTGCATCTATCATCATAAAAGAGCATCCATCCATCATAAAAGAGCATCCATCCATCATAAAAGTGCATCCATCCATCATAAAAGTGCATCTATCATCATAAAAGTGCATCCATCCATCATAAAAGTGCATCTATCATCATAAAAGAGCATCCATCCATCATAAAAGTGCATCTATCCATCATAAAAGTGCATCTATCCATCATAAAAGTGCATCTATCCATCATAAAAGTGCATCCATCCATCATAAAAGAGCATCTATCCATCATAAAAGAGCATCCATCCATCATAAAAGAGCATCCATCCATCATAAAAGTGCATCCATCCATCATAAAAGAGCATCTATCCATCATAAAAGAGCATCCATCCATCATAAAAGTGCATCTATCCATCATAAAAGTGCATCTATCCATCATAAAAGTGCATCCACCCATTATAAAAAGTGCATCTATCCATCATAAAAGAGCATCCATCCATCATAAAAGAGCATCCATCCATCATAAAAGTGCATCTATCCATCATAAAAGTGCATCTATCCATCATAAAAGTGCATCTATCCATCATAAAAGTGCATCTGTCCATCATAAAAGTGCATCTATCCATCATAAAAGTGCATCTATCCATCATAAAAGTGCAATCTGTCCATCATAAAAGTGCATCTGTCCATCATAAAAGTGCATCTGTCCATCATAAAAGTGCATCTGTCCATCATAAAAGTGCATCCACCCATTATAAATCACGGGCTCTGGGTGTTATAATAAAGGCCTTCTGAAGCGAATCCAAAAGTGTAACGCCTATCACAGTTCAAAACGCTTACGCTACGTCCAAAGTCATCGCCAGTTACACTTTTTTCTTAATTTGAATACAGACGGCGGTAGATATTTGACTTTATAACATGTTAAAGTCCCAGTGAAGCGGAAGTAGCAACTGAGTTTTTCAGCGCTCCTCCCTCCATCTCTCACTCATAGCAGACTAACGGATGGAGGGGAGTGGTTAAGATATTCAAACCCAATTTGAATATATATAATATATAATATATAATAATCGGGATTAATTGATCACCCTAAAACCTGTAATGTGTGCTAACAAAGTAAATAAGGTCGATTTTGATTCATGAGGACTTTAAATATGGATATTTTTCTTACACAAACCCCATTGTTTCGCTTCTGAAGGCCCTTATTACCCCCCCCCCAGTTATATGATGGATAGATGCACTTGTATGGACTTCAAATTTTGGGCTGCCATTATAAAGCTTGGAAGAGCCAGGACTTCAATTGTATTCGTCTGAAAGAAGAAAGTCGTATACACCTAAAGCCACTGCACGATTTTATCGATCTCCTACAAGATCATAACAGATCACACTGAGACACGGATCTAATAATCCTGGGTATGACTTTAAACTGTATGATGATGACACCCATAGACTCCTATAGGCTATGATGCACGTTTCTGTAGAAGAATAAACATCATCAGTGTGTGCTAGAGGTAAACAAAAGAGCACGAGGAATCTCACTTTGGCAGTTGTAGTTTTTATGTGTGCTGAAAAAAGAGGACGTGGCGAAAGAGGAATGGAGAAGAGTATTTAATGGTATTTGATATCAGCAAACACACTGTGCGAAGATCAAGCTGAAACAAGACTTTGAGCCTCTCTCACTGTACGACATTAGTCATGATCACAGAAACCGTGTGTCCCGGGCTTAAGTTAGCTTGAGGGTGAGTAAGTCATGGGATAATTTTCATTTTTTTGAGTGGACTATCCCTTTAAATGCGCGCGCCGTAGGGGGCGGTGTGACGCGGATCGTGAACGCGCCCGGTGAGGAAACCCGGATCCTGGTCGCGCGCGCACGGAGCGTCAGCCACGTCACCAATCAGCGGAGAGTCCATCAGAGAGTTGCAGTAAATCAACACTTCTTCTATTACATCTGATCATCATAACAGCCGGAGAAGCGCGTCTGGATATGAGGCGCGCGCGCTGAGCAGCAGACAGACAGAAAGAGTGTGTGTGTGTGTGTGTTATTTGTGCAGGGCGAGCCTCTGATCCGCTGCATAACTCTCTAAACCCAGCGCTGATCACTGATCGACAAGATGAATATCTTCCGACTGTCCGGAGATCTGTGTCATCTGGTCGCCATCATTATTCTTTTCCTGAAGATATGGAGGTCCAAATCCTGCGCAGGTAATGTGCTCACCCGTTATTATAGTGTGTGTTATTGCGCTCATCACTGACCGGAGAACGCGACTGTGGAGAAAAACGCGTAAAAACGCGGCCGTGACGCGCAGCGCGCCCCGGTGAATGGTGTTGCGCGCAGTGTGTGTTGTGTTTACGTGGCAGCTGAGCAGATCTTCAGGGGTTCTCCAGGTTCCTGAGCTCCTGTGAGCTCTGGCCTGATCTGAGGTCAGCTGTTGTGTGTTTCTGGCCTGATCTGAGGTCAGCTGTTGTGTGTTTCAGGGATCTCCGGGAAGTCTCAGGTGCTGTTCGCGCTGGTCTTCACCACCCGATACCTGGACCTGTTCATAGCCTTCATCTCCATCTACAACACCGTCATGAAGGTACAGCGGAGGAGCCTGCCTCAGACATCAGGCTTTGTACATCACAATTATGATCATAACGTAAAAGTGCTGAGATACAAAGTCATAATTAATTATGCGATAAAGTAAAAAAGACATTAAAATCATAATTATTATATAAAATTATATATTTTGATATCATAATTATGGGATAAAAAGTAGAAATGTTGAGATACAAAGTCATAAATTAATTATGCAATAAAGTAAAAAAAATAGGCTACATATTTTAAATCATATTATACATTTTGATATCATAATTATGGGATAAAAAGTAGAAATTATGAAATGCTAAGGCAATTATAATACGGTCATAATTATGTTTAAATTGAGGTACAAATTAGAAATTATGAAACACTCATAATTATATAAAAGCATTAATTAATAGTGATGATTATGATATAAAAGTATAAATTATGAGACATAATATAATAATTATGATGTATAAAAGTATAAATTATGAGACACTAAATCCTAATTATGATATATAAAATTTATAAATTATGAGACACTAAGTCAAAATTGTTATAAAAGTATAAATTATGAGACACTAAATCAAAATTATGATATATAAAAAGTATAAATTATGAGACACTAAATCAAAATTATGATATATAAAAAGTATAAATTATGAAACACTAAATCAAAATTATGATATATAAAAAGTATAAATTATGAGACACTAAATCCAATTATGATAATTATAAATTATAAGACACTAAATCATAATTATGATATATAAAAAGTATAAATTATGAGACACTAAATCAAAATTATGATATATAAAAAGTATAAATTATGAGACACTAAATCAAAATTATGATAAATAAAAATTATAAATTATGAGACACTAAATCATAATTATGATATATAAAAAGTATAAATTATGAGACACTAAATCATAATTATGATATATAAAAAGTATAAATTATGAGACACTAAATCATAATTATGATATATAAAAGTATAAATTGAGACACTACATCATAATTATGATATATAAAAAGTATAAATTATGAGACACTAAATCATAATTATGATATATAAAAAGTATAAATTGAGACACTAAATCATAATTATGATATATAAAAAGTATAAATTGAGACACTAAATCATAATTATGATATATAAAAGTATAAATTAGAAGACACTAAATCATAATTATGATATATAAAAAGTATAAACTATGACACTAAATCATGATTATGATATATAAAAAGTATAAATTATAAGACACTAAATCATGATTATGATATATAAAAAGTATAAATTATGAGACACTAAATCATAATTATGATATATAAAAGTATAAATTATGAGACACTAAATCATAATTATGATACATAAAAAGTATAAATTATAAGACACTAAATCATGATTATGATATATAAAAAGTATAAATTATGAGACACTAAATCATAATTATGATTTAAAAGTATAAATTATGAGATATTGTCATAATTATTATATAGAAAGTATAAATTATGAGATTCTTTCATAACTGATATACAAGTATAAATTATGAGACACTAAATAATAATTTTGATATAAAAAATCTGAATTATGAGATACTAAATAATTATGATATAAAGTCTAAATTATGATTTACTGTCAAAATTATGATATAAAAATATAAATTGAGATACTGTCATAATTATGATATAAAAAATATAAATTGAGATACTGTCATAATTATGATATAAAAAGTATAAATTATGAGATACTAAATCATAATTATGAAATAGAAAGTCTTAAAATATAAAAAGCATATATACTAAGTCATAATTACGATATAAAAGGTGTTGATTATGAGAACCTGTCATAATTATAAGATAAAAAGTATCAATTATGAAACACTAGGTCATAATTGTCATAAAAAGCATTAACGCATACACATAATTATGACATACAGTTGAAATTATAAAATACTGTCATAATAATTATTATATAAAAAGTATCAATTAGGAGATACTAGGTCAGTTTTAGCTGACAATGTTTAGTCATAATTTTAATTGTTTTATCTTAATATCTCATAATATCTACTTTTATCTCAATTACTTAGAATCAACATTTTTAACTTTGTATGTCATGATTTCATAATTTGAAATGATCATAGTATTTCAAGATTTTTACTTTTTGCCATAATTTTGATTTACAGAAGCATGATTTTTTGTTTTATATATATGACTGAGAGAGGCTTCCATAAAACACACACACACATTTTAACAATTTATTTAAGTCCACTTGAAAGAAATGATTTACAGGGACATAAACATTATAGGTGCAGTCATATTACATGTACAAAATCATGGCCCAGTGGCACACACAGATCTTCACACACACAGATCTTCACATCTCTCAGGGGTTATGGGTATCAGTAGCAGCGTCTCCTCCATATGTGGCGGCTGCCTATGATAGCAGACAGGGCAGGACTTCGCCAGCCGTTTGGCCCTCTTTTTGGGGCATCCCAAGTTGTTGAAGCCCTCTTACCACCAGCCTATGTGTGTGTCCTAAGCTGCCGAATAGTGTCTCATACACACACACACACACACACACACACACACACACACACACACACACACACACACACACACACAGCAGATGTTTGCACTGAATTGTTATTATAGTTCATCCATCAATCATTGTTCATTTGAAATATTGCAAAACTCATGGTGGAGCTGTAGGACATCAGTGCAGGACAGAGCCATATCTAGTTTCCTGAATCCCAGCGAAAGTCACTCGAATTCATCAAAAATATTTTATTTCATAAACATCATGATAAATATTTTGCTCCAATTCCCCAGAATGTGGCGATTTTTGTTCTCTTGAACACATGATATGGAAACACTTTAGTCACACATGTTTTATGTAATATTCAGATATGTAAACACCTATCCAGTGTAATCGTGTGTGTGTGTGTGTGTGTGTGTGTGTGTGTGTGTGTGTGTGTGTGTGTGTGTGTGTGTGTGTGTGTGTGTGTGTGTGTGTGTGTGTGTGTGTGTGTGTGTGTGTGTCAGGTGGTGTATCTGGTGCTGGCGTATGCCACGGTCAGCCTCATCTACTTCCGCTTCAGGAACTCGTATGACTCTGAGAGCGACTCGTTCCGGGTGGAGTTCCTGCTGGTGCCCGTGGCCGGCCTGTCCTTCCTGGAGAACTACGCCTTCACACCGCTGGAGGTCAGAGTTCAGCCACAAACACTTTAGATATTAAGACCAAACACTGACATCTATCTATCTATCTATCTATCTATCTATCTATCTATCTATCTATCTATCTATCTATCTATCTATCTATCTATCTACTATCTATCTATCTATCTATCTATCTATCTATCTATCTATCTATCTGTCTGTTTATCTATCTACGTGTATATATATATATATATATATATATATATATATATATATATATATATACACATATATACACAACCCCAAATCAGAAAAAGTTGGGACAGTATGGAAAGTGATTTCTAAATTTACTTTGACTTGTATTTCATTGCAGACAATATGAACACAAAATATTTCATGTTTTGTCTGGTCAACTTCATGTCATTTGTAAATATGCATCCTTTCCTGACATTCAGACCTGCAACACGTTTAAAAAAAAGTTGGGACAGGAGCAATTTAGGGCTAGTAATGAGGTAAAATGGTTAAATAATGATGTGATTTGAAACAGGTGATGTCAACAGGTGATTGTAATTATGATTTGGTACAAATGCAGCATCCAAGAAAGGTCTAATCCTTTAGGAGCAAAGATGGGCCGAGGATCACCAGTTTGCCAACAAATACGTGAGAAAATTATTGAAATGTTTAAAAACAATGTTCCTCAAAGAAAGATAGGAAGAGATTTGGATATTTCACATTCAACAGTGCATAACATAATTAAAAGATTCAAGGAATCTGGAGGAATTTCAGTGCGTAAAGGACAAGGGCGCAAGCCTAAGCTGAACAACCGTGATCTCCGATCCCTCAGGCGGCACTGCATCAAGAATCGTCATTCATCTATAAGCCATATCACCACATGGGCTCAGGACTACTTTGGCAAACCTTTGTCAAGTACCACAATACGTAGTTACATCCACAAATGCCAGTTAAAACTGTACTGTGCCAAAAGGAAGCCCTATGTTAACAGTGTCCAGAAGCGCCGTCGACTTCTCTGGGCTCGGAGGCATCTGGGATGGACCATCACACAGTGGAAACGTGTACTGTGATCAGATGAATCAGTATTTCAGGTATTTTTTGGGAGGAATGGACGCCATGTGCTCCGGACCAAAGAAGAAAAGGATCATCCAGACTGTTACCAGCAACAAGTCCAAAAGCCAGGGTCTGTCATGGTATGGGGTTGTGTCAGTGCCCTTGGCAAAGGTAACTTGCACTTCTGTGAAGGCACCATTAATGCTGAAAAGTACATAGAGATTTTGGAGCATAATATGCTGCCTTCAAGAAGACATCTTTTCCAGGGACGTCCATGCATATTTCAACAAGACAATGCAAAACCACATTCTGCACACATTACAAAGTCCTGGCTGTGGAGGAAGAGGGTTCGGGTACTTGACTGGCCTGCCTCAGTCCCGACCTGTCTCCAATAGAGAATGTGTGGAAGACCCCGTACTGTTGCCCACCTTAAGACTTGTTTGCAGGAAGAATGGGACAAAATTACACCTGAAACACTTCATCACTTGGTGTCTTCAGTCCCTAAACGTCTTTTAAGTGTTGTGAAAAGGAATGGCAACATTACAAAGTGGTAAATGCTTTTTTTTTAAATGTGTTGCAGGTCTGAATGACAGGAAAGGATGCATATTTACAAATGACATGAAGTTGACCAGACAAAACATGAAATATTTTGTGTTCATATTGTCTGCAATGAAATACAAGTCAAAGTAAATTTAGAAATCCCTTCTTTTTTTTTTTTTTGCGTTTTCCATACTGTCCCAACTTTTTCTGATTTGGGGTTGTATCTATCTCTCTATCTCTCTATCTCTCTATCTATCTATCTATCTATCTATCTATCTATCTATCTATCTATCTATCTATCTATCTGTCTGTCTGTCTGTCTGTCTGTCTGTTGTTCTATCCATCACTGATTGCGGTCATCCTGGCTGTGTGTGTGTAGATCATGTGGACGTTCTCCATCTGTCTGTCTGTCTCTCTCTCCTTCTGTCTGTCTGTTGTTCTATCCATCACTGACCGCGGTCATCATGTCTGTGTGTGTGTAGATCATGTGGACGTTCTCCATCTATCTATCTGTCTATCTGTCTGTCTGTCTGTCTGTCTCTCTCTCCTTCTGTCTGTCTGTTGTTCTATCCATCACTGACCGCGGTCATCATGTCTGTGTGTGTGTAGATCATGTGGATGTTCTCCATCTGTCTGTTGTTCTATCCATCACTGACCGCGGTCATCATATCTGTGTGTGTGTAGATCATGTGGACGTTCTCCATCTATCTGTCTGTCTGTCTGTCGTTCTATCCATCACTGACCGCGGTCATCATATCTGTGTGTGTGTGTAGATCATGTGGACGTTCTCCATCTATCTGTCTGTCTGTCTGTCTGTCGTTCTATCCATCACTGACCGCGGTCATCATATCTGTGTGTGTGTAGATCATGTGGACGTTCTCCATCTATCTGGAGTCGGTGGCCATCCTGCCGCAGCTGTTCATGATCACGAAGACGGGCGAGGCGGAGTCCATCACCACACACTACCTGTTCTTCCTGGGGCTGTACCGCGCGCTGTACCTCGGCAACTGGGTGTGGCGCTATCACGTGGAGGGATTCTTCGACCAGATCGCCGTGGTGTCCGGCGTGGTCCAGACCATCTTCTACTGCGACTTCTTCTATCTCTACTTCACCAGAGGTCAGCAGACATCACACGCCGTTAACTCTCGTTTGCTTCCTGAAGCCATCACTTACACTCCTCTCTCTTACTGTCTCTCTCTCTCTCTCTCTCTCTCTCTCTCTTCTCTCTCTCTCTCTCTCTCTCTCTCTCTCTCCTCTCTCTCTCTCTCTCTCTCTCTCTCTCTCTCTCTCTCTCTGCAGTGCTGAGAGGAAGTGGAAAGATGTCACTGCCAATGCCTGTGTGAGGCCCCGCCCCTTCGCTAGGCCACACCCACCCGTGACATCATCGCCACACTTTACACTGTAGTTCTTGTGTTTGAGCTGCACGTGTGTCTGCGGTGTAATCGTGCCTTACAGTGACCAGATCTGCTGGACCAGTCTCGTGTTTGATGCCTTCATGCTTCTGTTCATAAATAAAGTGTGTCTGTGTGTGTGTGTCTGTGTGTGTAACACTCCACATTCTCGTTTATTCTAATAGCCTTGTTTACGTTTTTTTCTGTAGTTAATTTGGCAAATGATTTTGTTGTTTCTCACCGCCTATGCAATATTCTTGCATTCTTTTAAGGGACGTTTGATTGAGTGCCAGAGATCATGAATGTTTGTATGAACCACATTTCAACTTTTTTAGTGAGCTTATATGAAGATGGACAGTTGTCTGTCCTCGTTTTTATAAAGTGTGTTTTATAAAGCATGTCAATAAAGAGTTTCTCTCTCTGTGTGCTAGTGTTCACGTGAGCGAATGAGCACACACACTCACACACTCGGGTCACTGGTCTTTATTTTCCGTTCATGAAGACAATCAGACAGTCGTGATGTTTGAACAGATATAAAGAAGAAATGGACCCACTTTATATTAGGTAGCCTTAACTACTATGTACTAACATTTTAATTAATCATTTGATACAATGCACTTATTGTGTACATACATGTTTTTACATTGTACTTACATTTTAAAAAAAACCTGCATGTAATTACGTCTATAATTAATTTCTGTAGTTACATTTGTAATTACACAGTTGACACTTTCCTTACACCTAACCCTACCATTAAACTTACCCATACCACCACACCTGTCCCTAACCCTACCCTTAAACTTACCCATACCACCACACCTGTCCCTAACCCTACCCTTAAACTTACCCATACCACCACACCTGTCCACAACCCTACCCTTAAACTTACCCATACCACCACACCTGTCCCTAACCCTACCCTTAAACTGACCCATACCACCACACCTGTCCCTAACCCTACCCTTAAACTGACCCATACCACCACACACCTGTCCCTAACCCTACCCTTAAACTGACCCATACCACCACACCTGTCCCTAACCCTACCCTTAAACTGACCCATACCACCACACCTGTCCACAACCCTACCCTTAAACTTACCCATACCACCACACCTGTCCCTAACCCTACCCTTAAACTGACCCATACCACCACACCTGTCCCCTAACCCTACCCTTAAACTGACCCATACCACCACACCTGTCCCTAACCCTACCCTTAAACTTACCCATACCACCACACCTGTCCCTAACCCTACCCTTAAACTTACCCACACCACCACACCTGTCCCTAACCCTACCCTTAAACTTACCCATACCACCACACCTGTCCACAACCCTACCCTTAAACTTACCCATACCACCACACCTGTCCCTAACCCTACCCTTAAACTGACCCATACCACCACACCTGTCCCTAACCCTACCCTTAAACTGACCCATACCACCACACACCTGTCCCTAACCCTACCCTTAAACTGACCCATACCACCACACCTGTCCCTAACCCTACCCTTAAACTTACCCATACCACCACACCTGTCCCCTAACCCTACCCTTAAACTGACCCATACCACCACACCTGTCCCTAACCCTACCCTTAAACTTACCCATACCACCACACCTGTCCACAACCCTACCCTTAAACTTACCCATACCACCACACCTGTCCCTAACCCTACCCTTAAACTGACCCATACCACCACACCTGTCCCTAACCCTACCCTTAAACTGACCCATACCACCACACCTGTCCCTAACCCTACCCTTAAACTTACCCATACCACCACACCTGTCCCTAACCCTACCCTTAAACTGACCCATACCACCACACCTGTCCCTAACCCTACCCTTAAACTGACCCATACCACCACACCTGTCCCTAACCCTACCCTTAAACTTACCCATACCACCACACCTGTCCCTAACCCTACCCTTAAACTGACCCATACCACCACACCTGTCCCTAACCCTACCCTTAAACTTACCCATACCACCACACCTGTCCACAACCCTACCCTTAAACTTACCCATACCACCACACCTGTCCCTAACCCTACCCTTAAACTGACCCATACCACCACACCTGTCCCTAACCCTACCCTTAAACTGACCCATACCACCACACCTGTCCCTAACCCTACCCTTAAACTGACCCATACCACCACACCTGTCCCTAACCCTACCCTTAAACTTACCCATACCACCACACCTGTCCCTAACCCTACCCTTAAACTTACCCATACCACCACACCTGTCCCTAACCCTACCCTTAAACTGACCCATACCACCACACCTGTCCCTAACCCTACCCTTAAACTTACCCATACCACCACACCTGTCCACAACCCTACCCTTAAACTTACCCATACCACCACACCTGTCCCTAACCCTACCCTTAAACTGACCCATACCACCACACCTGTCCCTAACCCTACCCTTAAACTGACCCATACCACCACACCTGTCCCTAACCCTACCCTTAAACTTACCCATACCACCACACCTGTCCCTAACCCTACCCTTAAACTTACCCACACCACCACACCTGTCCCTAACTCTACCCTTAAACTTACCCATACCATCACACCTGTCCCTAACCCTACCCTTAAACTTACCCACACCATCACACCTGTCCCTAACCCTACCCTTAAACTTACCCATACCATCACACCTGTCCCTAACCCTACCCTTAAACTTACCCATACCACCACACCTGTCCCTAACCCTACCCTTAAACTTACCCACACCACCACACCTGTCCCTAACCCTACCCTTAAACTGACCCATACCACCACACCTGTCCCTAACCCTACCCTTAAACTTACCCTTACCACCACACCTGTCCCTAACCCTACCCTTAAACTTACCTACACCACCACACCTGTCCCTAACCCTACCCTTAAACTTACCCACACCACCACACCTGTCCCTAACCCTACCCTTAAACTTACCCTTACCACCACACCTGTCCCTAACCCTACCCTTAAACTTACCCATATCACCACACCTGTCCCTAACTCTACCCTTAAACTTACCCACACCACCACACCTGTCCCTAACCCTACCCTTAAACTAACCCATACCACCACACCTGTCCCTAACCCTACCCTTAAACTAACCCATACCACCACACCTGTCCCTAACCCTACCCTTAAACTTACCCACACCACCACACCTGTCCCTAACTCTACCCTTAAACTTACCCACACCACCACACCTGTCCCTAACCCTACCCTTAAACTTACCCATATCACCACACCTGTCCCTAACTCTACCCTTAAACTTACCCACACCACCACACCTGTCCCTAACCCTACCCTTAAACTGACCCACACCACCACACCTGTCCCTAACCCTACCCTTAAACTTACCCATACCCCCACACCTGTCCCTAACCCTACCCTTAAACTTACCCACACCCCCACACCTGTTACTTACCCTACCCTTAAACTTACCCATACCACCACACCTGTCCCTAACGTTACCCTTAAACTTACCCACACCACCACACCTGTCCCTAACCCTACCCTTAAACTTACACACACCACCACACCTGTCCCTAACTCTACCTTTAAACTTACCCACACCACCACACCTGTCCCTAACCCTACCCTTAAACTTACCCACACCACCACACCTGTCCCTAACCCTACCCTTAAACTTACCCATCCCACCACACCTGTCCCTAACCCTACCCTTAAACTTACCCACACCACCACACCTGTCCCTAACCCTACCCTTAAACTTACCCATACCACCACACCTGTCCCTAACCCTACCCTTAAACTTACCCATCCCACCACACCTGTCCCTAACCCTACCCTTAAACTTACCCATACCACCCCACCTGTCCCTAACCCTACCCTTAACCTTACCCATACCACCACACCTGTCCCTAACCCTACCCTTAAACTTACCCATCCCACCACACCTGTCCCTAACCCTACCCTTAAAGTTACCCACACCACCACACCTGTCCCTAACCCTACCCTTAAAGTTACCCACACCACCCCACCTGTCCCTAACCCTACCTTTAAAGTTACCCACACCACCACACCTGTCCCTAACCCTACCCTTAAACTGACTCACACCACCACACCTGTCCCTAACCCTACCCATAAAGTTACCCACACCACCACACCTGTCCCTAACCCTACCCTTAAAGTTACCCACACCACCACACCTGTCCCTAACCCTACCCTTAAAGTTACCCACACCACCACACCTGTCCCTAACCCTACCCTTAAACTTACCCACACCACCACACCTGTCCCTAACCCTACCCTTAAAGTTACCCACACCACCACACCTGTCCCTAACCCTACCCTTAAAGTTACCCACACCACCCCACCTGTCCCTAACCCTACCCTTAAAGTTACCCACACCACCACACCTGTCCCTAACCCTACCCTTAAACTGACTTACACCACCACACCTGTCCCTAACCCTACCCTTAAAGTTACCCACACCACCACACCTGTCCCTAACCCTACCCTTAAAGTTACCCACACCACCACACCTGTCCCTAACCCTACCCTTAAAGTTACCCACACCACCACACCTGTCCCTAACCCTACCCTTAAAGTTACCCACACCACCACACCTGTCCCTAACCCTACCCTTAAAGTTACCCACACCACCACACCTGTCCCTAACCCTACCCTTAAAGTTACCCACACCATCACACCTGTCCCTAACTCTACCCGTATTCCACCTCAATTTCAGCAATTGTTTTGCAATACAATTTGAACACAGTAAGTACATTGTACTTATTTTTTGATGTAAGTACGTAGCACTTAAGGCCACCTAATATAAAGTGGGGCCGAAGAAACAAATATATAGTGTGTGTGTGTGTGTGTGTGTGTGTGTGTGTGTGTGTGTGTGTGTGTGTGTGTGTGTGTGTGTGTGTGTGTGTGTGTGTGTTAGTGCAGTAGAGTCTTCTTGTGTTTGTAGAGCACTTTAGTTCCCTCTCTCACAGCTCCGCCCATCACTTTAGCGGCGGTTGTGATTGACAGCGGCGTGGAGGCGATGGCCGCCGCCCTCTGCACGGCTTTGACCTTCATCCCTTTGCCCTTGCCTTTCTCCATCACGCCGGACGCTTCCACCGCGCCGCGCCCCACAGCGCTGAGCAGCTCGTACCAGAACAGAGGCTCCGCCCTCTTCTTCACCTCTTCATCCTCCTCCCCCCGCTCGTCTCCCAGAATCCCCTGCTGCATGTGGCGTAGGGCGCTCTCGGCCCGCATCAGCATGTCTCCGGTGTAATGTGCTCCTGCGTTACGCTGACCCAGCAGATCGGTCTTCTTCAGCAGCTCGGTGACCTGCGACCTCTCCTCGTGACCTTTAGTAAGGTCAGATTTTTTTATATAGCACTTTTCAATCATGATGTTATATCTTTATGCTGGCCTAATATTCATGACAATATAAACAGTTATATGTCCTAACTTTATATAGTGAGGTGTGAGATACCATCAGTATTCACAGGCTTTGCTCAACTCTTTGTTGAAGCTCCTTTGGCACCAAACACAGCAATTTTGGAGTTTGATGCTAAAGCTATGTTTGGGCGGTTTCTCCCATCCTTCTTTCAGGATCTCTCAAGCTCCATCAGGTTGGATGAGGAGCGTCAGCCATGTTCAGATCTCTCCAGAGATGTTCAATTGGGTCTGGGCTCTGTCTGGGCCACTCAAAGACATTCACAGAGTCATCCCATAGCCACTCCTTTGTTATCTTGGCCCGTTGTCCTGTTGGAAGATGAACCTTCGGCCCAGTCTGAGGTCCATAGGTCACTATCACTATGATGGTCGCATGTTTTCATCTCTGATGTCTCATTTGAGGACATGGACGTCATCTCCAGAGCCACTGAGAGTCACTTCATGAGCATTTCACCGTTTCATTTGAGAAAAACTACTGTCATATCATAAACACACAGAAACTCAAAGGTCTTCACGGCAACCCGTCAAAAAAAAGTCGGTTTATCTTGACAAATAAATTACTGTTGTACAGTAGAATTTAGATACTTCTCAATGTAATAAGAATACTTACACTAATGTAATAATGATAATCAAAACTTTATTTTTTAAGTAATATATTAAAATGTTTCTTTTTTAATATTTTAATTTTAACCGTATAAAGCTTAGTTGTGCAGCACTTTGTTTTTTAACTTAAATTAAAAGATAAATTAAAGTAATGTCTTATGTCTTCATTTGATTACCAGAAAATACTCAACACATCATTTGTGGGAAATATTTTCATAGAAATGAAATAAAAAATAAAAAAAATAAAATGGTTGTTTTTATGAATCAAATTAAGTACCTAGCCTACTATTTACTAGTAAATATAACAGTATAAAAACATCACAGACGATGGCAGACAGAGAGCAGGGCAGCTCTGGCATTATGTCAATAACAATTATATAAATGACTTTTCTTTACAGTTATTGATGTAAACATCCCTAAAGTACCGAAAAAAGGTACCGTTGGGTACTGGTACCGATACCAGTTAAATTGTGTGCGGTACCCAACCCTAATAACACAGAATTTCACGGAATGTGTCAGATGCGTGGTTTCACTCACAAACAAACAAACAAACACACACACACACACACACACACACACACACACGTGCGCTTACTTTATGAGGACATGAACTTCATCTCCATGGCCGCTCTCATGAGCATTTTACCCTTTCATTTGAGAAAAAAACTATCATATC
This sequence comes from Gobio occitaniae, assembly GCA_033150135.1. Classification (NCBI taxonomy): domain Eukaryota; kingdom Metazoa; phylum Chordata; class Actinopteri; order Cypriniformes; family Gobionidae; genus Gobio; species Gobio occitaniae. The sequence continues at coordinate 123,315 of JARQWZ010003005.1, read as the reverse complement.
TCAAACACACAGAAACTCAAAGGTCTTCATGGCAACCCGTCAAAATAAAAGTTTGGTTTAACTTGACAGAAATATATTACTGTTGTACAGTATCATTTAGACACGTCTCAATTTAATAATAATACTAACACTAATAATAATAAAATATTAATCAAAACTTAATTTTTTAAGGAATAATAAAACAAATTATTTCATGTTTTAATTTTAACAGCGACATTGTGCAGCACGTTGCTTGACAACAAAGTTTTAATTTCATATGATTACATGTTAAATTAAAATTATGTTTTATGTCTTCAGTCTTCATTTGATTACCAGAAAATACACAACAAATATCTATATTCAAATATTTTTGGTGAATTTTATGAAATAGACATGATTTTTGATTATTAACATTTAATTAAACAATAAAAAAATGGAATCCAGAAAACAGAAATTGATTTAAAAATGAATAAATGGAATTGGATGGGGAAAAAAAAATTCATAGGGTCATTTTTTGTTAAACTTTTAATAAATTGTTGTTAAACTGTTTAAGTTTCAATTAATTTGACATGCTTTTTGATTACAAAAAATTTGATTTAACCATTAAAATGGAGTCAAAAAAATTAAAACGGAAAAAATTGAATTTGGGAAAAAAACCTTTTGGCAAACTCCAGACGGGCTGTCATGTGCCTTTTACTGAGGAGTGTCTTCCGTCTGGCCACTCCTCCACACAGGCCTGATAGGTGGAGAGCTGCAGAGATGGCTGTTCTTCTGGAAGGTTCTCCTCTCTCCACAGAGAAACGCTGGAGCTCTGTCAGAGTGACCATCGGGTTCTTGGTCACCTCCCTGACTAAGGCCCTTCTCCCCCGATCGCTCAGCTCTGGGAAGAGTCCTGGTGGTTCCAAACGTCTTCATGTACGGATGATGGAGGCCACTCAGCTCACTGGGACCTTCAGCTGCCGAAATGTTGCTATGCCCTTCCCCAGATCTGAGCCTCCATACAATCCTGTCTCTGAGTCTACAGACAATTCCTGGGGCATCATGGCTTGGTTTATGCTCATGCTCTGTTAACTGTGGGACCTTATATAGACAGGTGTGTGCCTTTCCAAATCATGTCCAATCACACAGGTGGACTCCAGTCAAGCTGTAGAAACCATAAATATACATAATAAAGGCTAGATGTCTCGTCCGCACTGCTGGCCAATAGAGGTCGACGTCCGCACCTGGCGGCCATCTTGTCACAGTCAGCTCGCTCACTCGTAACATTGTGTTTTAATGGTGCGTGTACTTTTTAAATAACCATAACTTGCTAAATTTTCTACCGATTTTCAAACTGTTTGGTTTGTTTTGAACGTCAGAGATGTAGTTAAGACACTGCATACTGCATTTGTTCAAGCATCCGGAATTATAGCCACATTTGTAAATCCGTCGAGATTTCAGCGAGATAAGAGTATTTGTGTTCAGATCAGGAGCCACAGAGCCCTGCCTGTGACAAGATGGCCGCCACTGATGACGTTAGAGACTCCGCCGTAAGACATCTAGCCTTTATTATGGATATCTATGGTAGAAACATCTCAAGGATGATCAGTGAAAACAGGAGCACCTGAGCTCAATGAGTGTCATGGCAAAGGCTGTGAATACTGATGACCTTGTGATTAAATATCCAACTTTATATAAAGATCTGTACGATAATAGAGTTATATTTAGGAACTATATAAACAATCAATCAGTTGAGATTTGCATAGTATATCGCTTTACGTGAGTAATACTGTGAATAAAGTTGGATATATTTATGGTAACTGTACAATTAGTTGTTAGCGATAAATTAATTATGCAAATGTATGCGGTGGAATACCTTTAGTGTTATCAAACACGTGGAAGCCGCCCGCACACTCGCACACAAACTCCCATAATTCAGTGCTCTCCTTCAGGAAGTCCTCGGCAGGTTTTGTCCCGAGCGCGTCGCCCCACGTGATCAGAACAACGGTGAACCGGAGCACCTGCGGCCCGAACGCGGCACGGATCCAGTCGAGAGCGGCGCTGCACTCGCGCGTCATCCGTCCGGCCCGCAGCAGCAGCAGGAACACCTGCGGTCCGGGCTCCGCCAGATCCACACACCTGCTCAGCTCCACTCGGACCTCATCAGGGCTCATGCAGGTGTGGAAGAACCCCGGGGTGTCAATCACCCGCAGGCTCCGCCCATCCACCACGCCCCCCGCACGCTGGCAGCGGCTGGTGATGGACACGGCGGAGATGTCCGTCCAGAATGCGGATCGGCCCAGGATGGTGTTTCCCGCCGAGCTCCTGCCTGATCCCGTCTGACCCAGCAGAACCATCCGCACCTCAGAGGAACCGTCTAAGAGCAACAGACGCGACAACACCATTATATGATATCATGAGCAAGGTTTTTCAGCCTGGGGTCCGGGGAAAAGTTTGGAGAATAACAGTGTAAAGACTAGCCTAGAAATCTAGATGCACCCTAGCGGCAGAACATTTATTTTGCCGCGAGTGTAGTCTAGCAACTCTCGGTAGAGCTGAGAGCTGGAAAAACCAAACTCTGGTCAGGCCAATCACAGCGTGTGTAGAATCGGTGGGCGGACTTAACATAATGATGGCACGGCACAGCAGAGTTGCGGAGGTTCTGCGTGCAACTCGTAAAAAAAAGAAGCTGATGAACAGCAGTCTTTTGAATCGGTTTTTACCGCGACTCTGGAAGACTTGGAGTTAAGCTTTTCTTTGAGAAAAGAACAAAAAACAGCACTGAAGTCATTCTTAAGAAAATAATGTGTTCAAAGTTTTGCCTACCGGATACGGCGAACGTCTATCAACTAACGTTAGCTCGGCTTCACCTTCTTCTTCGCTCTGGTTGGTTGTGGCGCTCATGGCGCCATCCAATTGCGTGCAGAGGGAATTTGAAAGACAACCGTTTATCCCGCCCCTCGGATTGAGCCCTGTCAATGGTGAGTTTCCAGACCCAACATCTTGATGTGGGTGTGGCTTGTCAGGCTATGTAAATATTTAAAGGGGTGGTTCCGTGGTTTTTTTCTAGGCTTGGTTGTGTTTATGGGGCGCAGTATAACATGTCTTAATACTTCTTTTTTTTTTTAAACGCCGTATTTTTCTTATATGTTACCTTTAGTCCACACCGCTGTCTCCATTGTCCTTTGAACGGCTCGTTTGCTTCCTGCTTCTATTAAGCCAAACCCTCCGAAAAACGCAATGGTCTTAGATTGGTTAGATGGCCAAATGTAGTTTGTAGTTCTGCAACAGCTCTCTCTCTTTCGTAATGACTGCGACGTGGCCTCGTCCACTTTGTTGCGTGTTCGCGGGGGCAGTGTTAATGTTAATAGCAGGTGTTTATGATGTCACCAACTCGGGAAGAAGCTTGTTGTAGTCCAAACCGGCCGTTTTTGTAGGCAATAAACTGCCATAACTTTAAAAGACAATATCTCCGTTTGCATTGAACTTTCAGCGCTGTAACTTTGCAGATACTGTTTATGCTCAAGCAGCAACATTACACACTAACTAAAGTGAAATCGCATGCAACCACCCCTTTAACATAAATAAATGTAATTCAAATACAAACGCAGAGCTTTTTGGAGGTCCTGTGGCGTGATTTCACCTCATTCGCGTGTCCAGTCCGTGCAAAAGAGGCAAATTGAGTGTCTTGCGCGGTTACGCGCAAGTGATTTTATTTGGTGCTTTTTGTACATACACGCGTTTGAAGCGAATTCGCATCTGACGCCCAAGTTGATAAATCTAAACTTTGGCGTCTGTTCGCACCACGTTAACCAATCAGGAGCCTGCTTGGATAGAGCGCCTGTAGTTGGTTTTCAGGAGGGTGATCCTCGCTCCGGCGTGGGACAACAGGTCATCAAACTGGACGCGGGACAGGCGGAAGTACCGCTGAAAACGACCGTCATCCAGTGGTGAAACTCGCCAAGCTGGGTACCGGAGGGTCTGGTGGACCGGAGTACGGCGATGCTGACCCCTACGCCGCTGTTCTGCTCTCCAGAGCAAATCCAGAGCGCTCACTCTCTCGATGAATGCTCCATCAACATCAGACATCTTGCAAACGGACAACCGCCTAGCACTTGCCCCTCCCACAAGAAGCGAATTTAGCCTCGACCGTGCGTCTATTTCACTATTTCGCGAGTGGATTAAAAATTTTCAAGCGTCCAACTAGATGGGATAGACGCGAATTTGACGCTCAATTCGTGTTAGGTGTGAATGCAGAATTACTCTGTTGAGCTGGAGAATGATGATCAGTTTTATGTCCATCAATGATCCAAACAGTTTCTAATAAACACATCAGATATAAAACATCTGGAAGACGTATTTTTTAGAGTGTTTGCTCATCTGCAATACGTCCATGGGCGTCGGAACCATTGTATGTAGGTGGGACAAGACCCACCCACTTTTTACGATCAATGATATTGGACCCACTCACTTTTATCGTCTCTAACATTTAGCACATGTCTGTTTACCTACCCCTAATTGATACACACTTATTATTAAACACATAATAGACGCTTTATTTCCACTTTTCTAATATTTTCTTAATTTGTATTGAAAATAAATGCCTTTCCGATTTGATATGTGATGGGAAAACGGAGAAGATAGATTTTGGCGAATGCGGGACTCGAACCGCGGGTCGGTTTGTGTCAAAACTAGATGACGTGCGTCTTACCCCTACACTACTGTCGCTGGCGATTTACGTAAATTTGTCTTTCCCACCTATACGTTTACCAAGTAAAGTGGTGTATTTGTACTTAATGTAGTTGGCATCTACTCCAGTAAAAAATTTCTGAGGACCCACCCACATTTTTTTTTGCTTCCGACGCCCATGAATACGTCTAATGGACGTTTCCTGTCAGATGTCAAATAGACGTTTAAACATTGTCTTTAAGATGTTTATGATTTAGAATGTATGAAAAACTGACATCTTAAAGACGTCTATCAGATGTTTGTAAACAGTAGATGCTTTCCAGATTAAGTGATCTTTAACAGACATCTTGCAGACGTACGTGTGCTATCTGGGAAACTACACAACAAAATAATATTGTTCTAGTGGTTTTTGGATATTTTAACCCAAAAATCTTACATATTGTGCCTTTAAAATAAATAGAACATGATTTAAATAAATACACGTGATTAATAAAAATGTAAAGAAATAAATTAAGTAAATAAATAAAACGATTTTTTTTCAAGGATTTCAAATGACATTTCTGTCAAGGACTTTCACATACGAACGTAAATGAAAGCTAGATATTTTACAGTTTATAGTTCTCAATAAGACAAATACGATCATTATTAATAGGACGACATAATGAACGACATTAAAATGACTTTCATTCAAATGAGTCCGTGTCCCTTTAACTGTCCCGCAGAAAGCTGTTATTCTCACGCGACCCGTCATCAGATAAACTCGCGCTCTTTCTGAATCATTTTATTCAAGGTTTATTCTCACTCACCAGCAGCTGAAGAGTCTCCCGTTTCCGCCATATTTCCCACAGACGGCAGAGACTTAAAGAGACAAACACTCTCACAAGTACCTCAGAAATATATATAATATAAATGAATACATCAGACATCACAACAACGCCTCGAACCGTCTAAAGCGCGGGTCACTCACGTGATCACGTGACGAATGAATATGAAAATTATTAAATAAATACACACACTCTCATCACATATGAGCGCTTTATGTATCATTATATATATATATATATATATATATATATATATATATATATATATATATATATATTATGTGTGAATATACTGTACTTTATTAAGTTTGTACTATACATAACTTGTTCAGGTATTTATTATTACAACACTCGTGTTTTTTCTTCTTCAAGATCTGTTTACAGAGAAGGAGCTTAAAATGTATTATATATTAATTATTAATTTACCAAAACAGACAGATTTATACCTTTACAAGTGAAATATACAATATAGAAATACTGAATCTGTTACAGACGAGTTGGTTGTTATTTCATAATAACATATCACTTCTGTTTGAGAGGTCTGTGGTTGTTCATCTGCTTCCGTTCATACGCTTGCCCATTTTTCCTGCTTCTAACACATCAACTCTGAGGACAAAATGTTCACTTGCTGCCTAATATATCCCACCCACTAACAAATCCTTCTGTTTGAGATGAGAGGAGTTGACTGTGATTGTTCATCGCTACCCTCAGTGAGTCTGGTGACCTTTGACCCACTCCACCAGACTCCTGACGGGGCGCTCCGTGCGGTTGGACGGCGGAGCGGTGATGTCATCAGGACTCTCTGACAGGGCCGGTTCGGGATTGGTCAAGTCCAGATCCTGCAGGTCTGAGAGACTCCCTCCCAGCAGGTCCAGCCTCTCAAACAGGTCCATCATCTCTGATGGCAGGTCACGACCTTCGGCCGCAGGGGTCACCGAGACCTCGGGTGTGTTCTCACTGATGAACCCGTGTGTGACCTCTGACCTTTCAGGCTGAGGAGAGCAGGACAGAACGTCGCCCTCTGCTGGAAACAAATGAGTATTTAATATATCAGAGCCTCAATCTAACAAATGATCATGTGACACGTGAATCATTCAGTGTGTGTTAGGGATGCGCGGTTTACCGGTACTGGGAAAATACCAGTACATATTTAATTTCAAACGGTACGATATCATGATTTTGCACATTTCGGTATATGCTGCTGTTCCGAAGTTCACCGCTAGGTGGCAGTGCGCTACCCAAACTTGCGCGAAACCGGCAAATGTGGTGCCATAGAGGAACAAAATGAATACAGCAGATGAATCTCACTCAACACGCACAAAACTCATTAATAAAGAGAGGATTAGACGTGAAATTTGGAATTACTTTGCTTATAAAACTGCTGAAGAACTGCATCGACAGGTGAGTGCATAAATCAAACGATCTAATTTAGACATTTATTTTCTTTTAACACTGATCAACGCACATGAATAAGATCGTATCGTTTAAATATAATGACATCTCCAGCTTTCGTTTCAACCAATGACGTTTAGATTTCATAATATTTGCACTATTACATTCACGAAAGACATAACCAACTGTTATGCTCACTAAAGATGGACATTTTTGACATAAGTTTGTGTGTATTTGACTAAGGAAAAACAACTTAATTTGGAATGCGCGACGCTCTTTAGGCTTGTGTGTGTGTTGTTGGTATGAGCACAAAGACAACTCTCTTAGCTCTCATCCCATGTATGACGGAATGCCATAAAATCGCTCGCATGTTCAAATTGGCGAGGTTTAAAAAGACGTGGCCAGTGATTTCCGTCAGCTGTCCCGAAACGAAAGCGAAAGTTTTGAATCGGAGCGCGCAGATGCTTTTATAGTGCAGGTGCGATGTCTTTTGAAGCTAGAAGCAGTTTGCTCATTTTGAGAGCTAGAGAAAGGTGTATTGCTGAAATTACTTTGCGCAAGAAAGTTTCCAAATGACTGATTTGGTAATCGTTGTTGATTCATTTAATAATAAACATTTGCGTTAATTTCCCGCTTTATAAACCTCAAACTTGCTAGAGTAAGTAAAATAATGCGCAATACCCGCGGCAAAATTCAGACCGATTTAATCTGTACTTTTAATACTTTTTCAGGTATCGATTTAATATCGGTACTTCGGTATTAGATTGTGGTACCGTACCGAAGACAAAATTGTGGTATCGAGCCATCCCTAGTGTGTGTCTGTTCTCACCTGTGTTGAGCGTGTGTGCAGGAGGCGTGTCCTCCGCAGCGTGGGATCTGATTGGCGGTCGGGAGGTCATGACCCGCCCCAGAGGCACCGCCCCCTCGGAGCTCTTGGAGCGCAGCGTGTGAATGACGTCCATCAGCCAGCGGCTCTCTCTCCACAGCGCAGACAGACTCTACACACACACACACACACACACACACCTGTGAGGGACACGTCAGCGTGAGTGTGTGAGAGAGCAGGTAACACACACACACACACACACCTGTGCGAGCTGCGTGACGTGGGCCAGTCTCTCCGTGGCCTCTGTGACCTCGCTGCTGTCCAGAGCCTCCCGCAAAGCCTGCTGGGAAAGACGGACATCCAGCTCCAGACGGATCCACAGCTGACAGAACTGAGACAGGAGGTCCCGCTCGTACGCCCACAGGTGCACTGCACACACACACACACACACACACTCATGTGATCAGGGTAGCTCTCTGTGGTTATCATCATACATGTGTTATTATATCCTGAGATGAAGCAGATTGTGTAGTGGATTATGGGACATTAGACCACAGAGCCGGGTGTGTGTGAGTGTGTGTGTGTGTGTGTGTGTGTGAGTCTCTGACCGAGCTCAAACATGTGCAGTGGGACAGTGAGGCCGTGTGTGTGTGTGTGTGTGTGTGTGTGTGTGTGTGTGTGTGTGTGTGAGTCTCTGACCGAGCTCAAACATGTGCAGTGGGAAAGTGAGGCCGTGTGTGTGTGTGTGTGTGTGTGTGTGTGTGTGTGAGTCTCTGACCGAGCTCAAACATGTGCAGTGGGAAAGTGAGGCCGTGTGTGTGTGTGTGTGTGTGTGTGAGTCTCTGACCGAGCTCAAACATGTGCAGTGGGACAGTGAGGCCGTGTGTGTGTGTGTGTGTGTGTGAGTCTCTGACCGAGCTCAAACATGTGCAGTGGGACAGTGAGGCCGTGTGTGTGTGTGTGTGAGTCTCTGACCGAGCTCAAACATGTGCAGTGGGACAGTGAGGCCGTGTGTGTGTGTGTGTGTGTGAGTCTCTGACCGAGCTCAAACATGTGCAGTGGGACAGTGAGGCCGTGTGTGTGTGTGTGTGTGTGTGAGTCTCTGACCGAGCTCAAACATGTGCAGTGGGACAGTGAGGCCGTGTGTGTGTGTGTGTGTGTGTGAGTCTCTGACCGAGCTCAAACATGTGCAGTGGGACAGTGAGGCCGTGTGTGTGTGTGTGTGAGTCTCTGACCGAGCTCAAACATGTGCAGTGGGACAGTGAGGCCGTGTGTGTGTGTGTGTGTGTGTGAGTCTCTGACCGAGCTCAAACATGTGCAGTGGGACAGTGAGGCCGTGCGTGTGTGTGTGTGTGTGTGTGTGTGTGTGAGTCTCTGACCGAGCTCAAACATGTGCAGTGGGACAGTGAGGCCGTGTGTGTGTGTGTGTGTGAGTCTCTGACCGAGCTCAAACATGTGCAGTGGGACAGTGAGGCCGTGTGTGTGTGTGTGTGTGTGAGTCTCTGACCGAGCTCAAACATGTGCAGTGGGACAGTGAGGCCGTGTGTGTGTGTGTGTGTGTGAGTCTCTGACCGAGCTCAAACATGTGCAGCGGGACAGTGAGGCCGTGTGGCTCCAGGTCGCCCTCTCCTGGCCAGCGGCGGCAGCTCAACTCCTCACTGGGCGGCAGCAGCAGCAGCAGAGACACCTGATCGCCCGCCTGCAGCAGCTCCTGTGTGTACACGCGGTAATCACACGCCTGCACACACACACACACACGAAGACGGGTTAACACTCAGAGTCCCTCAAACTCATTCAAACCTTCTGAATCATCGCCTCAGACAGAAATGATTCTTCAACTGAAACATCTCAAAGATTGAGCACGGTGAACAAATCATTCCTTTGAACAGGTAAATTATTGTTTTGAACAGGTAAATGAATATTTTGGAGAGGTAAATTATGCTTTTGAACAGGTAAATTATGCTTTTGAACAGGTAAATGATTCTTTTGAACGGGTAAATGATTCTTTTGAACAGGTAAATGATTCTTTTGAACGGGTAAATGATTCTTTTGAATGGGTAAATTATTCTTTTGAATGGGTAAATTATTCTTTTGAATGGGTAAATTATTCTTTTGAATGGGTAAATTATTCATTTGAACAGTTAAATGATTCTTTTGAACAGGTTAATTATTCTTTTGAACAGGTAAATGATTATTTTGAATGGGTAAATTATTCTTTTGAATGGGTAAATTATTCATTTGAACAGGTAAATTATTCATTTGAACAGGTTAATTATTCTTTTGAACAGGTAAATGATTCTTTTGAATGGGTAAATTATTCATTTGAACAGTTAAATGATTCTTTTGAACAGGTTAATTATTCTTTTGAACAGGTAAATGATTCTTTTGAACAGGTAAATGATTCATTTGAATAAGTAAATGATTCGTTTGAACGGGTAAATGATTCATTTGAACAGGTAAATGATTCTCTTTTGAACAGGTAAATTATGCTTTTGAAAAAGTAAATGATTCATTTGAACAGGTAAATGATTCTTTTGAACAGGTAAATTCATCTTTTGAACAAGTAAATGATTCCTTTAAACATGTAAATTATTCTTTTGAACAGGTAAATGATTCTTTTGAACTGGTAATTGATTCTTTTGAACAAGTAAATTATTTTTTTGATCAGGTAAATGATTAATTTGAAGAAGTAAATGATTCTTTTGAACGGGTAAATGATTAATTTGAACAAGTAAATGATTCTTTTGAACGGGTAAATGATTCATTTGAACAGGTAAATGATTCTTTGGAACAGGTAAATTCATCTTTTGAACAAGTAAATTATTAGCCTGGTTTTACCAGACTCTCGTACATTTCATTTGTACATAGAGTCTGGCCACTCTCCATTGACAAGCGTTTACTTCCTTGAAGGCGGGTTCTCTGTTGAAGTTTATTGGATCTGCCAAGAGTCACTCTGGATCTGCCTAACCAATCACTAACGTTTGGTCGTGACGTATGTCACGCGCCGTTCGCCTTTGATTCTCACATTAACTGAGCACACCACCTCAGTATCAGTGATAAAACCTCGTGCATTCGGATTGTGATTTATTCACGGTGGAGAGGAGAGTTGTGTTCGGAACGCGCTGCTCTCGTGGTGCATATCTCGTGCAATCATAACATGATTGTATATGCTGTCAATAAAATGTCATATGCTTGGTATGATAAGAATAAATGCTGCCTTGAATAACAGCCCAATTCAAATGTTTACGTGCTTTTCTTCTTTTATTTTTTGAGCGGTGGTGAAATATTTTGCTCTTGTAAACACTTGCCAGTATTTAAAGAAATACAAGTCTAGAAATGCAAATTACAGCTCACGCAACAGTACAGTGCTCTGAAAGGGTCTATAAAGGATATAAACAGTGAGTTTTGAAGTGATATATTCTTGAAAACTCAGAGATGTGGATTCGGACAGCAGTTACATTACCACACGACCTTGGTGTTTGTCAAAAGCAGTCGATAATTCAGCCTGGGTTTTTCTCGCGGGTGGTGGGAGACGGACGGCTTCAGCAACTCCTTCACCACTAACGGAGCGAGCTGGAAAAGACTTTTCCCGGACCACAACATCAGCAGTACAGCAGTGATCGTTCTTGCTCCGTGTAACGGGAGTTTGTTTGTTCAGGGAAGAAGGAGGCGGGAACCGGCGAACGTTTAACAACTTTTAATCAAATAATAAACACAAAATGAAAGTAAAAGCGGCAGCCCCTCACGGACGACTGCCGCGCACAAACATAAAACACAACTTAAAATCCAGGCCTGGTCCTCTCTCGTCCTTCACCGGTGACGCTCGTCCTTATATGCCTCCGTGCTCCCTCATGAGAGGACTCGAGACCGGTGTGTCTCAATCACGTACACCGGTGTCACTCGCTCGTCCACCTCGCCACACTTTTAACTTCTGGACATTCGTCAGCGCTGCCACACACTCGCATCTTTCACCGCCGCCATTACTGAACTACAACTCAAACTAGCGCACAACATCAACTTCATCGCTCTCAGCCACTCCCTCTGTTCGCTGATTGGACCGGTAAAAAATTGTTCGGGGGAAAACCTAAGCATACACCGCAGTCCCAGACGTAGTTGTAACGCGTGTGTCTGGGTGAAAAATACGGATAGCTCATTAAACATAACTGGAGTTGAAGCAAACACGGAGGCGATTGACATCAAACATCTCGCACTTTATTCCCTGCGGAACTCTCACAAGAGTCCGTTACAAACTCCATTTCCGTCCACAGCATTACTTAATAAAACTAAAATAACTGAATGTTAGCAACAGAAGACAGAAATAATACGCACACATGGGAGTTCGACGCAGTGCGCACACACACACACAGAACGCAAGCGATCCAACAGGGAGCGAGCGCTCTTAAAGGGGCCACACTATTTTCCTACTCGTTACATAGTACTGAAGGAAAATGAAAATTGAGCGGAAGTACGTAGGAGGGCGGAGCCAGGCTAGTAAATTATTCCTTTGAACATGTAAATTATTCTTTTGATCAGGTAAATTATTAAAGGGGTGGTAAAACACATTCTTTTGAAGGCTTGACTGTGTTTGTGGGGTGCACTGTAACATGTGTTCATGCTTCGTTTTAAAAAAAATTGCCTTATTTTTCATATATTTGACCTTTATTCTACACTGCTCTGTCCCTCCTTGTAAAACGGTCTGATGCTTTCCGGGTTGTATGAAGCCAGTCCCTCAAAAATACGCAGTGGGCTCTGATTGGTTAGCTGGCCCAGTGTGTTGTGATACGCTAAACGCCTAGTGCACGTATGTCGGAAACGTCACGCCCCTTACCGGAGGCTATGCTTCAGTGTTGTCAGTGTTAGAAACAACGGCGTCAATAAAACCATATGAGCCCGAATCAGACCCAGAACATTTGAGTGAAGATGATCGAGCAGAACCTGTTCAGTCCTCAAGAGTAAAGACTGCGGATCTATAATGATCGCTACTGAATGGCACTTTAACTTTTGTATTTTTAGAACGATTATAGCCAAATATCTGTCGCAAGAACTATTAACCCAAAACGAACACTAAGCACTTGCTTTAACTAGTAAGTTAGCCAAATCACACACAGAACCATGTTTAGCAAGCCTGTATATTAACAATACATAAAAGCTCTAATCAAAGAATCATTTACACTAATGTCAGGTTCGCTGTTGAGATTTTAACGTTAGTGTTTGTAACGTTAGGTGTTCGTCGGATAACGTTAAGTAGAATGAGCATTTAACAGACTGGTTTGCAGAATAGCATTGTCATCTGTTTACTTCCTTGCTACAACCTATTACAGGAAAACACATCGATGAAAAATAAATCAGACTTACAGGTTGTGGCCCGTGAACAGCTTCTGTTTGTAAATCCAGCTTTCAGGACAAGCCGTTGTGCATATCCTGTATTGAACTCGCGAAGTTTGTGGAAGTTTGTGTTGTCCTCCGTGAAATGTGCAGCGCGCGCGTCGTGCATCCACGCACCGGCAGTGTTTTTTTCACGCATTGAAATCGCGAAGACGGTGGATGTTTTCCTCTGTGCTGCGGGAGCCCCTGCGCGCGCCTGATTCCCCGCTGACTCAAACACACGTGCATATAACATGCTGTATGTTAAACGCTCTGCAACGCACCCCCGTCCCTATGAAGGCTGAACAGAGCAAGTACCCCAGACCTGCAATCCGGATGAATATAACAGCGTTTCGTCGGCATTGCGGCAACAACACTCCAGCCTACTATACCACAACAGCGCCGCGATACAAAATGGCCTCACCCCCCCTTATTTAATATTCTCGGAGGAGGGGTTTATGTAAATATTGAGCCTGGTGATGTCACCAACCCTGGAGGAATGTGTGTAGTCGCCTACTGGCCGTTTGCTGTAGTTCTTAGAAACTGATTTCTTTAAAAGCAAATATCTCCCTTTGCTTTAAACTTTGAACGTTGTAACTTTGCAGATGTTGTTTATGCTCAAACAGCAACATTACACGTTAGCTAAAGTTAGAATAGTGAAATCGTGGTTTACCACCCCTTTAATTTGAACAAGTAAATTATTCTTCTGAACAGGTAAATGATTCTTTTGAACTGGTAATTGATTCTTTTGAACAAGTAAATAATTATTTTGAACAAGTAAATGATTCTTTTGAACGGGTAAATGATTCATTTGAACAGGTAAATGATTCTTTTGAACAAGTAAATGATTCCTTTGAAAAAGTAAATGATTCTTTTGAACAGGTAAATGATTCTTTTGAACAAGTAAATGATTATTTTGAACAGGTAAATTATTAATTTGAATAAGTAAATTATTATTTTGAACGGGTAAATGATTCATTTGAACAGGCAAATTATTCTTTTGATCAGGTTGATTCTTCTGAACAGGTAAATGATTCTTCTGAACAGGTAAATTATTAATTTGAACAAGTAAATGATTCTTCTGAACAGGTAAATTATTAATTTGAACAAGTAAATGATTCTTTTGAACGGGTAAATTATTAATTTGAACAAGTAAATGATTCTTTTGAACAGGTAAATGATTAATTTGAACAAGTAAATGATTCATTTGAACAGGTAAATGATTCTTTTGAACGGGTAAATGATTCTTTTGAACAGGTAAATTATTAATTTGAACAAGTAAATGATTCTTTTGAACGGGTAAATGAATCTTTTGAACTGGTAATTGACTCTTTTGAACAAGTAAATTATTCATTTGAACAGGTAAAAGATTCATTTGAACAAGTAAATGATTAATTTGAACAGGTAAATGATTCATGTGAACAAGTAAATGATTCTTTTGAACAGGTACATTTTGAACGGAGCATGTGAGTCAATCTGTGAGGATGATGTGATGTGATGTGTGACGTTTAACATTTATATAATTAATGATTAATGAAATTATTTATAAATATTTTTGGAATAATTATGAATAAAAAACATTGAGTTCAACAGAGAACATGTGAAGTGAATTAGTGACTCAGTGAATTAGTGACTCAGTGAATTAGTGATTCAGTGACTCAGTGACTCAGTGAATCAGTGACTCAGTGAATCAGTGACTCAGTGAATCAGTGACTTAGTGAATTAGTGACTCAGTGAATCAGTGACTCAGTGAATTAGTGACTCAGTGAATCAGTGAATTAGAGACTCAGTGAATCAGTGACACAGTGAATTAGTGAATCAGTGTTTCAGTGAATCAGTTTTTCAGTGAATCAGTGACTCAGTGAATCAGTCATGAATATTAGTGAAGATGAGCTGATGTGAGCTGATAGTGGAGTGTGTCCAGGTGTTGTGTTACCCGACTCAGTGAATCAGTGACTCAGTGAATCAGTGACTCAGTGACTCAGTGACTCAGTCGTGAATATTAGTGAAGATGAGCTGATGTGAGCTGATAGTGGAGTGTGTCCAGGTGTTGTGTTACCCGACTCAGTGAATCAGTGACTCAGTGAATCAGTGACTCAGTGACTCAGTCATGAATATTAGTGAAGATGAGCTGATGTGAGCTGATAGTGGAGTGTGTCCAGGTGTTGTGTTACCCGACTCAGTGAATCAGTGACTCAGTGAATCAGTGACTCAGTGACTCAGTGACTCAGTCGTGAATATTAGTGAAGATGAGCTGATGTGAGCTGATAGTGGAGTGTGTCCAGGTGTTGTGTTACCCGACTCAGTGAATCAGTGACTCAGTGAATCAGTGACTCAGTGACTCAGTCATGAATATTAGTGAAGATGAGCTGATGTGAGCTGATAGTGGAGTGTGTCCAGGTGTTGTCTTACCCGACTCAGTGAATCAGTGACTCAGTGACTCAGTCATGAATATTAGTGAAGATGAGCTGATGTGAGCTGATAGTGGAGTGTGTCCAGGTGTTGTGTTACCCGACTCAGTGAATCAGTGACTCAGTGAATCAGTGACTCAGTGACTCAGTCATGAATATTAGTGAAGATGAGCTGATAGTGGAGTGTGTCCAGGTGTTGTGTTACCCGACTCAGTGAATCAGTGACTCAGTGAATCAGTGACTCAGTGACTCAGTTGTGAATATTAGTGAAGATGAGCTGATGTGAGCTGATAGTGGACTGTGTCCAGGTGTTGTGTTACCCGACTCAGTGAATCAGTGACTCAGTGAATC
>JARQWZ010003005.1:0-102500 GCA_033150135.1 Gobio occitaniae | reverse complement strand
GCACACCTTATTGATGATGCATTCTCTGCAGGCAAGAAGTTAAGCCCAGAATATGAACGCAAAGCGCTAAATTACACACTGCGAGGTTTTCCCCATCGAAACCAGCTAATAAAACGTTTAATGTGTCTTAATGTCAACAGTGATTCTAACTAACACTTTTGAGTTAACTTTCCTTAATGTCTTAACTAAATAGTACAAATCTAGTAATATGTACTGTTCACATACTATTCCTTGCTTACTCAGAAAAACCACGTTAAGATTAATTGATTGGTTTGAGTGCCATTTTGTCAAGCAAATACAAACTCACCATTATGGAGATCAGTGTTCACTTTGGTTGGGTACTTGGTACATTCATATTATTGTGATTCTCTTCCTATCGATTTAGCGATGCAACAAGAAATAACAGTTATTTGGTTTCAAAGGAAGAGAAGTAATAAATAGATTGCTTTTAAACATTACTTTATTAACAAGAGGTAATGATTTAGTCAGAAATTAAGTCACCTTTTAAAAGCAACCAATTCAATTCTTCCCTACATGTCGTTTAATGACCATTTACAAATGTCATTGCTAACACTTGTGTCATAAACACTTTACAGTGATATTGGAGGACCAAAATCTTATGCTTGTACTTTACTAAGAATACTTTTACTGCAGTATACATAGTAAAGTCCTCAGTGTTAAATCAACTTTGCTCAGTGTGACCACACTACAGGAAGTTCAATAGCATTTTTTGAACACTGATCAGTTGATGGCAGAATAGAAAGGAAAAAAATCTTTTATTTTAAGCATTTGCTTTGTTTGCCTAAAACAAACCATATCACAGCCTTCAAAAAGGGGAAGATGCATTGATACTCAAACTAGATGTGAAATTAAGCTTTGCGTAGCACCGAGGCTTCCCCCTCAACTGTATCGAAAAAAGGTCAACAAATGAAGCTTTCTTCACATAAACTTTTGCCAAAGCCTTAAACCTATCAGTTTATAAGGCTCATGTAGGAATATGATCAAAATAAATGATTGTGGAATGGTCAGTTAAAGTGCTTGTGAACTGGGGATGAATACTGAAATTGAACATGCACAAATATTGATTTATTCTTATCAAATAAGCGAATGACACTAGAGCTGCACAAAGGGTTATTTTTGAATCACAATACGAAGCAGACACGTGGTTTTCAGGGTAGATTTCATCTAACAGTCAATAAACATGAAATTTCTCAAGAGCAATTTTTGAAGGGGACATAAATAATACAGCCAAAATCGTAAGGATATGTGTACCACAAAAAAAAAAAAAAGAGTACGTTTTGGTGCACTGAAAAATTCTCTCATGTCCATTTTCTTTTTCCTGTCATTTTTTTCTGACAAACAACACAAAGTGATAGTCGTTTAAATACGATTAAGGTTCACCACGCAGTCATATCATAATTATTAAATTATCTTGCATCCTCCACATGGTACTTTGTACTATGACATTCAGATATTCAACTGCAGCAAGCCCTCTGATAAGTATATCCCAGCCACCGCACACCATTATTTTTAATGGAAAGAGACGCGTGTGTTATCCAAGCATTGATGGCAAGGAAAGCACCTTATATTTGAGCGGCACATATGAGGTGTTTCTGGGGGTTTCTCTCTCTCTTATCTGCTTCAAGGTCTTGATAAATTGTAGCATTTTCTATTCTATTGTCTTTTATGAGTTTAATAAAGAACACTTGTCTCGTCTTCTGTCCACACACACAATCATCTGTAAAGAATGATCCACTTTTACGTACGCCAGATTATTGTGACGCATTGCCACATATAGAGACGAGCGAAATGTTTGAATTTGCATGGTGGTAACTCAAAGGTTTTTTTTACCACTTCCTTATTTTGGCTCGGAATTTCGTTTGTTGGAAATATAAACTGAATTTAGAAATGCTTTTGAAATGAAAAAATTTACGTTTATAAAACAAAATATATTTCTGTAATGAAGACTGCGTTTGGAGTGGAGTGCAAAATAAAGAGTCCACGGCCTTTGTTGTTATTGTGAGTGTACACAAATAAAAGTAGACAGTTTATAGTTTATAATTATGTCTTGCACTTATGGCTAAAAATGGCGGAGTATTGTGAGTTGGTTCCGCTGTCATAAAAGACAAAAATCCATCAGAAGGCGCCGGTGCCTTCGTCGGCCTTGGGGTGAAGAAAACGCCGCCTATTTAGTTTCATGTTTAAATATTATTATTTTAATTTCATATGTTGATTATGAAAAGTGAGCAGCATGAGTAAGGCACATAATCAGATGTGCATAGGCTATGTCTGGGGACATTGATTTTGAGCATGTACTTCATTGAATTTTGTTTTCTAGAAAGTCTTTCTTTAAAATTAATTTTGTATTGTATACATTTTATCTTAATTTTAATCAATGTTTCAGAAACCTATTGGCTGGATTTAATAAACAATTAGGAAATATAGTCAATATAATCGTGACATGGAGGCGTCGGCGCTATTAATAGCATTGCATGTGAACTGGAGCGTGTCTCACAGACGTGAGAAATATGTTGCTTGAAATGTCTACTTTTAAACAAAACAAATCAAAACGAAAAGAAATAGGCTACTCTCTGATTATGTATAAAATGTGCATTTCTCTCTTGGCGCGTCCCATACTGCGGAGATGGCGAGTCAGCACCGCCAGCCAACACGGACACAGAAAACTCTAGAGTTTAGAAACAATTAAAATGTCTACTGGCTTTTTTTTGACACATTCATAATCAATACACTCTATACAGTGTAATAAGAGCACTGTAAGTCGCTTTGGATAAAAGCGTCTGCCAAATGCATAAATGTAAATGTAAATACGGTTCTTTGTGGCAAGCTTAATGCATGCGCTTGAGTGGGGATAATAATAGCATATTATATAGGTAGGCAGCCTACTCATTAGGCTAAGGTAATATACTACGCAAACGCTCGGGTTTAGAATTCTCTCATATTTATATTATTAAATTAATAAAAGTACTTAGTCAACAAATGGCTTAAATTAACAACTACTAGGCCTATTATATAAAAAAACTGAGCGCTGAGCGGAATGAGCAAGCTCGAGTAATAGGTTGAGTAATAGATTTTGGATATCTAGCTTGGCTTGTATGTTTGGTGCAGAATGGGGGGTTGGGGGGGTGTGGGGGCCCAACCTCATATTCTTTCATAAGGCCCAAAATTGCTAACGGCGCCCCTGATCATATTGAGCAACACAGATCTGACAGAGCGCCTGCGCATATACTTTCGGTTTAGAATTAGCGCCAATTCGGGGGCGGGTTGCTTGAATTTTGGGTGTATTATTCATAATGAAAAACAGAACAACAAAACAGTACAATGACACACTCACTTAAATAGGTGCTTTTACATTTTAAAAAATTGATCTAAACTTAAAACACATTTTTTGTCCCGTTTGTATTGTTTTACTACTTACACATGTATTTGAATTATCATTATATTATTTACAATACTCAGCATGCTTTTTAGGGGGGGGACAGCCCTCAGATTGGGGGGTTCCTGTCCCCCCCGCGATTTACGCCCCTGTTGGTGTGCGAAAACGAAGCTTTGGACGTCACAGATCACGTAGTTATGGCAAAACGAATCAAGTTCCGATACAATGCTTCAATGTGAGATTTTTTTGATACAAGGGTCCTGTCCCAAATGGCACCCTAAACCCTCACGGTCCGCACTTTCACGATGTAATGCCGCTTTGACTGCTGGGAAGAAGTCCGCTGCGTAACCCGCACCAGTGCGGGCTCGGCAGAAGTGCGCATCGAGGGTGCATATCGACCTCAGAGGGGGCGCTCGCAATCACCCTTCTGAGTTCTAAAATGACAAATGGGACACCCTATGGTCTCGTGGACATAACGGACACGCGCACGCAGCGCGCACTTGTGGACTTATTGTAAGTCCACAAGACCAAAAGTGCACATGAAGTGTGCCATTTGGGACAGGGCCAAGCTTCGAAGCCTTGGTGTCGAATGTCACATCGCTTCTCAAAACCACGATCAGTAGTGCAGCGATTGGCTGGCGTCAAGACAGCACCTAATGACATCATATAATTAAAAAAGACACCTGGCAAAAAACTTGAAGAAAAAAAAAAAACTAATTTCCGGACCTTTATAAGGAAACAACATAAAAGTTATAATAGATAAATGAAATTTGCACTGTTTTTAAAAAAAATTATTTTTAACATGATTCACAAATATTTATATTCAAGATTTTATAGTATTTGTACACCCTTTAAATTTTTATTTCAACATTATAATGAGCAGTTTGAAGCAGATTTGTTATGTGACAGTATTAATAAAAGTTTCTTAAGCGTCAAGATCAAGTTATCTGCATCAAGCCATCCCATAATATCCGTCATCACTTTAATTAATGCACGGCTCAGATTAACTGTACAACCTCCAATAAAATTATAAAGTAATTATTCCATCACAAATAAATCGCTCAATCAAGTGGCTGTGTCTCTAGTATTATACACAACATATACATATACAATATAACATTTGTATATTATTATTATTTTAAATTATTATTATTGCCCCTGGTTCAGTAATGAACTCTTGTAATAAAGTAGCAGTGGCTGGGACAGATTTTAAGTATCACCTCAAGATGCAATCTAATCCTGTTTACATGAAATAAACTTGTCATTCATGAATTTAAGGCATATTGTAGGAGTCAACTACTAACTGGCTTTTGTTTTTACTCGTCTTAATAATAAAAAGTCTTGAAACTGTTATAAGAGTACATTATAAGATCTGTGTTGTGTGTTTGTTGTGTGCAGAGCACGATCTGACGTAAATCAGAGCAGCAGATGTTCACCGTCCGTTGATGTGAGTATGTCTATTTTTTGTCTTTTCTGAACAAACTTAAGAGTTTTGACACAAAGGTTTGTTTCTTGTTTTCAGGAGGATAGACGTTATTTTAGCCAGACCTAAAGAGAAGATCCTTGGTCGAAGCCCTTGAAGAAGTAACAACACCGGATTGAGTGAAGGCTGATTTGTTCCTTAGTCACTGTTACATCATGGAATGTTTATTCAGTTTTAAGAAACGCAAAGAGCCACCTCGTGAATCTCAAGACACTCTTGAGAACCAGGAAACAATCTCCACAGATGACGCTTTGCATGACGTAGTAACGGGTTTGTTAGGTTATTTTGATTCCAGAGTTACAGAGTTAAAGAAATTCCGTGATGCTAAAGAAAATATTGAAAATGAATGTGAGGATATATACCGGCCAATTGTGAAAATCAAACAAGCTTGGGAAAAAGCTCAAACAAAATCCAATAAAAAACAGCGGGCTTATGTGATAATGCTGCAGGTGATGAAATATATGTATCGTGAGTGTACAACACAAGCAGCTGAGCAGAACTCTAGAGCAGGCGCACCTACACCCAGTCAAATAGAGAGTATAGGTCCAGAATCAGGAGGACAGGATTCAGCTTTTAATGAGACTGATGAAACTGAAAATCCTCCAGAAGTCAAGAAGTCAAGAAGTCAAAAAGAAGGAGAAGATGGAACAATGGACATAGAAGGTTCAAATAATTCGGAAACCGTCTACATAAAGATCCCACTCTCACATCTGTTTCATAATGATTCCACTGAAGCTGAAGCTCCAAAAAACTCAAACCTCAACTCAAAAAAATATAAATTAATAGACGGAAATCCTTCAGATATTAATATTGTGAGAAAAAAAAACACTTATGTCGTGGCATATGATGATGAAACCAAGAACGCTAAATGGGTGTATGAGATATTGAACAGGAACACTTTAGAAAATACTTATACAGTAACTAATTCATTTCGCTCATTCGCGCAGAGCAAAGGCTATGAGCGAGGTCATCTCGCTGCGGCTGCCAATCACAAGTGGTGTCAGGAAGCCTACGACAGCACTTATTTATTCAGCAACTTTTCACCACAGCTTAAAACATTAAACGGTGGCTGCTGGAAATCCCTGGAGACTTATTGTCGAGAGAAAATAAAAAAGGACAAAGATAATGTGATCCGTAATGTCCATGTCTACACTGGACCTGTACTAGAAGAGGTGGGTGTAGCTTCAGTGGATGTCTACACTGGACCTGTACTAGAAGAGGTGGGTGCAGCTTCAGTGGATGTCTACACTGGACCTGTACTAGAAGAGGTGGGTGTAGCTTCAGTGGATGTCTACACTGGACCTGTACTAGAAGAGGTGGGTGCAGCTTCAGTGGATGTCTACACTGGACCTGTACTAGAAGAGGTGGGTGCAGCTTCAGATTCACAGGAATGGGAGGATACAGATACAGGGGATGAGGGGGGCGGGGGTCTAAGAGGAAGACAGGGAAGACTCCAAAAAAGACACAGAGGAGGGGGGGTGCGGGTGGCTAAGGGGAAGATTAAGCAGGAAAAGCCGAAGATAAGGAGGACTCAGAAACAGATACAGGAGATTAATGCGATTATTCTGGGGGGGGAGAATGTGGAACAGAAACTGGAGAAGAAGGGGACTACTCTGAAACAGATGCTGAAGAGGAGCGGGATTACTCTGAAACAGGTGCTGGAGATGAGCGAAGATGATCGGAGAAAGACGCTGGAGAAGATGTGTAAATGCATTGAGAAAAAAGTGCTGATCGCCTTCTTTAAGGTGATAATTGTTGAGAATGTTGATGGAACAGTAGAAGAGCCAGAATGCTGTCTGATTCCCAATAATGAAGAAGATTTAAAAGACAATAAAGTATGTCAGGGTTCGGAACAACAAAAAAAAAACATGGATTTTCTAAAAGAGATTTGTAAGAAGTCAATTGAAGAGATTGAGAGTCTCTCTGGGCTAAAGTTCACAGATGAAACATTCATAGAGGGAGAGAAGGACAGTATAAAGAAAGTGACATGGACGGGAGAAAATGGGTGTGGAGAGACACGTACAGCTGAGATACAAGTCAGAATAAGCAAACCACAAACTTCATGATATGGACGCCTGTATCTGACATCATGGGGTAACTCAATATTTACTGTACATGTGCTGTATAATGCATTACCCATGACCCTGAGACACAGAGTTGAGTTTGATCTTCTGTTACGAGTGAGGATACGTTTGTCTGAGCTCTCAGTGCTTATTAATCTCATACTGTACAGACTGTACATTTCTCATGATCTTATCATCGCTTATCAATGCTTGAGTTTTAGTTTTGTAGATTGTAGACTCGTCGTGTCTAGATCTAGACTTAAAAAACGTGGCGATCGTGCGTTTTAAAAAAAACTTTGGAACGGTTTACCCCTTCACATCAGATCAGCTCCCTCCATTCCCACCTTTAGATCTGCTCTAAAGACCCATTCATCCTCTCAGGCTCTCAACACTCCTTGATCTCATGTTCAGTTATTGTTTATTATTGTACACTCTAAAAAAAAAAAGGTTCTATATGGCACCAAAAATGGTTCTTGGCTCGTAATCATAGGGGAACCTTTTTTAGTGCTATATAGCACCAATTTTGGTGCTTCAGTGGTACTTCAGCGGTTCTTCAGAGGTTCTTCACCGGTTCTTTGACTAAGGTGCTATATAGCACCGCTGAAGAACCGCTGAAGAACCACTGAAGCACCAAAATTGGTGCTATATAGCACTAAAAAAGGTTCCCCTATGATTACGAGCCTTTTTTTTAGAGTGTAGTGTGTTTGTTAAGTTTGGTGCTTTATTCTCTATCTTTTAGTTTGACTCTTTAATGTACATCACTTTGGTCAGCATTGGTTGTTTTTAAATATTGTATTGTAGACAAACATATAAATATGCTTATGTTTATAATCATGCAGTTCTACACTATATACTTTGAAGAATCTCTGTGTTTTATTGAACATGTTGTTTTAGTTATTCAGATTGTGTTGTTTCACTCTGATGATTGTTCTGTTACTCTAAAGTGTGTAAAGATATATTAATATGAGTTTAATGTTTTGATATTGCTCATATGTTAGTTCTTCATCTGTTTGCACTGATTCTGTAATCGTGAGACAGACACACACTTTCTTCTTCAAAACAGACGAATGACAAATCTTATGTGTATTTTACATTATATATTACATAGGCCGATTCTCTTATAGTTTTACTGTATATTTCTTTTGTTTGATAATGCTTTTGCTATATTGTATGTAAACACAATAAACACTTTCCTCTGGATTTATCTGAACTGAAATGCCTTTTTTCACCCAGTATTGCTTGAACTTTGTGTGTGTGTGTGTGTGTGTGTGTGTGTGTGTTTGTGTTTTGACACAGGTGATTTAAATATACATTTTCATACAAAAACTGCTATAATATAAATCGCACATAACATTAAAAATGTGAATAATTTTATTCAGAATTTAATAATAATAATGTCAAAAAATAAATAGGATTTGGTTGCAAAATGAGCTTCTATACTATACTATAGGCACTAAACAGAACTGGAGATACTTGAAGATACTATATAACTTATATTATAAACGTCTGAACGTTCAACTAAAACTAAAATGAAAAAGCAGAACATTAGCAGGTCCTGAATGAAACGGGTGTGAGACTGACCTGCAGCTGCGCGACGGCCCGCAGGAAACTGAGCCTGTTCTGCAGCAGCGATGAAGACGAGCAGAGCGATGAAGAGGACAGCACCTGCTGCAGGACACACACCTGCGTCCACGCGCACGACAGCTGAGACACACACACACACACACAGTCAGACCATCAGTCAGGCACACACACTGCTGCCGTCTGAGCCAGCCTGACCTTAGTGAACCACAGGAAGTCCTGCGTGACGGAGGCGGAGCAGCACTGGACCTCCACCAGAGGGAGCCGCTCGTCACATGACACCAGCACACAGTCCTTCTGATAGAAGACACACGCCAGGTACACGCCTCTACACACACACACACACACACACATACAAATAATACATACACATATATTACAAATATCAACAACAACAAAAAAATTATTACAAAAATGTATGATTTATTCAAAAATAATACGTAATTTTAAGATTTGAGATTTTGACACAGAATTGTATATTAAAAGGTATATTAAAACTTAAATTAATATTAATGTATGGACATTCCTAGCTTCTGAAAATTAAAAAGTGACTATAAAACAATTATAATTAAAAGATTTATAGGCTGAATATTTTCCCTCTATTTTTTAAATAGTAATATATACAAATAAATGTAAAAAATCTTAATCTCATACATTTCAAATATTTTCTTTATATATTTGTAAAAAAAAAAATTATATTTTTTTTCTTTAGTACAATTTGAAGAACTACAAATAACTAAAACAAAAACATAAATAAAAAAACTAAAAATAAAATGACAAAAGTTTTATGTTTACATAATTAAATTATTGTATTAACATTTTATATGTAAATTTTTTAATAAGACACATAGACAATATATATATATAGATAAAAATACGAAAATATTTTGTTGTGTGTTTTTAACTACAATAAAAAAATAATAATTAAAGGTTTTATAAACTGAATGCTATTTTAAACAAAAATAAATCAAAAATAAAATATATTTCAAATATCTTAAGAAAATATGAAAAATTTATAAAAAATGTAAATAATTTTAAGATTTGCCATGAAATAAAAAAATCTAATTTAATATTAAAATGCACTTTTGAATTATTTTACAAAATAATTTACGTTTAAAATAATTTAATAAGACATGACATAAAAATATAGATGAAAAAAAAGTATAGCTCAAAGTAAAATGTACTCAAAAACTACTTTTTAAACATTTTTAGAACTTATCATAACTAGTAAAATGTATATTCATTATAAAAATGCCCATATTTTACAGATTTGTGAAACAAGGCTTCCTCATTTATCAGTTTTCATAATCCTCATTTGTTAAAGGCACAGGAAATGAATGAATAATAAAATAAGAATTATCTTAATTTAGTAAAAGCATGTTTTATGTGAGATGGTTTGAAGTCATGAACGCCCCCTGGTGGAGAAGCGCTGACGCTGTGACCCCTGTGACCCCTGTGACCCCTGGTGTGTCTCACACAATAATAATTAAAGGTTTTATAAACTGAACATTATGTGGGATTCCCACTTTTTTAACAAAAATATATCCAAATAAATAAATAAATTATATAAAAAATATAAAAAAATATGCAAAATGTATAAAAAAAAATTATTATTTTAAGATTTGAAATAAGATATAAAAAACTCAAATGTAATATTAAAATTTTTTTATAAACATTTTACTTTTAAAATAATTTAATAAGATTAAATTATTTTTCTTTGGAAAAAAAAGTTTGTCATTTTAGTGTTTTTAACTAAAAGTAAAATATACTCAAAAACTACTTTTCAAACATTTTTAGAACTTATAATAAATATGTCCAATATCATAACTAGTAAATATAAAAATATCCATGTTTTACAGATTTGATTCATTTCTATCACTTAATTTTCAGGTCTAGAAATCAGACTCTTTTAAAACGAGGCTTCCTCATTCATCAAGGTTTTCATAATCCTCATCCGTTAAACACACAGGAAATTAATGAATAATAATGTTATAATGTGAACTGGTTTGAGGTGACTGTGACCCCTGTGACCCCTGTGACCCCTGTGACCCCTGTAACCCCTGGTGTGTCTCACCTCTGCAACAGACGGACGAACCTGCTGGAGTGGAAGAGCTGCTTCAGGCCACGAGACATAGACGCTCTCTTCACAGAGCTGCTGTTATCTGACACACACACACACACAGGTGTTTATCAGTGATGACGGGTGTTTCTTCACTCTATTATCTGTGTGTGTGTGTGTGTGTGTGTGTGTGTGTGTGTGTACCGGTGATGAGCGCAGGCTCTCTGATCTGCTGTGAGATCCTCCTGACGGCCGCCGCCTGATTCCTGCGCCTGACCGTCACACCGCAGCACTCGTTCCAGCCTGCAGGCACACACACACACACACACACACACACACACACACACACACACACACACACACTCACTAAAGCACACTCCAGACATCAAACACACTGTAAAACAGTGAGATATCACTCCAGCAGAAAATAACTCAATATTATGGCTGATCGGTGCATCATGTTTTACATTCAGTTCAACTTTAGTAAAGGACTTTAGTCATGTATTGGCGTTTATCAGATCTCAGGCGATGATGTTGTGTGTGTGGCAGGTGTGTGTGCAGTTCTCCGTACTCACTGGAGGGGGCGACACTCGGCGGGCTGCTGCTCACACACACACCCCAGCCTCTGATGTTATACGCACTGACCCGCACGAAATACTGCACACCCTACACACATAGAGCCCAGTCACAAACATCCACACGTGTGTGTGTGTGTGTGTGTGTGTGTCATATACAGGTGCCGGTCATATAATTAGAATATCATCAAAAAGTTGATTTATTTCAGTTATTCCGTTCAAAAAGTGAAACTTGTATATTATATTTATTCATTACACACAGACTGATATATTTCAAATGTTTATTTCTTTTAATTTTGATGATTATAACTGACAACTAAGGAAAATCCCAAATTCAGTATCTCAGAAAATTAGAATATTACTTAAGACCAATACAAAGAAAGGATTTTTAGAAATCTTGGCCAACTGAAAAGTATGAACATGAAAAGTATGAGCATGTCCAGCACTCAATACTTAGTTGGGGCTGGTTTTGCCTGAATTACTGCAGCAATGCGGCGTGGCATGAGGAGATCAGACTGTTTGGGGGGTAAAATATGTGTTTTTTTGGCTGGGTGTCCTGGGTTGCCTGGGTCTAAATATCACATAATCGGGGTCGCTTCAACCCGCGGACATGGAAAAACAGCCCGCGGCAAAACCGCAGACTTGGCAACAAGTGCAGTTGAGTTCTGTTGACATTTGACAACTAACGTTATGCGTCGTTCCGTTGCTCTGATTGGTTGTAGGTCTATCCAATTGAGGTCTTTCCTGGTTCAGTTGAGACACGCCCCATAATCACAGCCCAACGGAGCAGTATCAGACTCATATTCTGACTAGAATTGAGTATGACAACATCAGGCTAGGTCAGGCGAGTTTGCTGGCCAATGAAGAACAGGGAACCCATGGTCCTTAAACCAGGCACTGGTTGCTTTGGCACTGTGTGCAGATGCCAAGTCCTGTTGGAAAATGAAATCTGCATCTCCATAAAGTTGGTCAGCAGTAGGAAGCATGAAGTGCTCTAAAACTTCCTGGTATACGGCTGCGTTGACCTTGGACCTCAGAAAACACAGTGGACCAACACCAGCGCATGACATGGCACCCCAAACCATCACTGACTGTGTAAACTTTACTCTGGATCTCAAGCAACGTGGATTGTGTGCCTCTCCTCTCTTCCTCCAGACTCTGGGACCCTGATTTCCAAAGGAAATGCAAAATTTACTTTCATCAGAGAACATAACTTTGGACCACTCAGCAGCAGTCCAGTCCTTTTTGTCTTTAGCCCAGGCGAGACGCTTCTGACGCTGTCTGTTGTTCAAGAGTGCGACAGCTGAAACCCATGTCTTGCATACGTCTGTGTGTAGTGGTTCTTGAAGCACTGACTCCAGCTGCAGTCCACTCTTTGTGAATCTCCCCCATATTTTTGAATGGGTTTTGTTTCACAATCCTCTCCAGGGTGCGGTTATCCCTATTGCTTGTACACTTTTTTCTAGCACATATTTTCCTTCCCTTCGCCTCTCTATTAATGTGCTTGGACACAGAGCTCTGTGAACAGCCAGCCTCTTTTGCAATGACCTTTTGTGTCTTGCCCTCCTTGTGCAAGGTGTCAAAGGTCGTCTTTTGGACAACTGTCAAGTCAGCAGTCTTCCCCATGATTGTGTAGCCTACAGAACTAGACTGAGAGACCATTTCAAGGCCTTTGCAAGTGTTTTGAGTTAATTAGCTGATTAGAGTGTGGCACCAGGTGTCTTCAATATTCAACCTTTTCACAATATTCTAATTTTCTGAGATACTGAATTTGGGATTTTCCTTAGTTGTCAGTTATAATCATCAAAATTAAAAGAAATAAACATTTGAAATATATCAGTCTGTGTGTAATGAATGGATATAATATACAAGTTTCACTTTTTGAATGGAATTAGTAAAATAAATCAACTTTTTGATGATATTCTAATTATATGACCAGCACCTGTATAGCCATGAGAGTGTGTGTCTTACAGTCTTCAGTCCCGTGATGCTGAACTCTGTGTTGCTGCTGTCCGTGATGAACCCAGAGCCACACAGAGGCTGAAAACTAGCAGAAGAGCTCCATTCAACTACACACACACACACACATACACACACACACACACACAGATCAGTGATGACGTCATCAGAGTACAGTCCGCTGGTGATGATGCGGTGTCTCACCTCTGTATCTGGTGATGAGGCCGTGTGTCAGACCGCAGGGCTCACACACACGCACACACACACAGCTGTCGCCCGTCACCAGCAGGGCGGCGCTAGCGGGCGGCCCGGGCGGAGCTGAGGGAGACAGACAGGTGTGATGATGGGTCATCTGAGTGAGTGTGTGTGTGTGTGTGTGTGTGTGTGTGTGTGTGTGTGTGTGTGTGTTCATACCCGTCGTGTGGAATCTCTCTCTCATGCGATGGTAAAGTTCACAGCGGCGCGTCCAGAGCTCGACGTTCTTCTGCGCGTCTGTGTTGGACTGAAGCTCCGCCTTCACTCTGAGCTGAAGCTCCGCCCTCCACTCCTCCAGCTTCTGCTCGGCCAATGACACCAGCTCATCCAGCTTTAGCGACCAATCAGAGGCCGAGCTCACTGTGGCGGGACGGCGAGAGGCATTTATACATCCATTTAATTATCTATTAACTTTTCTAACGTGTGTGATGAATTGTGTAGCGTGACTGAAGTGTGTGTGTGTCACTCACAGGTGGGGTTGTGTTTGGCTCCGGCATTCAGCAGCACCTTCAGCAGTGAGGCATTATGGGTAAGAGCGGCCACATCCAGCGGCACCAGGCCGAGCTCACTGACGGCGTTCACCCGTCTGTCTGTCTGTCCTCCACCCGTCTCGCTCTCTCGGGATAACAGATGCTGCACGGCGAGGGTGTCTTCACTCTCCAGAGCGTCCCACAGACACGAGTACTGCACACACACACACACACGCTCATGTAAACAGCAGGACATTATATATATGTGTGTGTGTGTGTGTGTGTGTGTGTTTGTGCAGCTGTTACATCAGCTGGTCCTTTGCTCAGCCGCCTCCTCCAATCAGAATGCTCCGCCTCACCGGGGGAAGCTCCGCCCCTCAGTTTGACGGACAGACTCCTGTAGATGCGTTTGGGTGAGACGGGGCCGAGGGAACGCCTCCTCTGGGGCGGAGCCATCACGACTATGACATCACTGCACACCCAATGACATCATCACATACACGTTAAGAGTACGAAAAATCATCGAGTAAGACAAAATAATGAGATGAAAAGTAGAAATTATGACTTATAAATCAAAATTATGAGTTGGTTTGTCAAAATTTTGAATTTTAAGGTCAGACTTTTAACTTTTTATGTCATTATTATGCCACTATGTCAAAATTAATACTTTACGTCATAATTTTGAATTTTACAGTCAGACTTTTAACTTTTTATGTCTTAATTATGTCATTTTATGTCAAAATTGTTACTTTACATCATAATTTTGAATTTTAAGGTCAGACTTTTAACTTTTTATGTCATAATTATGCCACTTTATGTCAAAATTAATACTTTGTCATAATTTCAAATTTGACAGTCGGACTTTTAACTTTTTATGTCATAATTATGCCATTTTTTGTCAAAATTAATACTTTACACCATAATTTCGAATTTTAAGGTCAGACTTTTAACTTTTTATGTCATAATTATGCCATTTTATGTCAAAATTAATACTTTACGTCATAATTTCAAATTTTACAGTCAGACTTTTAACTTTTTATGTCTTAATTATGCCATTTTATGTCAAAATTATTACTTTAGGTCTTAATTGGAATTTTACAGTCGGACTTTTAACTTTTTATGTCATAATTATGCCACTTTATGTCAAAATTAATACTTTGCCATAATTTCGAATTTTAAGGTCAGACTTTTAGCTTTTTATGTCATAATTATGCCACTTTATGTCAAAATTAATACTTTACATCATAATTAAAAATGTTAAGGTCAGACTTTTAACTTATGTCATAATTATGCCATTTTATGTCAAAATTAATACTTTACGTCATAAATTCGAATTTTAAGGTCAGACTTTAAACTTTTTGTCATAATTATGCCACTTTATGTCAAAATTAATACTTTGCCATAATTTCAAATTTTACAGTCGGACTTTTAACTTTTTATGTCATAATTATGCCACTTTATGTCAAAATTAATACTTTACATCATAATTTTGAATATTAAGGTCAGACTTTTAACTTTTATGTCATAATTATACCACTTTATGTCAAAATTAATATTTTACATCAATTTTGAATTTTACAGTCAGACTTTTTACTTTTTATGTCATAATTATGCCACTTTATGTCAAAATTAATACTTTGTCATAATTTTGAATTTTACAGTCAGAATTTTTATTAATTTTTATGTCATAATTATGCCACTTTATGTCAAAATTAATACTTTACGTCATCATTTTGAATTTTAAGGTCAGACTATTAACTTTATGTCATAATTATGACACTTTATGTCAAAATTAATACTTTAAATCATAATTTCGAATTTTACAGTCGGACTTTTAACTTTTTATGTCATAATTATGCCACTTTATGTCGAAATGAATACTTCACATCATCATTTTGAATTTTACACTCAGACGCTTAATGTTTTATGTCATAATTATGCCATTTTATGTCAAAATTAATACTTTACGTCATAATTTCGACTTTAAATGCCTTTTATGACTGTCATAGGTTCGACTTCATTACAGAAATAGCATGAGCAGTATGAGATTCTGAAATCAGCTCAAGAGGTCCAGAAACATTACATCAAAACTCCTTCTTCTTCATCACCATCATCATCATCATCATCATCATCATCATCAGTCTCCAGTTCTTGACATCATCACAGAGGAACTGCTTCACTTTCTCACATGTGGCTCAAGTGTTTATCAGATTATTTCTGCAACACTCATGATGAATCTCATCTTCCTCTTTTACTCACACTCTTCCTGCTGTAAGCACTGTCACATTAACTAATTTACTGATGACAAACATTCAGACCAAACTATCGTGTGTGAGTAAAACCAAAACTAAAGATGATATCACATCATCATACGAGATAAAACTGTTTTGTGGCACATTTTGTCCCGTGTTAAATATGAATCGCATAATGAAACGAAACTCTTATATTTTATATTGGCAGAATAAACTTTGTTTATTTAAAATGTAGTTTTCTGCGGTTTTCTAAGAGACGCGCTCGTTTTTTTCCACATCAAGTCCGTGGCTATCCGTTATACAAAACCAGATCAGTTATAGATGAGAACACTGGAAAACATAACTATGCATGTACATGTATTAATTCGGCAGATGATTTTATCTATATTCAGCTGCTTCATTTATGAATATCAATGACAGATAAATGAGTTTACCGTTAGAAACAAACGAGCGCAGATGAACTCCGTCAGTCTCCTCCAAAGTTTCACAGATATTCATAAAGCTAATATCCGATGTACATCGACATGGTTAAGTTAATTAAAAGCTCTCAATTCCCGTCATTAAGACGAACTCTATTAATAACGCGAAGGCAGCGTGCACGCGCCCGCAAAACACCCTCAGAGAGCCAGTGCGCGTGCGCAGACACGGATGTGTGTTTATCTAAATGAGGATGTACCATAGACAAACAACACACTCTCTGTATAAATTAGGACATACGATTACAACTACTATAACCCAAAACCGACCCATAAAAGAACACTTTATTCATAGACTTCCCTGCCGTCACCGTATCGTTGAAAATGGTTGTCAGTTGGTTATTCAACATTGATGACACGTTGAAACAACATTTACTGCTACGCTGTTGTAAAAAGGTTAACAGAAACAACATTGAAAAAAATCGTTTCACAATAAATGAATGTAAAAAGTTAAAGGCACAATATGTAATTTCTGATTTCGCAGAGCTTTTATCATGCGAGCGTTTGGTTGATCGCAGCGCTGTTTTATCACACATATGAGTGTGTTAAAGTGATGTTATAATGCTACTATATGCGCTAAATCAACAACACCAGATTTAAACAATAAGACTAACTGTGTTGAGCTGGAGAACAATGCTGTCTATCAACGCACATGAAAAATACTATAGTATATTATAGTAAAATTACAGTAAAATTACTCCAGTAAATACTACAGTGTTTTTGAACCATACTATAGTAAAGAAACTACGGTAAATTGTAGTATATTGTCGTATATTATAGTTTTTTACTACACTTTGTTAATTTACTGTAGTATATTTTTCAAAAACACTAGTATTTACTAGAGTAATTTTACTATAATATACTATAGTATTTTTTCATGTGGTTTCCATGGTTTCTACACACGTTTTACATTCATTCAACATTAAATATTGCTTAAATGCTTTTTAAATGTAAAAATTTAAAAACGCTGACAAATAAAACGGTATCAACGTTGATCGTAATGTTGATAAAACGTAAATAAACACTGAAATGTCAACTTGGTTGTAGAATTAAACGTCTTTTCTCTACAAATGCCGTCATTTGGCTTCTTGACTGTTGACTATCCCAACGGGCAATTTTGATAGCGTCTAATAGCCGTCCAAACACAGGCCTGACGTCTAGGCTAAAACAAGGCAGACGCCCAATATAGACGTCTAACCACAGCCCAAGAGGAGACTATAGTCATCTAGAGCACGAACATGTCAAAGATATGACACCAAACACCTTGTAATCACTGTTGACTTTGCTGACGTGATGGAATATCACATCTCACAAGTTATTTTGGCAAAAACGACCAAACTCAAGGTAATTTTGGCTAGAAGTGGGTTACTCATAGCAGGACTATATCGGGTCTATAGATAACCGGGACGGTGAAATGATGGCCATTGCTTGCTGGGAATATTTGCATTGCTCCTTACTTGTCCAGTCCTTTAGCACTCAGTGTTTCTGTGTGTTTATGTTGTTTCCATGAAGGTGGCGTAGGCCGTATACAAGCGGAAAACTCTACAAGTGAGGGTGGATCATCATTGAAATGTCTGTGTGTGGTATAGCAGACTCTGTGTGTGTGTGTGTGTGTGTGTGTGTGTGTGTGTGTGTGTGTGTGTGTGTGTGTGTGTCGTGAGTGTTTGTCATGATGACTGTGTGAAATGTTCACTGCGGTTTCTGCAGACACAATTCGTCTCATCTTCGTCTTCCATCAAACAGGTCAGAAATGACAATAAACCCACACACACCCACAGAGATTTCAATACACAAACACACACACACGCTTCTCTTCTTCATTGCTCCTGACTGGAGCCAAATGGAGATTTATGATCAATTACACTTGTTATAATGAAATGACCCCTGGAAGCAACAGGAAATGGAACAACAGCCGGACACGTCTATATATAAAGCCACACACAGCTCTTGTGTTGAGAAATGACTCGATGAAACGCCAGCAGGAAGTGGTTTCACTGTTGAGCACCGCTGGCTGTGAGTTGCAGTTGCCATGGAGATAAAACACCGACACACACTGAACCACACTAAATTTCACACACTTAAAGTCAGTTTTATTTACACAGCACTTTATCCAGTACAAGTGTCTTCAACGCACTTTTACAGCAAAATCACCAAACTCAGTGTCATCCATCACACATCAAACGATGCATTAATAACATTCTGAGGTGGGCGTTTCATAATATTTCACTAATGAAAGTTGCAAAATATGAGTGTTTTTGCAAATTAAACATAATTTACTATTGTTTTCCATTCTTTTTCAATGAAAGATTGAAGGAACCTAGTCCCAGAGTGACCACAGAATATAAGGATGTATAAAAATATCCTTCACTGAAGCTTTATTTGCAAAATAATATTTGTAATAAAATATTTGTCCTTAAAATTGCCAATAACCCAGCAGTGAATGGATGTGGATAAAACGACATGTCTAAAAATGCATGTGCGCAGTCTCAGCTAATGCTATTTCCTACATTCTGCCTTATTTACACTGTTAAAGAGTTGATTCTCATGATAAAATGGCCAGAATTAAAAAAAAATAATAAAGAAAAATGAGTTGGACGTATGACGGAGTAGCCTATTCCTGTGCCAAATACACTCCTTCAGGATTTAAACAAGTTTCGGAAAGTTTTTTTTCCGAGTATGGCCCTGTATGACGTCTTCAGTCACTCACATCAGTTTGGACAGTGGAGAAAGCCCCACCCACAAGGCGACAGGATTGGTTACATGTTTGTGACACGAGGAAATGGGCGGAGTCTTTGGCTCACTGCAGTTTAAAGTCCCACTGAAGTGGCTTGAGACACGCAGCATTATTCAATATGTTGACATAATTTCCCCTGAAACGGTTCCAGCTGTTAGAAGCTCCTCCCCTTTTTTGAAACAGCCAATAGCGCTTCGTTAATATCTCTGTTTGACTAGAGCCTTTCTGTTTGGTAAAGCCACAGTTTCCTCCTAATCTCTAACCGTTTATCATCATAATCTCCTCCATATCGCTTTGAAATACAGCCTTCTGTGCAGAATTCAGATGGGTCTGATATGTTTTGTCTGCACCGACTCGCACATATGATCCGCTCTCGTGTCTCTAGTCTAACTTCAGACCAGAGCCGTTGGTGTGTGTGGGTGTGCCTTTCACAATGTAGAAAACAGTAAATGTGTGAACAGCTGACCGATTTCAGATGCAGCTTCAGGGTCTCTTTATAGTGTAGGGGCGGGGCTTCAGATTCTAGAGACCATTTGATTGGACAGAAGATATTTTGAAGAATGTTTGTAACCAAGCAGAGAGAGCAACCATTGACTGTAGTAGGGGAAAAATTACTATGGTAGTGAATGGTTGCTCTCTCTGCTTGGTTACAAACATTCATCAAAATATCTTCTTTTGTGTTCAGCAGAACAAAGAAACTCATACAGGTTTGGAAACTCTTGAGGGTGAGTAAATGATGACAGCATTTTCATTTTTGGGTGAACTATCCCTATAAGGCTAACAGTCATACTAAAAGCTGATTTCAGGAGGCCTTTAAAGGAGAAAATACTCAGCAATGGTGTTGAAAGCATACTGTTGAAAGTGTAAATCACTGACACCTGGAGGAAAATCAGGGTTATTACAGTACATATTGTAGTATAAACTGTAGTGTTAAACACAATTTGCCTTCAACAGATAGTTATGTTGGCACGTTCTAATATCTGGGAGACCAAGACCACCCCCATCCTCTGGAAGATTCAATATATTAATGCTTAAGTGAGGTCTTTTATTAGCCCTGTGTAAGTCTTGTTTTCTGCAAGAAAATATCTGAATTGGATATAATAATCTTGAAAGATCATTCATTTTCAAAAGAGCAACGCACTCGAGCCAAGAGATGGGGAGAGTATTCAACTATAGATCAAGTTTAATATCGAGGAGTTTAAGTCTGAAACAGTAAATAATTTTTAGTGAGGTAAAAGCACAAATAATAGCTTTAACATAATTCAAGTTTTAATTGAACAATGAACTGGTCCGACAGGCATTAGTATAAAGCGTATGGTTTGCTGCAGGTCTATCATTATTTCTCAGACAAGGAACAGGTTTGATCCATTACCAGCACAGATGCCAGATGAACAGGTACAGCAAACAGTAACATACAGGAGAGACGGCATGCAGACAGGTACAGCAAACAGTAACATACAGGAGAGACGGCATGCAGACAGGTACAACAAACAGTAACATACAGGAGAGACGGCATGCAGACAGGTACAGCAAACAGTAACATACAGGAGAGACGACATGCAGACAGGTACAACAAACAGTAACATACAGGAGAGACGGCATGCAGACAGGTACAGCAAACAGTAACATACAGGAGAGACGGCATGCAGACAGGTACAGCAAACAGTAACATACAGGAGAGACGGCATGCAGACAGGTACAGCAAACAGTAACATACAGGAGAGACGGCATGCAGACAGGTACAACAAACAGTAACATACAGGAGAGACGGCATGCAGACAGGTACAGCAAACAGTAACATACAGGAGAGACGGCATGCAGACAGGTACAGCAAACAGTAACATACAGGAGAGACGGTATGCAGACAGGTACAGCAAACAGTAACATACAGGAGAGACGGCATGCAGACAGGTACAACAAACAGTAACATACAGGAGAGACGGTATGCAGACAGGTACAGCAAACAGTAACATACAGGAGAGACGGCATGCAGACAGGTACAGCAAACAGTAACATACAGGAGAGACGGCATGCAGACAGGTACAACAAACAGTAACATACAGGAGAGACGGCATGCAGACAGGTACAGCAAACAGTAACATACAGGAGAGACGGCATGCAGACAGGTACAGCAAACAGTAACATACAGGAGAGACGGCATGCAGACAGGTACAGCAAACAGTAAGATACAGGAGAGACGGCATGCAGACAGGTACAGCAAACAGTAAGATACAGGAGAGACGGCATGCCGACAGGTACAGCAAACAGTAAGATACAGGAGAGACGGCATGCCGACAGGTACAGCAAACAGTAAGATACAGGAGAGACGGCATGCAGACAGGTACAGCAAACAGTCCCATACAGGAGAGACTGCATGCAGACAGGTACAACAAACAGTAACATACAGGAGAGACGGCATGCAGACAGGTACAGCAAACAGTAACATACAGGAGAGACGGCATGCAGACAGGTACAGCAAACAGTAACATACAGGAGAGACGGCATGCAGACAGGTACAGCAAACAGTAAGATACAGGAGAGACGGCATGCCGACAGGTACAGCAAACAGTAAGATACAGGAGAGACGGCATGCAGACAGGTACAGCAAACGGTAACATACAGGAGAGACGGCATGCAGACAGGTACAGCAAACAGTAACATACAGGAGAGATGGCATGCAGACAGGTACAGCAAACAGTAACATACTGGAGAGACGACATGCAGACAGGTACAGCAAACAGTAACATACAGGAGAGACGGCATGCAGACAGGTACAGCAAACAGTAACATACAGGAGAGACGGCATTCAGACAGGTACAGCAAACAGTAACATACAGGAGAGACGGCATGCAGACAGGTACAGCAAACAGTAACATACAGGAGAGACGGCATGCAGACAGGTACAGCAAACAGTAACATACAGGGGAGACGGCATGCAGACAGGTACAGCAAACAGTAACATACAGGAGAGACGGCATGCAGATAGGTACAGCAAACAGTAACATACAGGAGAGACGGCATGCAGACAGGTACAGCAAACATTAACATACAGGAGAGACGGCATGCAGACAGGTACAGCAAACAGTAACATACAGGAGAGACGGCATGCAGACAGGTACAGCAAACAGTCCCATACAGGAGAGACGGCATGCCGACAGGTACAGCAAACAGTAACATACAGGAGAGACGGCATGCAGACAGGTACAACAAACAGTAACATACAGGAGAGACGGCATGCAGACAGGTACAACAAACAGTAACATACAGGAGAGACGGCATGCAGACAGGTACAACAAACAGTAACATACAGGAGAGACGGCATGCAGACAGGTACAACAAACAGTAACATACAGGAGAGACGGCATGCAGACAGGTACAGCAAACAGTAACATACAGGAGAGACGGCATGCAGACAGGTACAACAAACAGTCCCTTACAGGAGAGACGGCATGCAGACAGGTACAGCAAACAGTAACATACAGGAGAGACGGCATGCAGACAGGTACAGCAAACAGTAACATACAGGAGAGACGGCATGCCGACAGGTACAGCAAACAGTAACATACAGGAGAGACGGCATGCAGACAGGTACAGCAAACAGTAACATACAGGAGAGACGGCATGCAGACAGGTACAGCAAACAGTCCCATACAGGAGAGACGGCATGCCGACAGGTACAGCAAACAGTAACATACAGGAGAGACGGCATGCAGACAGGTACAGCAAACAGTAACATACAGGAGAGACGGCATGCAGACAGGTACAACAAACAGTCCCATACAGGAGAGACGGCATGCAGACAGGTACAGCAAACAGTCCCATACAGGAGAGACGGCATGCCGACAGGTACAGCAAACAGTAACATACAGGAGAGACGGCATGCAGACAGGTACAGCAAACAGTAACATACAGGAGAGACGGCATGCAGACAGGTACAACAAACAGTCCCTTACAGGAGAGACGGCATGCAGACAGGTACAGCAAACAGTAACATACAGGAGAGACGGCATGCAGACAGGTACAACAAACAGTAACATACAGGAGAGACGGCATGCAGACAGGTACAACAAACAGTCCCATACAGGAGAGACGGCATGCAGACAGGTACAGCAAACAGTCCCATACAGGAGAGACGGCATGCAGACAGGTACAGCAAACAGTAACATACAGGAGAGACGGCATGCAGACAGGTACAGCAAACAGTAACATACAGGAAAGACGGCATGCAGACAGGTACAGCAAACAGTAACATACAGGAGAGACGGCATGCAGACAGGTACAGCAAACAGTAACATACAGGAGAGACGGCATGCAGACAGGTACAGCAAACAGTAACATACAGGAGAGACGGCATGCAGACAGGTACAGCAAAGTCAAGTCAAGTCAAGTCAACTTTATTTATATAGCGCTTTTAACAATGTAGATTGTTTCAAAGCAGCTTTACAGTGTTAAACAGGAAAATAATGCAGCATAATTTTATTCAGCTGTATAGCCATTCTGGAAAAATTTCAAGTATCATACAGTGACAGTGTGGGCTTTAGATCAATAATTTGATCAGTAATTTAGTTTAAATGGTTAATTTAGTTTATTATTTAGATGTATTTCGATGTTTAGTTGAAAAATTTAGTTGAAAAATTTAGTGTCCCCAACTGAGCACGCCAAGCCAGAGGCAACAGTGGCAAGGAAACCAAAACCCCATTAGGTGACCTAATGGAGAAAAATAAACCTTGGGAGAAACCAGGCTCAGTCGGGGTGCCAGTTCTCCTCTGGCCAATTAACAAACAGCGTATTATTATTATTATTATTCTGGCAGTTTTACAGCTCGGAGGTCATAATAGATCAGAATATTCGAGGGACCGGGGGCAACATGCTGGAGACGGGTTTATTGAGGATGATGTTGATTAAATAATTATTAAAGTGCAATATTCGAATGATCGGAGGCAACACGCTGGAGACGGGTTTATTGAGGATGACATATCGATTTAAGTATTATTTAATTGTAATATTCGAACAATCTGAGTCAACACGCCGGAGACGGGTTTATTGAGATGCCGTGTCGATGAGGCAGTTGCAGGGGGAGTCTAATCACGGTCTCCCAGACACTTCAGGGTCCTGTGTTGGTCTTCTCCGGGCGCAGATCCACCATCTGAACTGGATACGGCCCGGATCCGGCTGACTGCAGTAAACCTCGGGATAAAACAGAGAGACTATCATTAGCGTAGATGCCATTCTTCTGATGATGTAACGAGTACATCAGGTGTTATGGGAAGTGTTCCCGGTTCCGGCTGACCTAGTTAATGCAGCCTAACAATCATTTCATTGAAAAAGTGTTTTATGTGTATGCCACAGTAAAGAGATGTGTTTTTAGTCTAGATTTAAACTGACAGAGTGTGTCTGCTTCCCGAACAATGTTAGGAAGACTGTTCCAGAGTTTAGGTGCTAAATAGGAAAACGATCGACCGCCTGCAGTTGATTTGGATATTCTCGGTATGATCAACTGGCCAGAATTTTGAGACCGCAGTAGACGTGATGGAGTATAATATGTTAAGAGCTCGCTCAAGTATTGGGGAGCTAAACCATTTAGTGCTTTGTAAGTAATAAGTAAGATTTTAAAATTTATGCGATGTTTAATAGGCAGCCAGTGCAGTGTTGACAGAACTGGGCTAATATGGTCATACTTCCTGGTTCTAGTAAGAACTCGTGCTGCTGCGTTTTGGACCAGCTGGAGTTTATTTATTAAGCGAGCAGGGCAACCACCCAGTAGAGCATTACAATAATCTAACCTTGAGGTCATGAACGCATGAACTAACTGTTCAGCATTTTGCATTGAGAGCATGTGCCGTAATTTAGATATATTTTTAAGATGGTAGAAAGCAGTTTTACAGATGCTAGAAACTTGGCTTTCAAACGAAAGATTGGTATCAAAGAGCACACCCAGGTTCCTCACTGACGACGAGGACTTGACAGAACAGCCATCAAGTGTTAGACAGTATTCTAGGTTACTACTTGTGGAGCTTTTTTGTCCAATAATTAAAAATTCAGTTTTTTCTGAATTGAGTTGCAGGAAATTGCCGGTCATCCAATGTTTTATATCAGCTATGCATTCCGTTAATCTTGTGAATTGGTAAGTTTCTTCAGGGCGTGAAGAAATATAGGGCTGAGTATCGTCAGCATAACAATGAAAACTAACGCCATGCTTCCTAATGATATCTCCCAGTGGTAGCATGTACAGGGTGAAGAGTAGCGGTCCTAGCACTGAGCCTTGTGGTACTCCATACTGAACTTGCGATCGGTGTGACATATCTTCATTTACTACTACAAACTGATAACGGTCGCATAGGTATGATTTAAACCATGATAATGCAATTCCACTAATACCTACATAATTTTCGAGTCTATTCAAAAGAATGTTGTGGTCGATAGTATCAAATGCAGCGCTAAGATCGAGTAACACTAATAGAGAGATACAGCCACGATCGGATGATAAGAGCAAATCATTAGTAACTCTGACGAGAGCAGTCTCAGTGCTATGATACGGTCTAAATCCTGACTGGAAATCCTCACAGATACCATTTCTTTCTAAAAAGGAGCATAATTGTGAAGACACTGCCTTTTCAAGTATTTTTGACAGAAAGGGTAGATTTGAGATTGGTCTATAATTGACTAAATCTGTAGGATCAAGTTGCGGTTTTTTAATAAGTGGTTTAATAATAGCCAACTTAAAAGTTTTCGGTACATATCCTAATGACAAAGATGAATTAATGATATTAAGAAGAGGATCTATGACCTCTGGTAGCATCTCTTTTAATAGCCTAGTCGGTATAGGGTCGAGCATACATGTTGTCGATTTTGATGATTTAACGAGTTTAGCCAATTCTTCTTCTCCTATAGCAGTGAATGAGTGTAATTTTTCCTCAGTGACACTACAATGCTCTGTCTGATGTGATGCTGTATTAGACGGCTGCATGGTTAAAAATTTTTTCCTAATATTATCAATCTTACATGTGAAGAAGTTCATAAAGTCATTACTGCTGTGCTGTTTATAATCATCAGAAGTTGAAGCTTTATTTTTGGTTAA
This sequence comes from Gobio occitaniae, assembly GCA_033150135.1. Classification (NCBI taxonomy): domain Eukaryota; kingdom Metazoa; phylum Chordata; class Actinopteri; order Cypriniformes; family Gobionidae; genus Gobio; species Gobio occitaniae. Next base: position 76,121 of record JARQWZ010003005.1, on the reverse strand, counting down.
TTTAGCCACTGTATCGAATAAATACCTAGGGTTGTGTTTGTTTTCTTCCAAGAGAGTTGAGAAGTAAGCAGATCTAGCAGTTTTTACGGCCTTTCTGTATGTGATCATATGCTCTTTCCACGAATTACGAAATACCTCTAATTTTGTTTTCTTCCAGCTGCGCTCCATTTTTCTGGCTGCTGTTTTAAGGGCCCGGGTGTGCTCGTTGTACCACGGTGTTGGACTATTTTCTTTAATCTTCTTTAAGCGCAGAGGAGCAACTGTGTCTAAAGTACTGGAAAAGAGAGAGTCAATAGTTTCTGTTGCAACATCGAGTTCTTCTATACTATCTGGGATGCTGAGCAGATGATACTGATGAGGGAGATTATTTAAAAAGCAATCTTTAGTAGCGACAGTGATTGTCCTGCCATTTTTAAAGCGATGGGGCGGCTTTGCAACCTTAGCTAAATTAAGTATACATGATACTAAGTAATGATCTGTGATGTCATCACTCTGCTGCAGAATTTCAACGGTATCAATATTTATTCCATGTGATAATATTAGGTCTAAAGTATGATTATGGCGATGAGTGGCTCCTGACACATGTTGCCTAACTCCAATAGAGTTTAGTGTGTCTTTAAATGCTAATCCCAATACGTCTTTTCCGTTGTCTACATGGATATTAAAATCACCAACAATTAGTACTTTATCTACGGCCAGTACTAACTCTGATAGAAAATCAGCAAATTCTTTGATAAAGTCTGTATTATGCCCAGGTGGCCTGTATACAGTAGCTAACACAAATGTTGAACGGGTTTTATCATGTACACTACATAGCGTTACATAAAGCACCAAAACTTCGAAGGAATTATATTTGAAACTAGACTTCTGAGTAATACTGAAGATATTATTATAAATTACAGCAACCCCTCCCCCTTTACCTTTCAGACGCGGCTCGTGTTTATAACAATAATCTTGGGGGGTGGACTCATTTAAGGTAATGTAGTCGTCAGGTTTTAGCCAGGTTTCTGTCAAACAGAGCACATCTAGATTATTATCTGTAATAATATCATTAACAATCAGCGCTTTTGGGGAAAGGGATCTAATATTCAGCAACCCAAGCTTTATCAATTGTTCATCTGTATTATATATTTTGTTTATTTGTTGGACGTCAATTAAATTTTTACTGTTGAATGGTTTTGATGTTTTTTTGTATTTACTAATTCGGGGAACAGACACAGTCTCTATATGATAATATCTAGGTGAAAGAGTCTCTATGTGCTGGGATTTATCTGACTCTGGTAACGTGAGACAGCTAGCAGACGGTCGGTTTAGCCAGTTTGTCTGCTTCCTGACCTGGGCCCTAGTGAGTCAAGGTTTAGCTCTAAGACTACGTGCCAGATTACTAGAGAGAAGAGCGGCACCACCCCAAGAGGGATGGATGCCATCCTTCTTCAACAGGTCAGGTCTGCCCCAAAAACTTTTCCAATTGTCTATGAACCCTATGTTATTTTGCAGACACCACTTAGACAACCAGCCATTGAGTGATGATAGTCTGCTAATTATCTCATCACTCCTTTTTGCCGGGAGCGGTCCAGAACAAAAAACAGCCTCAGACATCGTACTAGCGAGTTCACACACCTCTTTAATGTTAATTTTGGTGATCTCCGACTGGCGAAGTCGAACATCATTAGTGCCGACGTGAATAATAATCTTAGAGAATTTACGATTAGCTTTAGCCAGCACTTTTAAATTTGCTTTGATGTCAGGTGCTCTGGCTCCCGGTAAACATGTGACTATGGTGGCTGGTGTCTCTATCTTCACGTTCCGTGTAATAGAATCGCCAATGACTAGGGCACTTTCAACAGGATACTCAGTGGGTGCTTCACTGAGAGGGGAGAACCTGTTTGATGTTCTAACCGGAACGGAAAAGCGGTTCTTTGGTCTGCGACTATGCTGCCTCACTGTTACCCAGTTTCCCTGCTGCGAGGGCCCTGCAGCCGGAACCGAAGAATGTACAGAGTTCACTAAGCTATTCGCATCCAAATCAGTGTCTAAAGCTGTTACATCCTCACTACTCTCAGATAAAGTATGGATGCGTGTTTCTAATTCTGAAATCTTCTCCGTCAGCCTAACTATCTCCTTACATTTATCACATGTGAAGCCCTGTTCGCTAGCGGAGAAGCCTACACTAAACATGCGACATGCAGTGCAGGTGATAATGACAGGAGAAGACATGACTTACCGTGTTTGTTGATTAATCCAATTTACCACTTACCACAATCGTTTGCTGGACACAATTTACTAATCCAAGTTATGAACTCAGAAAAAGGGAGACCCGGGTGCAGAGATAACAAGCTAACAGGCTAGCAAAATGCTAACGTGTGATGGTGATTTAGATTAAAAGCTAGCGATGTCAAATTTAACGTGATAGGCAATTTTTAAACAATGTATGGTGATGAGTAAGTTATATTTAGCAGTAGAAGAAAGAGGAAATATCAAAATAAAGATTCAAACGTAAGCAAGGCTCTACAGAGCTACAGACTTGAGCTCATACAGGTAACATACAGGTAACAGGTAACAGACAGTAACATACAGGAGAGACGGCATGCAGACAGGTACAGCAAACAGTAACATACAGGAGAGACGGCATGCAGACAGGTACAGCAAACAGTAACATACAGGAGAGACGGCATGCAGACAGGTACAGCAAACAGTAACATACAGGAGAGACGGCATGCAGACAGGTACAACAAACAGTAACATACAGGAGAGACGGCATGCAGACAGGTACAACAAACAGTAACATACAGGAGAGACGGCATGCAGACAGGTACAGCAAACAGTAACATACAGGAGAGACGGCATGCAGACAGGTACAGCAAACAGTAACATACAGGAGAGACGGCATGCAGACAGGTACAACAAACAGTAACATACAGGAGAGACGGCATGCAGACAGGTACAGCAAACAGTAACATACAGGAGAGACGGCATGCAGACAGGTACAGCAAACAGTAACATACAGGAGAGACGGCATGCAGACAGGTACAACAAACAGTAACATACAGGAGAGACGGCATGCAGACAGGTACAGCAAACAGTAACATACAGGAGAGACGGCATGCAGACAGGTACAACAAACAGTAACATACAGGAGAGACGGCATGCAGACAGGTACAGCAAACAGTAACATACAGGAGAGACGGCATGCAGACAGGTACAGCAAACAGTAACATACAGGAGAGACGGCATGCAGACAGGTACAGCAAACGGTAACATACAGGAGAGACGGCATGCAGACAGGTACAGCAAACAGTAACATACAGGAGAGACGGCATGCAGACAGGTACAGCAAACAGTAACATACAGGAGAGACGGCATGCAGACAGGTACAGCAAACAGTAACATGCAGGATCTTCACTGACAGTATTTTTCTTCCCACTGTGAGTATTTCAGCTATTGGCCATGAGAACTATTTTCTTCCTTTCTATATTTTTCCTTTCTATATTTTTTTTTTTTGGACGCTTTGCAGTGAAATTCATTTTAAGATTTGAAAGAGTTTTTTTTTATAAACTTTCTGCATAAATCTGCATACACTTTTGAACTGGTAACAGTTTTGTTTTGAGCGAATCTGCATTACGGTACGTGTTTTTTTGTGGAAAAGGACTGCCTCGTATATTGGAAGCACTCACGTGGATGATATATTTTTTGGGGGGGATTCTCTCTGTTTTTCTTGTGTTCTGAAAAAAAGGAAAGAGACTTTCTGTTTTTGAACAGGTTGCAATTTGTTAATTCAATTTCCCTGCCATATCTGGACACTCCAACTCCAGCTCAGTTCTACAGTGAGGTAAAATTTAACCCTGGGTTGTGGATCTCACTTCGGTATGTGGACTGACATGAAAAATATCTGATGTGAATGTAAAGTCTATAATGTACTTTTGAGTGAACTGAGTACCATTTGAACGTTCTATCAGAACTGTTGTTGTCTTCCTATTTCTGTTATGTTTGAGCATAATTGAAGAAAAGAGACTGAACAAAAGAGTAAATCTGAACAAAGCTTTATTTCTTTTTGTTGTGAAGTGAAACAAGAGTTTATCTCATGACTTGTTTTTGTTTGTATATTCTTTACTGAACATTTAGGTAAATAAGTCTAAGACTATTGTCTACTTGGAGTAGGGGCATTCCTCCTGTCTTGTTGGCTGGTCGTCGGGAAAAGGAAAGTTAACTTAATCAAACTCTGAGAAGCTACCGTGTACATTTTGAGTCTTGGAGCCTTCTCCTCGCCAGTCATCACTAAAAGAGAAAGACATAAACAAATCAAGACAGAGAAAAACATACTTAGACAATAAGTATAGGAATTAATCGTACTAGGGGGTGGGGACCTCGATCCTGTCATTTTCCTAGTCGTCCAAGTTAGAGCAATAGAAAACACTTACCCCTACATTGTAGTGAAATTTCCCGCTACATTTGGCAAAAAAGTTTAATTTCATATGATTAAAAGATTAATTAAATTACTGTTTTATGTCTTCATTTGATTACGCAAAAACTCAACACAGAATTTGTGAAAAAAAATGTTTTTTATTAGTTTTATTAAAATTTTATTAAACGATTAAAATGGAATCCGCTAGGTTAATACAACCCAACCGCTGGTCTAAAACAGCCCAACTGATGGGTTAAAACAACCCAACTGCTGGGCTAAAACAACCCAACCCCAACTGCTGTGCTAAAACAGCCCGACTGATGGGTTAAAACTACCCAACCGCTGGGCTGAAACAACCCAACCTCTGGGCTGAAACAACCCAAGCACTGGGCTAAAACAACCCAAGCACTGGAGCACTGGGCTAAAACAACCCAAGCACTGGGCTAAAACAACCCAAGCACTGGGCTAAAACAACCCAAGCACTGGGCTAAAACAACCCAACCGCTGGGCTAAAACAGCCCATTTGCTAACACTATTAATATTAAAATATTATCAACTTTATTTAAGGAATAATCCAAATTTTTCTTCTTCACACTTTAAACCTCATTGTGCGTTGTTTGGCAAAAAAGTTTAATTTCATATGATTAAAAGATAAATTAAATTACTGTTTTATGTCTTCATTTGATTACGCAAAAACTCAACACAGAATTTGTGAAAAAATACTTTTTTATGAATTTTATTAGTTAGATAAAAATTTTATTAAACGATTAAAATGGAATCCAGAAAACAGAATTTGGTAAAAATAAAACAAAATAAAGTATTTCATAGGGCCCTAAATATGTCATTAATAAATTGTAGTAAAATTGTATGTTTATTATTTCAATTAATTAGACATACGTTTTGATTACTAAAAATGTAATTTAACCATTAAAAGGGAGTGAATTCAAAATGAATTAGGAAAAAATGGAATTAGGGCCCTACTGTTAAAGCTCCTTCTCTTTTCAGGTGTTTCTCTGTGGGATAAGAAATCGCTGACTGAAGATTTGGACAGCCGTCAACAGTCCCAGACAAATTTGAAATTCAGTACCTCTGACTCTCTCTCAAGTAAATTTAATCTCCTGGATGTAAGCGGTTCCCTGGAGGCCAGTTTCTTGGCAGGGCTCGTGGAGGTGGGAGGATCTGCCAAGTACATGGGTGACACCAAATCCTCAAACCAACTGTCCAGAGTGACAATGCATTACAGTGAAAGCACAAGATATGAATAGCTAATTATGAGCCGTCTTGGACAGATCACCAACCCTCAGGTCTTTGACCAGAAAACTGCAACTCATTTGGTCATTGCTGTGCTGTATGGAGCTCAGGCATTCATTGTGTTTGATCGGTCACTTTCAGAAGAGGAAGACAAGCAGGAGATGGAGGGAAAACTAAATGGCATGGTCGAAAAGATCCCTAAATTATCCGTTGAGGCAAATGCAGCTTTACAAATGACTGCTGCTGAAAAGAAAATGGCTGAGAAGATCACCTGCACATTTCATGGGGATGTTCGCCTTGAGCAGAACCCCACCACATACATGGAGGCTTTGAATTTGTTCAAGAAACTCCCCACTTTGCTGAGGGAGAATCCACTTAATGAAGTTCCTATAAAAGTATGGCTTTATCCTCTTCATCTTTTGAACTCAAACGCAGCTCGGGTAGAGAGAGAAATCAGCACAGGTGTGGCGTTCAGTATTGAAGCTGTAGTCGAGGGTCTGGGAGAGGCAGAGAGGACATTCAAAGACCTGTCTGAAAACACACTGGTGAAGAGTTTCAGAGACATTAAAGAGAGGCTGCACTCGTTTCAGAGCTCGCTTAGAATTTACAAGTCAATGCTACTGAAAGCAGTCGGCAGGGTCTTGCCTGCTATTCGAGGAGGAGAGATGGAGGAGAAGTCTCTGGAAGACATTGTGAAGATCCACAGGAGCTCCCCATTCAATGCGGACATGCTTAACAAGTGGTTAAGTGATGCAAGTCTGAACTTCAAATCTTGAGTCTCAAGTCTCTGGAGGGGTTCAGAATTGTTGACTCAGACTATCTCAACACCATCCTTACTAATCCTGATTTTTTGGGAGTGGTGTGCTTGACCTTCACATCTCTGAAGTATGAAGACCCGTATCTTTCAGCCTTGAAAGAGTTCCTGAAAACTGACCAATTTAAAGAGCTAGATGGAGAACAAAACTTAGTTTCTGTGGTATCTGTCAAAAAGTGGTTTAATAATCCTGATCTCATTGAAAAGATGAGATTTAACACCAATTTTGTTAAACAATTCTCAAAGCCGTTGACAGGACATAGAGTCCTATTCATTATTTCTGCCATCTCGGATCCCTCCAATCCAGGCTCCTCCGTCTATATGTATGAACAGGGGAAACTGAGAGACAAACAGGCACAGAAAGCTTTCAGAATCCTTTCAGGATTGGATAACTGAACCACTGTTAAAACCAAGCACAGATTTGATATTATTAAAGCATGTCAATTTCCATGTAAACTTTGCATTGGCCATTAAAAAAATGCAGTCTGAATGCTTATTCAAGATGAGTCGTCATTAATCTCTGTACCAAGTTATTTAAAAGATCCCACCTGCTTAACTTCCTCTCTTTTAAATAGCAAAGGCTTAAAATGCAAGTGTTTAAAAGCCGTTTAAGCTCCAAGGTTGTGTCCTCTGTCCAGGCTGTGAGAAAATAAATATAGATAAAGAAATGTCCAGGGTTTGAGTATCATGCCATGTCAACTGCATCTCATTTGTATAACAGAACAAAAAAGGAGATAATTTACCAACCCATGTTGTGGTTGGTCCTGTAGAAAACTTTTTATCCATAAAGTCTGTTTTTGTTCACAAAGGAAATGTTCATAAATAAAATCAATAAAATCCTAACATAAGAATTTGTCGAGACCAAATGCTTTGCGGTCTTATCCAGCAGGGTACAAGTAGGATTGGAATTCTTGGCTTTGAAGGAATAGGGAGTGGGAAGGGCACTATTAAAGCACTATTTGTGCTTATATATATGTATATACACACACACACACACACACACACACACACACACACACACACACACACACACACACACACACACACACACACACACACACACACACACACACACACACACATTACACTATTAAAACACTACCAGATAGAATAAGACAAGTAGGAATGGTAGAGCAAGTGAACATTTATGTGCTATGATCAACAAAAGGTGTAAAGGATTAAAACATATTTTTCAGGTCTTATTGTAAATGCAATATAACATTATTGCAAAAACATGGTAAATTTTGACAAAATATGATTTGTAGTGTTATTATAATGATTTTATACAGTTTAAATATGATATATAATTATATTAGTGAGCATAATAAACCAATGAGTGGTCTTCTGCTGCCCTCTGGTGGTTTTGTAATTGTAATTGTAAGGAATATGTAATAGGCACATTTTCCATGTTAACTCATTTAAACTTGAATTTTGTTGCAGATATATTTAAATAATTTTTACAAAATGTGATTGTAAATATTGTAATAGTGACTTTATAATGTCTAAATAGGAATTATAGAACATGATAACCCAGCCAGCACAGTCATGTGGGGCCCATACGGGCGTCACCTGGGCTGTCTAACTGGGGCCCAGCCAGTTTTGTCCTCAGTTTCCATGTAGGCCCCACATGGGCTAGCCCAGATGAACTGAACACTGCTCAGTGTGCACACTACAGGCTGTTAAATGTAACTGAATCAGTGTTGGAGTTAATGAGATAATTAAGTGATTAATAGAGTAATGACTGAATATTACTGAAGACTCCTGATGATAACAAGCAGAATCACTGAAGGACAGAGAAACACAACAGACTTCAGACACAACTTCACAAAAGCATTATCAGCTTCCCTTTTTACCTATTAGATTGACTTTCTGTTATCTTAGTTCTTATTGATAATTAACAGAAGTTTAGATATTGAAGTTGTATTGAAAATAAGAGTTGGTTTGATGTCACCATCGTGGTGATCAGTATTTTCTTTAGTTGGGCCGTTTGACGACTTTTTAATGTTAGTGATTCTCTGGCTGCTGTGACTGAGTTTGCTATGGCAAGAAAAGCAAGAGAAAACACAATCAGATGCTGTCGGCTGCTTGATGATAAGAATATAATCATCATGAAGAAGCTTGTTTCACTGATCTCATGAGTTTAGCAAGAGCTAAAGGATACTATTAACTTGTTTTATTGTGATTCTAGTAAAAATAAGCCAGTATGGTTTTAATCAGAAGAGCTGAAGAAGTTTTAAATCAGATTGAACACTAAGCACTTTTGAACTCCTGCGAGATTAACTCACACACAAACACACAAGAATCTCTATGAGACTCATAGTCACACACAGACATCAAGATTTTGCATATGATTCACAACAACGGTGACAATCAAGCATGAGTTTTGTACTTTGAAGCTACCCATCATGCATTGCAGCATGATTTTTTTTTTATGATTGTCACCGTTGTTGTGAATCATATGCAAAATCTTGATGTCTGTGTGTGACTATGTGAAATATTTTCTCAAAACAATGTGCACCTGCTGTTTTATCATCTTTCAGGATAAGTGATTATTTTATTGCTATTAGTCCTGATACAGTGGATTCACAAGGTTATAGTATATAAACAAATGATTATTTGCCAAACAAGAACACAAAACTCAAAAGCACAACATCAGATTCTAGACTTCTGATGATTTAGTCATCAACAAGGCGCTGACAACACCTGAAGTCACTTTATCTTTGCTTTCTCAGCCATAGCTATTGTGTTTCACACACACAGTTATAGCTGCCAAAAAAATACTATCACAAATATGGGGACCAAGAGCCCAACTAAAGCAAACGCTTCCCACCACAATGGTGACTTCAACTGAAACATAAACATCAACATCTAAAGCTCTGTTAATTCTCAGCAAGAGCTTCTGTAGACGTCTGACAGAAATAGTCAAAGTGTGTCTTATGTCTGTGATTAAGGGCAGCACCAGTGTCTCAGTGGGAAACACTGTCTCCTCACAGCAAGAAGATCCTGGATTGAATCCCACGATTCTCTCACCATCCAAAGATGTGTGAATTACAGATGATCAGTTGTCTAAAGTGTCTAAAGGTGTGAGCTAAGTTTCTTTTATTTTCCTGATTTCTGGACAAACACACACTGTCTGTGAGTTGCTTTGCAATTACAAATGGAAAATATGTCCACAATTTGAACTAGTTTTTAACCCTGAGGTTCCATGAACGTCTATATCGGACGTGCAGAACACGTCAAAAACAGACGTCATAAAAACTTTCATTCTGGCTCCTCAGTGGACGTCTTTTCAACGTACACCTTTGCTCAGTGGGAATTATCAATAAAAACTAAGATAACAGAAAGTCAATCTAATAGGTAAAAAGGGAAGCTGATAATGCTTTTGTGAAGTTGTGTCTGAAGTCTTTTGTGTTTCTCTGTCCTTCAGTGATTCTGCTTGTTATCATCAGGAGTCTTCAGTAATATTCAGTCATTACTCTATTAATCACTTAATTATCTCATTAACTCCAACACTGATTCAGTTACATTTAACAGCCTGTAGTGTGCACACTGAGCAGTGTTCAGTTCATCTGGGCTAGCCCATGTGGGGCCTACATGGAAACTGAGGACAAAACTGGCTGGGCCCCAGTTAGACAGCCCAGGTGACGCCCATATGGGCCCCACATGACTGTGCTGGCTGGGAAGTAAATAGTATGACAAAATGACTATTTAAGCCCAGCAGGTGGCAGCAGAGAACCACTCATTGGCTCATTTTCATTTTAAAGAAAATAATCATTTACAAGAAAATATTTCCAAAGTAAAAACTATCTATATCAGGCAATAATGAGAATACACAGAGTTCAAACAGCATTACCAGCTTCGCTTACTATAATCCAGTCTGCAGAAGCTCTAATTGAGAATCAACTGAAGTTCAGGGGCCGTATTCACAAAACATCTTAAGGCTAAAAGTTGCTCCTAACTTGCAGATTTAGGAGAAACTCTTAAAAATAATGGCCGTTTCAGTCTTAATTTTAGGCCTCACAAAGCATTTTAGCTCTAAAACTATCTCCTAAATCCATGAAACGCTAGGAGTAGTCAAGAGGACTCCTAAGTCACTAAGACCAAATCACGGATGTTGCCGCAACCCACCCAAAGACACCATACAACATTGAGGCAATAGTGATCATACATTTATCTTTAATAAAAAAAGTAATGTCAGATTACCTGTGGCAGATATTTTTATGAGTTCACACTTACAAATGATCGAATAGAGTAAAAAATATAAGCATTAGGCGCACTGGCCGAGGATCGAGCTCTCCGAGCAAGGAATTTAGCCCAAACTCGAAGTTCTGCCCCATATAGCAGACCAAGTATGAGGTGTCAGGGTGGCCGAGGGATGTAGAAAACTGTTGAGGTAACTAGGTGAGTCGGCTCTCAGCTGTGTATATACCTCCTCTCGCGCTGATTAGATAGACCATTTGAATGTGCTACTCACAAACTGTGTTTATAAAACATAATTTTCGCTTGAATTCTGCAATCTCTCGAGATGCACACATAAGAGGCTGACCATTAGCTGAACATATACTAGTTTAATAAGTGACACTTGGCCTACTTTTTCAAATCTTTATTTGAATGTGGCAACATGAAACCTCTTCAACAAAATATTTCTATAATTAATTCACTGACATAGACCCCTCCCCTATCAGCCAATCACTGTGGGCATAGTTAGTAAGATTGATGACATCATCCAGAGCAACAAGGTCAACCCCGCCCTTACTCTTAGCTAAAGACTTCTCTCTGTTCCTTAGTAAAAGTTGCTCTCAGCAGGTTTGTGAATAGGTTTTAAGAGAAAACGTGTAACTAAAAACTTTTACTGCCATTTAGGAGAACTCTTAGTGCTAAGATAAAATGTTTTGTGAATACGGTTCCAGATGTTAAATCAGCTTTGGTGTTTCCATGGTTTCTACAAAATAACACCGGAGGGTAACGCGGGTATGATGTCACTGAGAGGTCTGGTTAAAATGACTTATTTCTCTGGATTTAAACATTCTTGGAAACATTTGGGATCATGTAAGTACACAAGTCAACGGATATTTTACTCCAAAAATATTACATATTGTGCCTTTAACAAATAGACTACTTATAAAACAGTGAAAATACATTGATACAACATTTAATGCGAAATTAATTAAAAATGCTGACAAATGAAACAATGTCACGGTATCAACGTTGATCCCTTAAGTTATTAAACCTTGATCCTTGATGTCGGGTCACTCGTAAAAAATAAACACTGAATTGTCAACTTGGTTGTAGAATTAAACTACAGCGTCTTTTCTCTACAAATACCCTCATTTGGCTTCTTGACTGTTGACTATTGCATTGGGCAATTTTGCGTTAAAAGACGTCTAATAGCCAGTAACACAGCCCTGACGTCTAGGCTAAAACAAGGCAGAAGCCCAATATAGACGTCTAACCACAGCCCAAGAGGAGACTATAGTCATCTAGAGCACGAACATGTCAAAGATATGACACCAAACACCTTTTAATCACTGTTGACTTTGCTGACGTGATGGAATATCACATCTCACAAGTTATTTTGGAAAAAACGACCAAACTCAAGGTAATTTTGGCTAGAAGTGGGTTACTCATAGCCGGACTATATCGGGTCTATAGATAACCGAGATGGTGAAATGATGGCCATTGCTTGCTTTAAAGTAAATATTTGTATTGCTCCTTGACCTATCATTGTGGACAACATAACCGTTTCACTATTTAAGCTAAATCATGGAGTTTTTAAGACTATTTTTATAGACTTTAGACACAGAACATATCTGCGTTTGTGCATCAATGTAGGCTGTATTGTGTGCTTTGGGTGCAAAATATAGTAAATTTGTCCAATATGCAGGATCACAGAAGGAAACAATGACAACAAACACCATTAGCTTAAGTGAATGAAAGGTAATAATCATCAATATGCGTTCACATATGGCTTTATTTGAGTGTTTCAGCTTGGCAAACCATAAAAGAGAGCTTTCGGTTTTCATCAGAAATATCTTTATTTGTATTATTTAGATGAATGAAGGTCTCACGGGTTTGGAACGACATGAGGTAAAGTTATAAATGACAGAACTTTCATTTTTGTGTGAACTAACCATTTAAAGTCATTTAAAATTCATTTGATAATCAAAATGACACAGGCCTACTGAAACTTTTTTTTCCTGAGAAAATATTTTTTTCATGACTTAAAGGTGAACTATGTAAGATTTTTGCAGTAAAATATCCAAAAACCAATAGGCCAGTGTTATATATTTTCTTCAGTTGAGTACTTAGAATATCCCAAATGTTTCCATCTATTTGTAAATCGTGAGAAATTGCTATTTTAACTAAGGAACCGGGACGTGTGAGCTATGTGTTTGAGGGAGTCGCCTGTCGATTGCCTCATATCTGCGTTACCCTCGGTTTCCGGTTTTATTTTGCAGAAACGCTTTACTCTCACTGCAGTGTGAACAAGTGTCACAGCAGCCATCGAGCGAACGTCATAACTTCCTTTTCAACACACTCAGATATATCTAATACGATAAACAGTTGCGTTACCTCATACTCATGACTGGAAAAGAGGAAGTGGCGCCGGCGACCGTGTCATGATAAAAGTCCCGCCGGCGACTATGCCATAATAACAGTCCCGCTCTTCAATCTCTACAGCAGCCTTGCTCAGCTCCACAACACTCGGTCCTGCTCTGCTTCACTACAGTAATGTTAATAATCGCATCCATGAACATGATTTCTGCCCGAGTCCTATCCTGACTCTTTTCCACCGGCTGTGAGGTGAAGACCACATGTCCCAAGATTCTGCGCTCAAACGTGGCGTCATCAAACTACGCCTTTGTTTTGAACAGGCGACCTCTAGTGGACGGAAAAGTTACACAGTGTAGCTTTAAAAGAGGCCTACGTTAAAATTACTCCATTCACTCACATCCGTTTGGACAGTGGAGAAAGCCCCGCCCACAAGATGACAGGATTGGTTACATGTTTTTGACACGAGGAAATGGGCAGTGTTTTTGAGACGATCTTTGCAGTTTAAAGGAGAAAATACTCAGCAATGGTGTTGAAAGCACACTATTGATAATGTAAATCACTGACACCTGGAGGAAAATCAGGGTTAATACAGTACATATTGGAGTAAAAACTGATGTTAAACACAATTTGCCTTCAACAGATAGTTATGTTGGCACTAAGTTGGCACGTTCTAATATCTGGGAGACCAAGACCACCCACATCCTCTGGAAGATGCAATATATTAATGCTTAAGTGAGGTCCTTTATTAGCCCTGTCTAAGTCTTGTTTTCTGCAAGAAAATATATGAAATTGGATATAATAATCTTGAAAGAACATTCATTTTCAAAAGAGCAACGCACTCGAGCCAAGAGATGGGGAGAGTATTCAACTATAGATCATTTAGGTGTTATATATGAATATACATTCACAATCTCATAACGTTTATCTTTATCTTTGATACAATTTAACAGAAATGTAAAGCTATTTCTAAACAAAATGGCTGCCCCTCGGCTCCTCAATGTAAAAGAAAAAAAAAAGCCAGACTGTTGCCACTTAAGATGTTCTTATCATCAAAATGAGTTTCTTGTAGCAGGGCTAATATCAACGTTAATAACAACTGACAGACATGTGGACCTTAAATATACAAAACATCTCTATAACAGAGAGCAGAGAAACAGAGAAATATGACATGTGCACACTCATACCTGGGTCATACTCGTGTGGCCAGTGTAACTCCTCCTGTTCGTACCGCCCGCTCCAAGTGGCATGCTGAGTCGGAAGCTCTAACAAGGAGGCTAAAGGCTGCAACCTATAGCGTTAGTCGCTAGAGCGTCTCTTGAGATCAGAGGAGTGAGGTTTACTTGCACAGCAACTACTAGCTGGCCTCAGTTAAACCAGCATTACAATAATATTTGGCTAAACATGTCGGAGCAAAGTCATCATCAAACAGATGACGACAAGTATGTGTCCACTTGAGATAGATCCTGGATCATGTTGGTAGTGTGACTTTGAGAGAAGCAGGATAAAGCTGTGCATTAGTGACCCCTTTTAGTGATTACTTATTAGTGATTAGTTAACAGGTAAAAACAAATATATTAAGTATATTTTAAATCAATAATTGATTAGTCAAATACTAAATTCTTTTAGTGAAAAAAATATAAATATATAAAAATTTTAGATTAAATTAACTGTTGGATTTTTAGTCAATTATTTTGGTGTGTTCAACTCAAACCATCAAGTTAATGATATTCAGAGATTGTATTAAGTTAATAAAGTTAATAATTACTGTGATATTTACTAAGCCATTTAATTATTTTTTAGCGTGTATACTGTACATAAAGGTCATTAGATATTTGGATTTCAGGTACCGTCCAGTAGAGGAACTCCAGCATTCTTTATCAGGTTTAAATGGTTTGTCCAAGCTTATTTTAGTCAAATATTATGAAATACTCATGAGAATAATGAGTTAATTTTCTCTGCACTCAAAGGGCTTTACATATAGAAGGGAGGGGTCTCCTCAATCAGCACCCCCTGGATGATGCGACGGCAGCCATATTGTGCCAGAACGCCCACCACACACCAGCTTATGGTGGAGAGCAGATAGAGTGATGAAGCCAATCAGTATAGGGATTATTAGGAGGCCATGATGGACAGGCTAGCCTCAGCCTCAGTTTGAACTCTGAAGGTGTGGCTACGTGGGACTAGACAAGGGTCAATGGGCAAATTTGGCCAGGATGCCAGGGTTACACCCCTACTCTTTTTTCTGAAGGACATCCTGGGATTTTTAATGACCACAGAGAGTCTCTCGAGGATCTCGGGTTTAACGGCTATTTAACGATGCTTGTTACAGGAGTGTCCCCATCACTATACTGGGGCGTTAGGACCCACACAGACCACAGGGTGAGTGCCCCCTGTTGCCCTCACTAACACCTCTACCAGCAGTTACCTGGTTTTCCCAAGAGGTCTCCCATCCAGATACTGACCAGGCTCAGCCCTGCTTATGTTAGGTATATGGTGTATATTACATTGTTATGATGAACTATATGCCTTTCTCCTCTGACATTCTATAATGTTCAAAGCGTTTCTAAAGATGCTGATTTTCAGAAGGCAGCTTCTTCCTTCCTGGTGTGAAACAGCCATTACAAAGTGGAAGATGATGTTTTAACCAATAAGAAAATGGGCAGAAATGGTACAGCATAGGGTAATTTATTGATTGATGAAAAACAACTAAATGAATAAAGAAACTTCACTGTTCAATAAATAATTACAATTATAATTTTAATGATAAACAACTGGTCAAGTAACAGGTCGGTAGTCTGTTGGTTTTATTTATCATTCTTAGAATTATCTCAAATAAGACATCAGTAGTGTGCATTCATCAGACTTCTCAGTTTTCAAAATCAAGTACAAAAACGTTTCAAGTTAAATTATAGTTCAACAAAACCATGTACATTAGAAGCCGTACCATCCTTTGAAACTCTGTCTGAAACAGTACAAAATATATAATTTTTAGTCTTATAAAGTTTGTCTTATAAAGGTGAAAGCAGTATAAAAGAAACTAAAATCTGGAGCGGTATCTGTAAAATCAGTATCTGGAGCGGCCAAGTCTGTAGCCATTTTCAAGAAACATCTAAAAACACATCTTTTCCAGCAGCACCTGACCAATCAAGAATAGCACTTATCACCCTATTAATTTTCTGTTTGTCTATTTATTAAAAAATAAACATTAAAAAAAAGTCCTATGTGTTCTGTGCTAGATTAACTGAGACTTGTTACAGCACTTGCATATTGTTGCCCTTGACTGAGTAGTTGCTTCTATTGCACTCATTTGTAAGTCGCTTTGGATAAAAGTGTTTGCTAAATGACTAAATGTAATGTAAATGTAAAATAGTGTAATTTAAGGACAAATGGATCCCGCCTATAAATGCATAAATATAATTATGAAGTCGATGTGAAAGAACAAAAACAGTCAACTAGCCTAATGCACAACAATAAGTACATTCAAATATTTTACAGTGTAATAGATTCAAGAGTATATATGACAATATATACAATATATAGTTATTTTTCTAGCTGACTAACAAGTTTATGAGCATTTTATGGCTTTTCTGAGGTAAATTTGACGTTACATGATATGATTGTTGCGCTGCGCTACAAATAATGTGAAGTTCAGGCAGTAACAGAAAAACAGCAAAAATGTAAACATATTGAGGATAAGAATCCATATCAGTATCAATTAAAAACTAGAATAAAATGTGCACGAAATATACACTTGATTTTCTTCACTTTTACAGTCCCTTGATGTTAATTTATTGGCACGTCTCCATCATTATCCCTCTCATGGCACAGCCGTCATTGTTGTTTCTCGAAAGAGATGAGGGAAGCCTAATATTTTCTGTTTTGACATCCGTTCCTGACACGTTTTTTGGCTCTCAGACTCAGTAGAGTTTTTTTCCACTGTAACTTTACTGCATGCTGTCATTTTATTACGTCAACACAAAAAAAGATGTGATGGGCTACCCATCACTGAACATGTCGGTAAAAAGGCACGCAATTTGTAATCATAACATTTACATTTATATGGTCACCAGTGGCGATCTCAGCAAAAATATCACTCGCAAATTAATAGTTTTGGTTGCAAATGTAACCATTTTAGTTGCAGTCTGGAGCCTTGCATATGAGATACGAGACAGAAAGTGAGAGAATATAATTAAAGCTGCTTACATGTAACCCCCCAAAATGACTGTCAGGAGTATTAGTGTTGACATTGACAAATATCACAAATCTTCCATTTTGAATCTTCCTCTGACATTGTATCGGGGGTCGTCTGGTTGTAGTAGTGATTGTCCTCTAGCCTCAGCTATCAGTCCTCATTCTGAAACACAGACATACATAGTTATGTAATGTAATTCACAAACTGATATATCCAGGAGAGCAGCACATCTAACACTCAAGCATTTGCATTTCTCAAACCTTTGCAGTTAATCCATAATGCATCAGTTAGATTACCACCTACTAAACTTATAGTCCCCATAACAAGACTAGTTACTGTCCTCAACCCTGAATGGTTAAATCAGCTTCACTTAAACAGCAGCAACAGCAGAAAATATCCCAATCTTTAACCCTCCTATTATCTTGAATCTTAAATGTTTAACATCTGCAAATACACGATTGACATGGGGGGTTACATGATGTATAAAGAAGCATTTTATTGCTGCTTTGTAATTTTTTATTTTTATTTTTTTTTATTGATGTCTCATGCACTCTATTTGGTTTGTTTTTTTGAGTATATCATATTATTATTATTATTATTATTATAAACATGCTGTTATTAACTTGTTGCAGTTATATACATTCATATATTTACAATTACATTTTTTCCCTTTCTTTTTTAAATTTCCCATTTAGTTTTTTGTTGTTGTTTAGGTGGAGGCTTTAAATAAGCCCTTTGGGTTTTTTGCCTCTCCCTGCACAGTATATGGATTGTACTTTTGTTTTTTATTGTGTATATTTTATATTTGTGCAAATAAACTAAACCTAAACCTAATAAAAAGACATATTTTTTTTTGCTTCAGATTGAATTACTTTTCCTTATTTAATGGGGCAACTGTGTAAACATAAAATGAACATGATGATATTTCTTCAATGTCCTGTACACATTTTGTAGCATCAGTGTTCTTTGCAGGCTCTTTTAGCTGTATAAAACATAAGAAATATAATGTTTACATGCTTTTGTTTTGGTTGTTCTATTGAGGTCACTATAACATGCTATACTTTTATTTATTAAATATAATTTTTAACTTAACCTAACCATACCTGTAGTAACACGAGAACCGCTAGTAGTTCCTGTTATTATGGTCCCGGCCTCCACTTGAACTACAGGGTTTGAACTACAGTAGAGTTAAATTAACTCTACTCAGAGAACATATGGTCCCTCTCTACGTAGAGTTAACACAACTAGCACATAAAATAACGCTATAGCTTTTTTTACAACGTTTTATGTGTTTTGGTAAACACTTGTTACAAAGACCCTAATCTGTCATAAATAGTTGAGACTCAAACTGCCCAACCAAAGTAAACACTGATCACCATAATGGTAACCAAACAATAAATCATCAACATTTAAACCTCTGTTAATTATCAATAAGAGCTTCTGTAGTCGTCTGACAGAAATAAAGTCAGTCTGGTTAGTAATGTGTGAAGCTGGTAATGCTGTTTGTGGAGTTGTTTAATCGTCCTCTGCTGAGATCTTCAGAGATTTAATGTCTTCTTTTATCTTCAGTTGATTTCATCTAAAGCTGTGGCTGAAGTCAGTTGTAGTTCTTGTGTTTCTCTGTCCTTCAGTGATTGTGACATCAGGTGTTCATCACTAATGCTCAATCATCACTTAATTAATTACTTAATTATCTCATTTACTTTAACACTGCTTTAGTGTTACTTTTAACTATGTAGAGAGGGACCATATGTACTCTTAGTAGAGGTAATTTAACTCTGCATATTTTGGTGTGTAGACATAGTGCTGCTAATGTCATCAAAATTATTCACGGGCCCACCTGATATGCTGTCAGCCATAAATAACCTGAGATATAAATCTTTGTAAAGAAAATCATATTCTGGAGGTTTAAATAGCTGGAGTCAAATTGACCCCACTGGGCAATTTTTTTTACAAGATTTGAGGGTAACAGAAGGGTTATCTGAGTTGATCATGAAAACTAAATCAGCTCCTCTAAGAAGGCCTGAATGTAAATTATATTTATCCTTTGCTACACTAGACATTTTGTAGACATTTCTGCCTTTGGAGAAACAGAAATGAGTCAAAACATTTCAAATTACCAGATGGTTCACATCATCCCCAAGAGTTATCCGCAACTACCAGTGTCTCCACTAGCAGAGTCTAGTCCTGTTGGAGAAAGAGTAAATGTCAGAAAGTCCATCTCCAGTATAAGAAAATCTATTAAATGATGAAAAAAAGTGGATGATTGTGAAAAGCTTGTGTGATGAGATTCATTGTGTTTGGATTCCAGGTGGACAAATGATGGATTTAGTCATACATGTTTATTTTGGTGCATTAGAGCATGAATTATATGTGAATAAAGGGCATATTCACCAGAGTCTTGCTTAAGTTCCCATCCAGACCCACTGCCTTCACTAGCACTGTATTGAACTGTTGCAGAAACTGTGAAATGTCAAAGAGATGCCTATTTATTTTGGTGCATTATTAAAGAGAGCATGATATGTATCCCAGCAGGCACAGGATGTAGACTCAAGTGTCAGTCAGACTTTGGATTTTGGTTGAAAATTAAAATTGGTTTGACGTCTAAATCTAAAGTTTGTTTGACGTCAAGCTCCCAACGTTGGGCAGATGTTGAATTTTGGTTGGAATAAACACCCCGAAAAAAAGTACACCTATTACCAGCTTCACACAATTCTAACCAGACTTTATTTCTGTCAGATGTCTTCAGAAGCTCTTACAGAGTTTTAGATGTTTTGTTTGACTATGTCACCATTATGGTAATCAGTGTTTGCGTTAGTTAATCAGATGGACTTGACCTTTTAACATTAGTTTTTCTCTTGCTGCTGTAATTGTGTTTGTTATGGCAAGAACTGCAAGAGGAACTGTGTTCAGATGATGTCAGCTATGTGATGATAAATATATGATCATCATGTAGTGTTTGATTCACTGATCATATTCAGAGTCTATTATTTGTTTAGATATCATGTTATTAATTTCTCATTATTGATTGTCATAATCTTGTGATTGTCCAGTAGTGTTTTAATCTGAGGAATTGTGCACCAAAAAGTTTTAAAGAGAAACACGGACATTAAAGAATCAGCGTATGAATCTCAATAACGGTGACATGGTTCATGCCGCAATGCATTCTGGTTGCATCACACAAAACTAGCCTATGGCTCCCAGAATGCATTGCAGCATTAAGCACGTCACCATTGTTGAGATTCTTGCGCTGACTATTTATGTCTGTGTGAGTGATAATTTCTGGAGATCAAAATGTTTAGTGGACAATGTAGAATTACAGGCTTGCTATAATTAAAAATACACAATGATCAAGTATCAAAAGATTATATTCCGGATGACATCAGTGAAATAGACCACTATATGATGATAATATCAACTTATCACATTTTCTCTTGCTTTTCCTGCCATAACAAACACAGTTACAACAGCCGGAGAAAAACTAATGTTAAAAAGTCAAACTACCCAACTAAAGCAAACACCGTTCACAATAATTGTGACTTCAAACTAAACTATTATTTTCAATAAATCATCAACATCTAAACCTCTGTTAATTCTCAATAAGAGCTTCTATAGATGTCTGACAGAAATAAAGTCAATCTGGTTAGTAATGTGTGAAGCTGGTAATACTGTTTGTGGAGTTGTTAATCCTCTTCTGCTCATACATTTCACGCTTTTTAGAAGAAAAAAAATTACAGTGCGGTGCTTATTCCAACCAAAATTAAACATCTGTCTGACGTTGGAACTTGACGTCAAACAAATGTTGGGTTTAGATGTCAACTCGACTTTCATTTTCAACCAAAATATGACGTCTGACTGATGTTGTATTAGTTGGAGTTCAACGTCTTCCAGACGTCACATTGACGTACTGTGCCTGCCAGGTTGTGAATAAAGGGCATATTCACCAGAGCCTGGCAGAAATTCAGCAGTGGAGAAACAGTGAAATGTCAAAGAGATGCCTATTTATTTTGGTGCATTATTAAAGAGAGCATGAGATATATGTGAATAAAGGGCATGACAATTTACGTCTAATACACATTTAAGTCCAGATTTGGTTTTAACTAAATGTGAAAAACTGACATTTAATGAACAAATGATTTACATCACAATACTAAGTGGGGGGAAAATGCAGTGCAGTATAATTCTCAGACATAATATTAAATACACATTTAATAAAGCTTGAATAAATATATATAATATAAATATATGAAATAGGCATCATGTCCAGAGCCAGATGAGTTAGTGTCACAAACAAATTT
The DNA here is from genome assembly GCA_033150135.1 of Gobio occitaniae. Taxonomy (NCBI): domain Eukaryota; kingdom Metazoa; phylum Chordata; class Actinopteri; order Cypriniformes; family Gobionidae; genus Gobio; species Gobio occitaniae. The sequence goes on along the minus strand of JARQWZ010003005.1, from coordinate 54,609 downwards.
CAATGTAATCTGTACAGTTCATTTGAGTGATTGGATATTAGGATTACTTGTACCTTCTCTTAGAGGAATTTGAGTAAAAAGGTTGTCATCAGGTTCTTGTACGTTTCTGCCTTTGAAACCTAAACAGCATGACAGATGTAGTCATTTAAATACTCTTTACACTGAAAATTGAGTGTAATGTACAAATAACAGTTATCTAAAAGAATTCCATTATCTGATCATATATATTAAGCATATTTTAGACAAACATTATGAAATTCTCATGAGAAGGACACCACACTTTACATTTCAGAATTAAAGCATGACCGTCAAACAATGAAATGCTCATTGGGTCAGCAGGGTAACAACGACCAGGTCATTTTGATATTTCTGTGTTGCATCCTTCTCATGGGCATTTCTTCATTTTGACTTTTTCTTTGCCAGTTCAATTTCTATTTTGATCCATTTTACCTGAAGAAATGAAACTGAATTATTATTCCATTACAACACAAAACCAAAAACAAGAATGTGTGGATTAGGGATGTCACAATACAAAAATTCCAGTAGTCGGTACCAATACCAGAAAAAATGTATGGTTCTCAGTACCAATCTTGGTACCACAGAATTTTTTTTTAACAAAAATATTAAATTAAATTCAATGAGTTTATTATTTATGATGCTAATCATTATAAGAAAAATAATGCATATAAACATTTAAAGACAACATGCTGTTTAAAAGTAAACATTGTTTATAAAAAAAGATCAAGTGAAAAATTCTTAATAATAATTATTAGTATTATTATTAAATTGAGATGTAGCTAAATCTACTGTACAACAGTTGCCTTATAGATTTCTGTCAATTTATTCAAGTTAAACCGAACTTTGACGGGTTGTCGTGAAGAGCTTTGAGTGTCTGTGTTCATGATTTCACTTTTCTCAAGTGAAACGGTAAATGCTCGTGAAGTGACTCTCAGAGCGGAGTTTATGAAGTTTACATGTTCATGTCCACATATAGTGACACGGCAGAGGCTAAAAAGACGAGTGTCACTTATGCGTGTGTTCGTGTGTACACACGTGTGTGTGAGCCGCAAATGAAGCCACGCATGTTGGATTTAAATAGTATTTTGCAGACATTAGTATATATTTGGCTACAGTCTGGAGGCCTGCACTTATATAAACACAGAAGGGGCTGAACGCAGAGCCTATTAGTGGGTACTGAATATATTAGCTCCGCCCACTTTCCAAGATGGCTGCATGTCTTTCTGTCTGCTCCTTGTCTGTCCATTTTTAAGTTTTTTTTAAAGGATTTTATGGCACCTCTCACTGAAATAATCCAGACAGTGCCTTCATTTAATCTTAAACTAAGTTTCTGTAGTGGCCTATTATTTGGTTTGAGGCCTATCTTCATGCTACAGCCCAGGTATCTGCTGCAGTGTGGCTTGTCTTCAGCCTAGATCTGTGACGGGTTCTTGAAACAGGATTTACATCAAGATAACAACATCTATCTCCAGCTGCATTGTGATTCGCTTCCAACACACACTAAAGCCTATGCTATCTGACTACAACTATTCTGAGAGGTTCTCGGCCTACTACACCTGGTCTGAGGCCTACCGGCTTTTTTCGATAGGATCTTGGCCTACTACACCTGGTCTGAGGCCTACCTGCTTGTTTTCGAGAGGATCTCGGCCTACTCTACCTGGTCTGAGGCCTACCTGCTTGTTTTCGAGAGGATCTCGGCCTACTCCACCTGGTCTGAGGTTTACATGGACCTGCTGCAGTGTGGCTTGCCTTCAGCCGAGATCTGTGGCTGGGGTTTTCGATTCAGGATTTACATCAAGATACATCAAGGCTTGTTTCCAGCACACATTGAAGCCTGTGCTACACTACTAACGTTTTTGAATCATGCTTTTCTTTATAAAAATTCTACTGGTTCTCTGGATTTTGTCATTGACCTTTTTGCTGCATGTACAGTATCAGGATCCCGGGTCTGCTGGTAAACACACTCTAGGGTCTGCCCCAGCATTTCACTGTCGGGGAACATTAGACTTCATTCTTCAATCGAGAGATGTCCCATCCTTATGGATTACTAAATCTGTTGGACTTTCTGTCATCCAGGTATTTCGAACCCTTCCATATTTTTCGATTATGCTACTGCAGGAACTGTTTGACTCTAACTTGTTACTGGCTTTGCCCTTTGTAAAAGACAAACAATGGATTTGTTCTGGTGTTGCTCTTAGACGCATGTTAATTATTCTCATGTTATTTATCTCTGGTAATGTTCATCCAAATCCTGGGCCAGCTAACTCAGTTACTGCCCAGCTGTCATTTGGTGAATTTTGTGACCGTAAATCATTGGGTTTTTTACATGTAAATATCTGCAGTCTGTTGAATTCTAAGCATTTTGACACTTTAAAAACATTGGTGCACACAGCTAAGCCTGATGTTCTTGCTATCTCTGAATCCTGGCTTAAAAAAAGGAACACTGATCTTGACATCTTCATACCAGGCTATAATGTGTTTCGTCAGGACAGAGCCACCAGGGGTGGTGGTGTAGCTATGTATGTTAAAGATCATCTGCAATGTACTGTTGCTCTTTCTAAGTCAGTTCCTAAACAACTTGAACTACTGGTACTAAAGCTTAGGCTTTCAAATACTCTCTCTATCTCTGTTGCTGTTTGTTATAGAGCACCTTCAGCTCCAGTTTCTGCACTCACAGCTTTTAGTCAACTCCTAGCTCCATACATATCCTCCGAGTTTGTCCTTATGGGTGATCTGAACTGGGATATGATTAATCCCCCAGATTCAGTTTTGCAACAGTTTGATGCTCTAAACCTTACACAGATGATAACTGAGCCCACCAGACCTAATCCTAAATCTTCCTCATCATCCACTCTGATTGACCTCCTTTGACTAACAATCCATCTAATTATCAAGCGGGTGTTTTCAGTCAAATTAGTGATCATTGCGCTATTGCATGTATACGCTCTGGCCTTTCATTCAAAAGACGCCCAGTAATTGTAACCAAGCGCTCTTTGAAAAAACTGGATATGCAAGCTTTTCTCCAAGATGTTGCGGCTGTGTCGTGGGACAGAATTAATTCCTTCCCCATCTTGGAAGAGGCATGGTCTTTTTTTAAAAACACTTTCAGTATGATTATGAGTAAACATGCCCCTCTGAAAAAACTTAGAATAAAAAATAGATATAGTCCTTGGTTTTCCAATGACCTGGCTGAGATTATTCATCATAAAAATGCCCTCTGGAGAAAGGCCCGCTCTACCCAATCTCCAGATGACTGGCTGGCCTTCCGTCAATGCAGAAATAAAGCAACACAGGCTATCAGAAATGATATCTGCCTACCACAATCTCCTGGGAGACAAAAAGGTAAGTAGCAGCACGACCTGATCATCAGGTTCCTGAGGGGGGCGAGGAGACTGAATCCTCCTCGCTCTCCTCTCGTTCCCTCTTGGGACCTCTCAGTAGTCTTAAGTGCTCTGCAGAGGCCTCCCTTTGAGCCTTTGCGGTCGGCTGAGATTAAGTTCTTGTCTATGAAGACGGCTCTGCTGACCGCATTGGCCTCGCTTAAGAGGGTCGGGGGCCGGCTAACTCTCACGTGATCCTGAGACCCCGGCCCGGATATGTGCCCAAGGTTCCTACCACTCCGTTCCCAGATCAGGTGGTGAACCTGCAAGCGCTGCCTTTGGAGGAGGCAGACCCAGCCTTGGCATTGCTCTGTCCAGTACGCGCTCTCCGCGCCTACGTAGACATGACGCAGTGTTTCAGGACCTCAGACCAGCTCTTTGTCTGTTATGGTGGAGAGCGGAAGGGAAGTGCTCTCTCAAAGCAGAGGTTGTCTCACTGGATAGTGGACACCATTGTTTTGGCTTACCAGCAGCAAGGCCGACCATGTCCCCTTGGTGTGAGGGCACACTCCACCCGGAGTGTTGCCTCCTCTTGGGCTCTAGCGCATGGCGCCTCGCTAACAGACATCTGCAGAGCTGCAGGCTGGGCGACACCCAACACATTCGCCAGATTCTACAATCTCCGAGTGGAGCCAGTGTCCGACTTTGTACTCGCCCCCCCGAGGGGCCGGTAATGGACCAGGCTCAGGTGTCTTCGCTTGCTCGCCATTCCACTCCCAGGACTGGATACGTGCGATATTTTCCTCAGGTGAGCTCCCCGAGAGCCCTGAGCTCCTCCAGCACTGCTGACGCCGACATCAGTTCAGTCTGCCCTCTCGAGCCCAGACCCTCATGTCCGGCCAGGTGCTCCGTGTGCATGGTTCCCCTCCGGCGACCCCCACACGAGTATTCCCACCGTAAGCCTCCTCAGTGAGCAGGTGTCTTTCCCTTGGCAAGTCCCTGCCGCACCTAGGGTTAAAAATCCACCTTCGGCTGGTACCCTAGAGATCTTCCATATGCAGCCCTTAGCGGGTCATATGTGTATTCTCTAAGTCCTCCCCACGGGTAGGCATCTTGGCATTCCCTCACTGGGATATGCTTCCCAGTGTACCTTGGTAATCCTGTGATAAGTGGGAGTCCTAGGGCCTTAAGTGGCGGGATCTCACACTTACGCAGGGCACTGGATGACAGCTGAGTGGCGTTGTTGTATAGGATCCCCCATTCGTTAGTCACTAACGTACGTCGTAGTGACTGAACGAAAGGGAACGTCTCGGTTACGTATGTAACCCTCGTTCCCTGAGGAGGGAACGGAGACGTACGTTTCCTTGCCACGTCAGCTGTGCTGCCTGGAACGCGGAGTTCAGTCTTGGCTCCTGCAGCAGTAACATAATGCGATGTTGCCAGCGTACTTCCTTATATACCCACGAGGTGGGGCGGAGTTACGCATGCAAATTCCGCATGCCCATGGCATTGGCACTGCCATTGGGCGCTGTTGAATACGAAGAAGATGATTGGCTTCTAAGCGAAACCCCCCATTCGTTAGTCACTAACGTACGTCTCCGTTCCCTCCTCAGGGAACGAGGGTTACATACGTAACCGAGACGTTATTTCCCCTCATTTACCAGTTTCTATGTTATTTAATGACATTATTATTACTGATAAGTCTCGCATGGCCTCACTTCTAAACCATCACTTTATTAATTCAACCCATACAGTTTCAATGCCAATCCCTAATCCAGTCTCAATGGACACTTCAATTACAACCTCAGCAAATGCCCAACTTTCTCCATCAAGCAACAGTGGCTTCTCCTTTATGCCTCTTTCCACCTCTGAAGTCCAGGATGAACTCACCAAGCTGAATACAAACAAATCTGCTGGCCTTGATGGTCTTGATCCCATGTTCTTAAAAGCAGCAGCCCGCATTATTGCTGCTCCGGTCACAAGACTATTTAACATGTCCCTACAGCTCTCTGAGATCCCTATTGATTGGAAATCAGCCATAATTTTTCCCCTCTTCAAAGGGGGTTCTGAATCTGACACAAATTGCTATCGCCCAATTTCCATCCTACCATGCCTTGTCAAAGTTCTGGAGAAGCTCGTCCAAAAACAGTTAAATGATTTCCTGGATAAAAATCATATATTATTTGACATGCAATCTGGTTTTCGGACAGGACATGGGTGCATAACAGCCACCATAAAGGTCCTTGATGATGTAATTACAGCATTAGACAGCAAACAGGTCTGTATTGCCACCTTTATAGACCTCGCCAAGGCCTTTGACTCTGTCGACCATACGATCCTCTTACATAAGCTTGCCAGTATTGGTCTGTCCTCCTCTAGCTGTGATTGGTTTGCCAATTATCTCACCAACCGTGCCCAGCAATTGAAGAGTGAAAACATTATGTCAGACCCACTTATTATCTCTAAAGGTGTGCCTCAAGGCTCCATACTGGGCCCAACCCTTTTTTCTATCTACATCAATGATATAGCCAGAGCTGCTGGCACCTCCCGGATTCATCTTTATGCAGATGATACCATTTTGTACTCAGTTGGTTCCTCTCCTAATTCTGCGGCTTCCAGTCTCAAACTCAGTTTCACCTCTATAGAGCAGTTCTTTGACAATCTCCACCTCCGTATTAACACCAATAAGACAAAATGTATTCTTTTTAGCCGAAAACCGGTAACTGAGACTCCACTTACAATCACCTGCATGAACGGTATGGCTCTGGAGTATGTCAAAAAATATAAATATCTAGGTATCTGGTTGGACTCATCCCTGTCATTCATTACACACATCAATAACCTTCAAACAAAAGTCAAAGCGAGACTAGCCTTTCTTTTTCGCAATAAAGCTTCCTTTACTCATGCTACCAAATGCACCCTCATTAAGATGACAGTACTGCCAATTCTGGACTATGGCGATATTATCTACAAAATGGCACCAAACACAGCCCTAAAAAATCTTGACACAATCTATCACTCAGCCATCCGTTTTGTCACTAATGCACCCTTTCACACTCATCACTGTGACCTGTATAAACTGGTGGGCTGGCCCTCCCTTTATACCCGGCGGCTTCATCATTGGTTTCTCTTCATATACAAGACAATCCTGGGCAAGACACCTCTCTATTTGTCATCTCTTCTTCATGCTGTTCATAACACCTATCACACAAGATCAAGTAATTTGATTAAATTTAGTACCCCTTCTACTTCTACTACCTTTGGACGTAATGCCTTCCGCTTTGCAGCAGTACATGACTGGAACACACTACAAAATACCTTGAAACTTACATCTCTGATCCCAATCTCCACCTTTAAGCAAAACCTCCAAAATTACATAGTTGACTTTTGTTCCTGCAGATAATCATGAACCATATTTAAACATACAAATTTAAGCACTTTATTCTTTTCTTTTTTTCTTTTCTTTGTGGTCCACCGATTTTTAATTCAATTGTTTGTTCTATGTGTCATGTGTTTGACTATGTACTATGTACAGTATGTTCTGATTTATTCCTGTAGCCTCTTGGCCAGGTCATGTTTGTAAATGAGAAGTGGTTCTCAAACAGTTTACCTGGATAAATAAAGGTTAAATAAAAAAAAATAAAAAAACTTGTACCTTCTCTTAGAGGAATTTGAGTAAAAAGGTTGTCATCAGGTTCTTGTACGTTTCTGCCTTTGAAACCTAAACAGCATGACAGATGTAGTCATTTAAATACTCTTTACACTGAAAATTGAGTGTAATGTACAAATAACAGTTATCTAAAAGAATTCCATTATCTGATCATATATATTAAGCATATTTTAGACAAACATTATGAAATTCTCATGAGAAGGACACCACACTTTACATTTCAGAATTAAAGCATGACCGTCAAACAATGAAATGCTCATTGGGTCAGCAGGGTAACAACGACCAGGTCATTTTGATATTTCTGTGTTGCATCCTTCTCATGGGCATTTCTTCATTTTGACTTTTTCTTTGCCAGTTCAATTTCTATTTTGATCCATTTTACCTGAAGAAATGAAACTGAATTATTATTCCATTACAACACAAAACCAAAAACAAGAATGTGTGGATTAGGGATGTCACAATACAAAAATTCCAGTAGTCGGTACCAATACCAGAAAAAATGTATGGTTCTCAGTACCAATCTTGGTACCACAGAATTTTTTTTTAACAAAAATATTAAATTAAATTCAATGAGTTTATTATTTATGATGCTAATCATTATAAGAAAAATAATGCATATAAACATTTAAAGACAACATGCTGTTTAAAAGTAAACATTGTTTATAAAAAAAGATCAAGTGAAAAATTCTTAATAATAATTATTAGTATTATTATTAAATTGAGATGTAGCTAAATCTACTGTACAACAGTTGCCTTATATATTTCTGTCAATTTATTCAAGTTAAACCGAACTTTGACGGGTTGTCGTGAAGAGCTTTGAGTGTCTGTGTTCATGATTTCACTTTTCTCAAGTGAAACGGTAAATGCTCGTGAAGTGACTCTCAGAGCGGAGTTTATGAAGTTTACATGTTCATGTCCACATATAGTGACACGGCAGAGGCTAAAAAGACGAGTGTCACTTATGCGTGTGTTCGTGTGTACACACGTGTGTGTGAGCCGCAAATGAAGCCACGCATCTGCGCCATTCATTCACATAAAGACACAGAACATGTTGGATTTAAATAGTATTTTGCAGACATTAGTATATATTTGGCTACAGTCTGGAGGCCTGCACTTATATAAACACAGAAGGGGCTGAACGCAGAGCCTATTAGTGGGTACTGAATATACCCGGTACTACAGAAATGCTGGTAACGTCACATTTTTTAAATTTCAGTACTGGCTTGGTACCGAAGTGTGGATAATCATTAATCAGTCACACTCACCAATAATCTTTTTCTTCTTTAAGATGACAACCCCTGAAGCAATGACTAACAGCACAAGCAAACCTCCAATCACTGCTCCAATCATAAGTGTGACAGTCTGTGGTGGGCAGTCCCAGTATTTTCCATCTAATCAAATGCACAAAGATGAAAAATAAATTAATTAAGGATATCACAAACAAAAAAGGAGAACATTTTCTTTATTCCAATATCAAGTGATTTTTCTATCTCCTGCTTTAATTACCCCATTTGATGAAAATTGGTTCTTTGAGGGTTCTGTGAGACACAAAACAATCATAATCTGCTTTTTCCTCCTCCTTGATCTCCACACTCTTCCTCATCTGGAAGGTTCCATCATGGTTTGGTCTGATTCCTGTAGATTCAATCTCATCTTCATTCAGAGATGTTTGATATTTCCTAATGGTCATCATCACGTCTTTGGGGTAGAAGCCAGTGGCCAGACAGGTGAGTTTCAGTTTGGATTTGTCACTGGATTTCCTTGCAAACACATGAACCTCTGGAGGAGCTGAAAACACAGGAATCAGTTCATCAGTGAGGGTGTACTTACTCTAGGTGATCTGAACCGTGCCTGAACACATTTGACCACCAAAGTCTGGTTCGTTTGACTAGTGTTATCGCTTCGAAACTTGCCCTGGCCTGCTTGAAGAGGTGGGCTCAGGCACGGTTTGATTGGTCTTGATTGGAATTTGGGTGCGCTACTGTCATCATTATGACAACAAACATCTTCAATTATTTCATGGATACACTTTTCAATTTATTGATGAACAGGGATTGTAGTTTGCTAGTAAAGCTGCAAATTCCTCCATTAAAGTCAGCTGCCTCCGTGATAATCTTCTGATACATGCAGTGCAATTAAGTAAAAATCACTGTCCGGCATAAATGATACATTTATTAGGCAATCTATTAGCGAAAACGCTTTTCTTCCTGATTTTTTTCCAAAATAAATAATGAGTGTGGCCAGCTTGGGGACAATCGCTCTCAGTACAACCGTGCCTTATGTGATTACGCCCTGAGTTTCTATCTCTATAACAGCTGCAGATCATCTACAACTACACACACATTTACTCACAGCCGTTTCTGAGCTCCTGGTCTCCATATTCTCTGAATTTGTTGAGCCAGTCCACACACTCTTTCTCCAGGTAGCCTTTGGTGTATTGGTTTAGGATCGGCAAATTGTCCCATTTTCTCTTGGTTGGTAGAGCAGCGTCAACTGGGGCGACCCATTGAGACTCTTTAATATCAAAAGACAAGAAGTCCTCTCCATCATAACTGTACTCAGAAACGCCTTTGATAAACTTCACTTCATCTCCCTGCTGCTCAACTTCACAACCAACTCTCCACTGAAGAACATGAACATCTGAAATGGACAGAAAACAAAATGTCTGTGAGATGATAATATTAGAAATTTGGGGGTGTAATCGGACATATCTGCATCCCAAACCATCACAGTACGGACGTCCCGGTTCAATGCATACAGGCAGACGACAAATACAGTCACAGCCAATCCACACTTCAAGGGAATGTGTGCGGTAATGAAACACTGTTTGTTAACTGACACCAGTGATGGAAATTAGCACCCGCCACCAGCCAAATGCGGGTGATTTTGTGTTGTAGCGGGTAAACTCGCTTCACCTACCGGCCACCGTGGCGGGTAAATAAAACTAGCATAGGTACTGTTTCACCTGGACGGCGGACACTTTTAGAGGAGGCACACCTTCAAAAAAAGTGTTGTTACAAATCAAATTCACAATAAGTAGTAGAGAAGTTCATTTGCACGTGGTTGCGTTTTAGTGGCTTTATTGCCATAGCGGCGGAGTCTCGAAACTTGCACGTTTTTTTTTAAAACATTGAGCTCGCGCCGCGTCCACCGTTTGAACGCAAGAGGATCTCCAGATATAAAGCTGAGTAGAAAAAAAGGTATCAATGGGTCTGTCCAGTAACTCGTGATGAACCTCAGGCCAACTGCACACTTTACAGAGAAGCATTTCAGTTGCTCAGACTGACTGACTTAAAGCAGCAGCGCTGACACACACATCACTGCTTCTAAAGGGATAGGCCTATTGTTTTTTTAAATGGATAATATATTTATATAATATTCCATACATTATCAGAGCTTGGCAGGCAGAATTATTATATATTTTTAGACAGGTTAATTAAAGGGTTAGTTCACCCAAAAATGAAAATTCTGTCATTAATTACTCACCCTCATGTCGTTCGACACCCGTCAGACCTCCGTTCATATTCGGAACACAAATGAAGATATTTTAGTGTAAAGCTGATGCTGAGATAGGCTTCAGATAGGCCTCCATTGGCATTCAGTACATTTACACTCACAAGACCCATAAAAGGCACTAAAAACGTCATTACAAAGTCCATCTCACCACAGTGACTCTACAATAATTTTACGATGCGACGACAATAGTTTTTGTGCGCAAAAAAAAATCAAAATAACACCTTTATCCAGCTTGTTCTTGTCTTCCGTGTGTGCCTCCACGACGCATGCGCGAGAATATGACGCAGATCCGGCGTTCGGACACATGACCCAGAAGAGATTTGTTTACAAGCAGAGGAAGACGCGCGTATCTCAGCTGTTGAATTCTACATTGATCGTGTTTTAGGTCTCGGCGTAGTGCTCAAAATGGGGCTTAAGTGTGCATTTCATGGATTCCCGAACGCTGGCGCTACGTCATATTCTCGCGCATGCGTCGTGGAGACACACACGGAAGACAAGAACAAGTTGGATAAAGGTGTTATTTTGATTTTTTTTGCGCACAAAAACTATTGTCGTTGCATCGTAAAATTATTGTAGAGTCACTGTGGTGAGATGGACTTTGTAACGATGTTTTAAGTGCCTTTCATGGATCTTGGAAGTGTCAATGTACTGAATGCCAATGGAGGCCTATCTGAAGCCTTTCTCAGCATCAGCTTTACACTAAAATATCTTCATTTGTGTTCCGAATATGAACGGAGGTCTGACGGGTGTCGAACGACATGAGGGTGAGTAATTAATGACAGAATTTTCATTTTTGGGTGAACTAACCCTTTAATAGATTATAGCCTAATTAATGTTATTATTAATGTATCATTTTAATCATACATAATAAATAATCCTGCCATATAAAGTTTGACATTTATTAAAAGAATATTTAGATAAAAATGGGACAAATAATTGCATAATAATATAGTCCTAATTTAAGTAAATTAATAAAAAATTTAACATTTTTGAATTTCAGAATTATCAAAAAAGTGATTAGTGGTTCAGAATGACTGCTTAAAGGGACAGTTCACCCAAAAATGAACATTCTGTCATCATTTACTCAAGTTGTTCCAAACATGTATACATTTCTTTGTTATGTTGAACACAATGATGCCGCCAAAGCAGCCTGGGTACAAACTTTCCTCAAAATATCTTCTTTTGTGTTCAGCAGAAGAAAGAAACTCATACAGGTTTGGACATCATGAGGGCGAGTAAATGATGACAGAATGTTTTAGTTTTGGGTGAACTATCCCTTTAAAGTGCACCAAATAGGCTACTAAAGAGTTCTTTAGAAATAAATTAAATGATCAAATGTAAAATAATATAACATTTTATATTGTCGTGAATGGGTGTCCCTTATTTTGCCAGACTGAAGGTGGCAACCCTAGTGTGTCGTCAACACTTCAGAAGATCCAAAACTAATAGTTTCATAGTTGGGACTAAAAACCTAAAACTGGAAGCCATAAAAGAGCACGAATCATCCAAATGCCACATCCATTAATCTGCCCTACTCATTTAATGAAATGTATATCAGTTCATGGTTTGTGTGTGTATAAGAGAGAAAGAGAAAATGTCAGTATTTCATTGAGACATGAGATTAAATAAACTGCTAAAGTATTGTAGAGCTTGTAGTATTAATTCTCACATGCAGTTACACATTGTCGGTTAAAAACATTGAGTGGCTGGTAGATTTTGAAATTCACCAGCCACAGTGGCAGCTGGACAAAAAAGTTAATTTCCATCCCTGACTGCCACAAGAAGAAAAAGTGATCTATGCACCAACCCAGAACAAGAATGACAAGTTCAGATAGTACACAAGAGCTTGCTAGTACACTATGAGCTGAGTAACGAATCATTTTTGCTCCACAAACTTCACAGAAAGGAATTTGTGATGGCAGAAAGCAGCTTCCGGTTTGTTTTCTTTATTTTACAAAAGCACAACTACTAAAATAGACCCTTTACATTTTGGAATGCTATATTGTATCTGTATGAATGACAAGATAATTTTAAGTTGTTTTTCTGTTATAAAGAAACATGGAAGTCTCACTACAGTCCAGTGACGAAATAATCATGTCCTGGAAATGTATATGTATTAATATTGGATGCAAGTGACAAAATAAATGCATTCAGGAGAAGAATTGATCTGTGGGTATGTAAACTGCACAGAGGCATCACTGACATTTGTTTCCAAATCAGAATTGTTGGATACCAACTGCATGGGAGTGGACTTCATGCTCAACAGCATTACCAGTCACCTCACCTCACCGAATGAACATTTCAGTCACTGCTACTTCACAGACATTTACATGGAGAAATAAGACTGGGTTCGAGATCTCTTTTCTTGTGATTTAATGGCTAGTGGCGTCACGGAAAGGCTGAAGATGAACTGAATTATCCAGTGATCGCACTCTCAGGATGAGATTTAATCATCAGGGCCCAGCAGAATTTTGGCCCACAGTTGAAAAGGAGTACAAGGAGGTTGCTCTTCAGGCCATGAGAATATTGCTGCCTTTCCCAACAACATACCTTTGGGAGACTTCTTTCTCAGCCATGATGGCAATAAAGACACAATACAGGGCACGGCTTAATGTGGAAGATGAGTTGAGACAGAAATAACATCAGGTGATGATGCTTACCTGGTGATGGTTTTATAATCCTCATGAAATCAACTGATGTCATTTGAATTAACAAGTGTGTTGTGCAATTAACACAGTTACTGTACTGTGGCGAGCAGGGAGGCTGAGGGACCGTGAGAGCGGGACGAGGCCGCGGCCATTATGTTTGATGAGCACCAGCTGCGTGCCGTCGGCCTCGTGTCTCACGGAGGAGTGAGGGGAGTATAAAGGAGGAGCGACGACAGTGAAGGGCGAGAGAGGACCAGGCCTGGATTGTAATTTGTGTTTTGTTTGCGTTTTGTTATGTGTGTGCGTGGCAGTCATCCGTGAGGGGCTGCCACTTTTACTTTCATTTTGTGTTTATTTATTTTGATTAAAGTCTTTTAAAATGTTCGCCGGTTCCCGCCTCCTTCTTCCCACACAAACTAACTTTACTACATGTACATCATAAACCCTGTGTTACTGTAGCATGAGATCCTGCAGCGTTATAACAATCAGTTAGAGGATCGTATCAAACATGAGCACAAAAAATAATCTATGATGACACACACAGACATCAACAATCTGGGTATGAATCTCATCAAAATATTTATATAATCAGATCAACAAAAAAAATCTAAGCACATTTTTAGAATTAAAACAATATGGAAATTCAGTTGCATAATTTATTCATGCTGCAATGCATGCTGGGAGTTTTGTACTATGCTGGTACCCAGCAGCATGGCACTTTTGACTGTCACCATTATTGAGATTCATGTGCTGATTGTTTATGTCTGTGTGTGTCATTATAGATTAATTTTTGTGCTCATGTTTATTAAAGCAGCACTAGGTAGGTTTTGGTCTCGGGGTCCCCCTACAGTTGGGAAACAGTACTGTCCTCTACTACTGTCATAAACTCTGTCATCGCACGTGCATTTGTTGACATGACAACCATGATAGCCCTGAACACTGCAGGTGTTCTGCTTGCGTCGCGTGTGAAATGTCTTCATCCCAGGTACAGTGGCATATGTTTCAGCATGTCATATGAATATCATTTCATGGGTTTTATTTTTTTTCAAACGCCAAATGATTGCGATGCTCACGTTTACAAGCCAGCGTCATTATAGTAGTCTAGTCTATTGGTTCCCGTTTTACAGAATCTATATGATACTTCAATTCAATGTTTGAGTGGTAGGTAATAACCATATATCGTCAATATTATTATATCAAGCTACCATAGATGAATCTGCAAATTTGAAAAATCAATTTGCATTATAGCCTGAGGCGAGACAAATAAACAAATATCACAGACATGTTGTGACATGTCGTATATGCTGTAAAGCAGTCGAATTTTGTAGTTCTTTTTGTTCTCGGGTTACTACCCGAAACCCGAAGTTTAAAAGTACGATTAAAAACGATACAGACCCCGTCAGGCTATGGCAGACGTGTCATTCAACCTATTGTAAGTCGATGTATCATCACAAGAGTCTTGAAAATATATTATAAAGGTTGAAAAGTTACCTAGTGCTGCTTTAAAATCTTGTAACTGATTGTTATAACACTGCAGGATCTCGTGCAACAGTAACACAGGGTTTGTAATGTGAATGTATTATTTGCACAACACGATTGTTAGATTCAAATGAAATCAGTTGATTTCATTATGATTATAAAACCATCACCAGGTAACCATCATCACCTGATGTCATTTCGCTTTAGCTTCCTTTACAAACACTGTCACCGCAGCCAAAAACAGACAAATTGTTGATTTCATCCAAGGCTGTGGCTGAAGTCAGTTGTGTTTGTTACTCGTCTCATTTTCTGTTCTCTTCTTTCCTTCAGTGATTCTGCTTGTTAAAAGGCTTATTAAAGCGGAGATGACTCCACATTTAATCTACATAGATTTTGTGGCCCAGATCTGGCAAACAGGAGTGGGCCACCAAAGGGCTGTCAGTATTCCACATGTGTGTGGGCCAGATCTGAGACGGCACAGTGTTGCTATGTGGGTTGTGTGTGTGATCAAGTGTCAAAAAGCTTTGAAAACAAATCCACACACCACTTGAAACGTTTGCTTACACAAGCCATTCTTACCTGAATTTGAACAATCGCTCCAAACAAACAAAACGAAAAACAGAATGACATGTTCTCTAGGTGCCCCTTATATACTTCCTGATACTAGTATGATGTCATAGCCCAGATAGCAAAAAATATCGGCACGGCTTCTTTTTGCCGCCGGCCCTAAGCTGTCGGCTATAGGTGCGTCCCGCTGGGGGTGATGAAACGTTTGCCGCCGAATACGTCACTCCCATTTCTTGCGAGATGCCGCGGCCGACTAGCCGGCGGGCCGCCGGCTTCATTTTCTCTGGCGGCAAGCCGCTTTGAAATACAAGGATTTCTACTCTCAAATTCGACCAGCCACGTTGGCTATGTTTGGCTTGTTGGGAAATAGAGTGGAACTGACAGCATTTTAACTAGTTCTCACATTTGAAGCGATTATAAAATCATAATAGCCTATATGTGAATTATATCAAATATTAGATTTTTTTGCTCCATTAGGGTTTATAACAGATTCTTGACACTTGATTCCATGATAAGGTTAGGTTTAGGAAATTACATTTAAATTTTCACTTGATGTCGAGTGTGTTTAAACAGTGTTGGTCAATTTGACCCATAATGGATGTAATACTTTCTTTTTATTTTAGCATAATAGGAGGGTTAAGAAAGTTTGAAAGTTCATTTTAGGATATTGAACACTTTTATTTTTGTATTGCCCTTTTTCTATTTCTTTTTGGACTGACTTTAAAATAGACATGACAAAAAACTTAGAACTTCATGACATTTTACTTTGTTTTCAAAACCAATATTTTTCTGAAAAACAAAAATATATATTATTAATTATTTAATTCTTTTGGAAAAATTCTTCTACATTCATAAGACAAGAATAACTCAAAAGAAGCCCTCTAATATTACCTTTTATAAAGCTGATTTTTACAATATACTTTGAAACCCTTTCAAACATGAGGTCGCAAAACAAAAAGCTTACAAAAACAGAAACCTGAAAGCTTTTCAATTTCATGTGAATGCCTTAATATTATAAAGTATTTTCTATCTCAGAATTCTTATTTTTATTATTTATTTTATATACAGTGTTACATTTGTTGTTATTATTCTTTGTTCTACATATTCGGAACTGTACCACAATGCTTAATTATTTTTATTTTTCTCTCATTGTACTTTTTGTATTATACTTGTCTATACATGTACTAATAATTTAAATAAAAATAAAATAAAAACAAACAGAAAAGTACCTCCACCGGCCGAGAGGGGCAGTATACCTAAAAAAGACGGAAGAGAAACCGGTAAAACATATGAAACAGATTTACCAACAGCGGCCGGCAACTCATCACACGGTTTTAGTATTTGAAGAGAGGAGATCAGAAAATATCCTCGACTACGAGCGTTTAGGTAAGTACATGTTTCCTTTTTGTGTAACACAATATTATGTTCATTTGTTTTTTTCTAACTAAACAGAATGATGTATATACCGGTAGGTTGTTTTAATTAGTTTGTTCCGACACGCACGCTGCTAGTCTAGAGCACATTGCACAGTTTTAGCTAACACGTGCTGTTTCGCCTTTTTTACACACTGAGTTCAAGCATGTTCTACATGTTAAAATGTATCTAGCTACTGTAGGTAAGTTAGCCAAAGCTTTACGTCTAGAAAGACTTAAGTTTAACTTTTGGTGTTTTCTAACAAAACAGAATGATGTATATAGGTTATTTAAATTATTTTGTTAGTCCATTTTTAACAGTTTTGGAAAATCGTGCCTTTAGTTGTTGTGTGTGTATATATATATATATATATATATATATATATATATATATATATATATATAAAATATACATTTTTTTTATTTATTTTTTTATGTAGATTTCCAGAGACTCCAGAATGAGAACCAAGCCCTGAGGGAAAGCAATGCACGAGCAGGTGAGAACATGCACTCTTTCTTAAATTTTACTTCTTTGACTGTGATGTAGGTCCAAAATTACCAAATGCCTTTCATTTTGTAGCTTCGGATGACAGCGGCTCACTTCAAGAGCGGGTGAAGCAAGTTGGGACAATGTTGACGACGTTTGCTCGTACTGGGCAATCAGGTACAACTTGCAAACAACACCTGTGGTTGTTGGTTTAATTCCCACTGGGGCCACCTGTACATGTAGTAGACCTAGTTGTAAATGTCATAGTTTAGTAGTTGAGGGACCAGGACTGACTGCTTTATTCTTTTATTCTGTGAACCCCTGTAGGTGCAGATCAGACACTAATGCTGCGACGTCTTGGAGAGTTTGGCGATGTTGTGCGTAGCATGGACAACAAAATGGACACTATGCTGCAACATTTCAGTGCCAATGTGTCTTTTGGAGAGTTATCCCTGCCAGGGGGTCTGTTACTCCCCCTAGACAACCCATTTGGCGTTGCTTGACAACAGTTTGAGGCAGGATAAAGAGCTCCAGGAACGATTTGTAAGTGTGCTGATTTTGTTTATAATGCTGTAGGGTAATCTAAAGAGTAAAATTTAAGATTGTACACTGCATATTCTACAGTCTGAATCCACAGCCTGTCACATTTTTATATTTATGTATGAGAAGCTTCAGAGATATGTAATTTGTAACACTTTTTTGTATTTTCAGCTTCAGTTTTTGGCAATCAAATGTGGGACGGACCTAAAGACAACCGTGTGGCGAATACTTCAGAGTATCTTCTCTAATCACCTTTCCATTAATACAACCTGGACGGGTGTAGGGGATAAAGCATGTTTTAGAGACATGTTCCTGAAGACCATTGTTCAAAGTAATATATATAAATATATAAATTTGTTATATATTTAAGTAGATGTGTGTGGCCTTATGCCATTCAAATGGAATGACAGATCTGTATTTTCTACAGGAGACATCCGGAAGAACCCGGCAACCCAGGATGCCACTGATGAGGCGGTCCAGGTTAACGTTATGCGTTACCTGAAAGGAGCATCTGATCGTGAAGGCGGAAAAAGACGCCGCACAGCTGAGAGGGACCCACAGCCGACCTCTTACACCTAGGCTGACTACTGACACCTGGAACCCTTTCTTTATCCTGCAGTCAGTAACATCAAGACCCCTAAAGAAGCCAGAAGTTTCAGGCTACACTCACCCAACCCACACTGTTCACTGTGGAAATTACTTTTTTTTATTCCCTGTGACCCTGCCTTGAAGGCAGCTCCTTGGATAGATATGGGATGGCGAGGTTGTTTGTCCTTTATATAGGCGCACAAGAAATCACTGAAGATAAGCCAATTTGCGCTGCCTCATTCTGGAGGTCGGGGAAAACCGGTGAACCCATAGTCAGGCTTGTTATAATGTTCTGTTCTACTACTGTTCTATTCTTCTCCAGAGCTTTACTCTTAATTATTACCATTTATCCTATTGTTAGAAATGGCTTGTTAAATGTGATGTTATACCTCGATTTATTTGGTATCCTGCACATTCTTTGGTACCAAATATCCTCATTATTTGATATAATGTTTAATGGTAATTCTTTTCATCCCAGAGCTGACCTCTTTGTTATTAACAAATATTGTAAGTGTTATAATTTGCTTGTAAGGCTGTTTTTTTTTTTTTAAACCAAAATTTATTTGGAAACTCAAGGTTCTTTAGTAAAAATGTTTTTTTGTTATTTATAGGCCTATTTAAGCTTATTTATTGTTTGTTATTTACATTTCATCTTATTTATATTTAATTTATATTATCTTGTATCATTGACAGTTACTGTACTTTGAAATGTGGAATTAAAACGCCAAATGGGAATTTATCTGGTTTGTTCAATCATTATCCATCATAAACTGCATGTTACAAATATATGCATAATAAATATATAAATATATTATTTATTACACAATAAGTGGAGGCAGATCCGTCGAAAATAGCGTTTGCCTCCGACGGGCTGCCTTTTGGTATAAAGGCTGCGGAACGGCGGTTTGCCTGCGGGCCGGCGGCGGAACGAAGGCGATAGGAAGCCGGCTGCCGCTTTTAAAAAGCCGTCAAACGTGTTTGCGATTACGCAATTCTGACGCTTCTACTGCCGCCGGATCACTGCCGGTGGTCCGCCGACTCATTGCTATCTGGGAGGCTGTCGTCAGCCAATACGATTGATGTGATTTCTCAGTTGCTTCACATAACAGTCACGCTGAGGTGTTTTCCCCATAGTGTCTCAGGATGCAGTGCGAGTTCCCTTTTGAGAAGGAACTGTAATTTGCACTACTCTCTGTTCAAAATAAATGAAAATAAACCTTCCATTGGGGATTTGCTGTTTTTTTCCTGTACTGAACTCATATCGAACCGTGACTTATGTGTACCATTACACAGAGTAACAATTACATTACATTTAAAAAAAAAATTATTACATGACAAAAACAAGCTTCAATAGCAATCAAATGATCATGTGCATATGCATGTTAATCAGTATAATGTTCCTCACCTGATTCATCTTGTCTCATGCGGTTCATCAGAATATTGACGTTCACATTAAACCACTGTTCTTTTCTCTTTCTCGACCAAGTGCCTCTTTCCCAGTAATACTCTGTCAGTTTCTCTTTCATCCAGGGCTGTTTGGGAATCTTTCTCTTTTCCTTGCTGTTGTAATAGTCGATCTGTCTGTCGTCTAGCAGACCCATAGCAGTGAATTCATAGATGCCCGGCAGATCCACAGGTTTGGACAAGGCCGTGTAAATGTAATACAGTGAGTTTATATCTGCAATGAAGAGGAATAAAATACCCATAAAATAACAATTGGTACATTAGAACGATCTTATTATTTTAATAAATAAATCTGAAGCTGCTTAAAAGTCATTCAGTTGAAATTGCAATAACCTAATGCTGAAATCAGCAACACAAAACATGTACGATTTTATAAGTTGTAGACTTAAGTAAAGTTGGCTGCATATTCAAATTTCCGGGATTAATAACTCGTGAGCTAAACGCTGTTACTACACAAATAACACCTCTTTTCAATCGTACACAGTAAAAACCCCAGTGTTACATTAACACTCCTATGTGTTTGACTCCAAACTCAAAGTGTTAAAGGGATAGTT
This sequence comes from Gobio occitaniae, assembly GCA_033150135.1. Lineage (NCBI taxonomy): Eukaryota > Metazoa > Chordata > Actinopteri > Cypriniformes > Gobionidae > Gobio > Gobio occitaniae. The sequence continues at coordinate 34,346 of JARQWZ010003005.1, read as the reverse complement.
CACCCAAAAATGAAAATTAGCCCATAATTTACTCACCCTCAAGTCATCCGAGGTGTATATGACATTCTTCTTTAAGACAAATAAAATCGGAGTTACAGTGAGGAAAATAAGTATTTAAACACCCTGCTATTTTGCAAGTTCTCCCACTTAGAAATCATGGAGGGGTCGGAAATTGTCATTGTAGGTGCATGTCCACTGTGAGAGACATAATTTAAAAAAAAAAATCCAGAAATCACAATATATGATTTTTTAACTATTTATTTGTATGATACAACTGCATAATAAGTATTTGAACACCTGGCTATCAGCTAGAATTCTGACCCTCAAAGACCTGTTAGTCTGCCTTTAAAATGTCCACCTCCCCTCCATTTATTATCCTAAAATAGATGCACCTGTTTGAAGTCGTTGCTGCATAAAGACACCTGTCCACCCCATACAACCAGTAAGAATCCAACTACTAACATGGCCAAGACCAAAGAGCTGTCCAAAGACACTAGAGACAAAATTGTACACCTCCACAAAGCTGGAAAGGGCTACGGGGAAATTGCCAAGCAGCTGGATGAAAAAAGGTCCACTGTTGGAGCAATCATTAGAAAATGGAAGAAGCTAAACATGACTGTCAATCTCCCTCGGACTGGGGCTCCATGCAAGATCTCACCTCGTGGGGTCTCAATGATCCTAAGAAAGGGGAGAAATCAGCCCAGAACTACACGGGAGGAGCTGGTCAATGACCTGAAAAGAGCTGGGACCACCGTTTCCAAGGTTACTGTTGGTAATACACTAAGACGTCATGGTTTGAAATCATGCATGGCACGGAAGGTTCCCCTGCTTAAACCAGCACATGTCCAGGCCCGTCTTAAAGCTACACTGTGTAACTTTTTTAGTCTATTCTTAGCTAAAAACACTTAGTTCTTTCAAAAATATATGTGCTCATTAATGTATATTTACTTCTTTCAAGTAATAAAGTATTCTCGTAAGTTTATAATATGCCATTGAAAATACATAAGGTAATGGGATCTAACGGTGGTCGCCATGTTGCCCCTCCATCTTGAAAGTACATTAGCCAAAGAGGGACATACCCGTAAATTCAAGCTTCGCATTTCGCGTTTTAACCGGTTTTAACACTGTGCGCGTCAACTTGTTCAGACTTGTCTGGTGCATGCGCAGAGAGTTTTCATCTCAGCAGCGTCCAGTAACAGAGTTATACGGAGTTTTCCTGGCTTGTTTATTCCTCAAAAGTCTGTTTTTCCTTGTGTGGTATTTCTGTGCGTTAATAACTCCGTAAGTAATAATAGTTATTGTCATTGTGGATGTGTTTCAGAGTGTGTCATCGCGTAATTCAGTTGATGTCACCTCAGAAGTATTTTTGTGTCAACATACAATAGCGTAATGCTCACCTATTTGAATAATCATTCAGTTATTAACAATGTTTATTCGTTTATAGAAAATATTTGCTTGTAATGTATGTTGATGGAAAAATGTATCATGTCTGATCGGCATATTAACACTTGTTTTACAGAGCTAAACCTGCGCACACACTTTTGTAATCCGACACCGCTTGTTAGCAGCGGCAGCGGCAGCTCCGCTCCTTTTAATGCAGCTGCATTTAGCGCCTATATATGGTACAATAAGCTCTGGTTTACGGTTACATTATACAAATGTAACTTATAAGTATAGTTATACAGTTCTTAACTGTGTATATTCTGTCATGTCATTATCATGTATATTTATCATCCTTATTTGTTCTCTCACAGAAACCACATTTATGTACATATCCACGCAAACCTGTTTATGCCTTGCAATTGGATGACTGAATAAACATTACTATCATCAAAGTTCACTCTGGATTAGCTGCAGTTCTTTCTAGCCGAATAATTAGGCCAGTTGAGTTCCAACCATCCCACTGCGCACAGAATATCCCACAGGCACCGTGTCGAATGTGGACGAGGTCGAACTGGAAGCCATGTTAATCTTGGACTAAATCGGCCACCGTAGGAGTTAAAACGAAATCGGAATTGAACAGAACAGAAACTAAAATTCACTGGATGGTCATATACCTGTTCACCACTAGATGGGGGAAAATATCACACAGTGTAGCTTTAAGTTTGCCAATGACCAGTTGGATGATCCAGAGGAGTCATGGGAGAAAGTCATGTGGTCAGATGAGACCAAAATATAACTTTTTGGTCATAATTCCACTAAACGTGTTTGGAGGAAGAAGAATGATGAGTACCATCCCAAGAACACCATCCCTACTGTGAAGCATGGGGGTGGCAGCATCATGCTTTGGGGGTGTTTTTCTGCACATGGGACAGGGCGACTGCACTGTATTAAGGAGAGGATGACCGGGGCCATGTATTGCGAGATTTTGGGGAACAACCTCCTTCCCTCAGTTAGAGCATTGAAGATGGGTCTTCCAACATGACAATGACCCGAAGCACACAGCCAGGTTAACCAAGGAGTGGCTCTGTAAGAAGCATATCAAGGTTCTGGCGTGGCCTAGCCAGTCTCCAGACCTAAACCCAATAGAGAATCTTTGGAGGGAGCTCAAACTCCGTGTTTCTCAGTGACAGGCCAGAAACCTGACTGATCTAGAGAAGATCTGTGTGGAGGAGTGGGCCGAAATCCCTCCTGCAGTGCAAACCTGCTGAAAAACTACAGGAAACGTTTGACCTCTGTAATTGCAAACAAAGGCTACGGTACCAAATATTAACATTGATTTTCTCAGGTGTTCAAATACTTATTTGCAGCTGTATCATACAAATAAATAGTTAAAAAATCATACATTGTGATTTCTGGATTTTTTTGTTTTTAGATTATGTCTCTCACTGTGGACATGCACCTACGATGACAATTTCTGACCCCTCCATGATTTCCAAGTGGGAGAACTTGCAAAATAGTAGGGTGTTCAAATACTTATTTTCCTCACTGTATATTACAAAAGACCAGGCTAATCCAAGAATTAGAATTTGATTAATACTTGCTCCGTTTTTGAAGTCCATAAAAAGTGCTTCTGTCCGTCATATAACTGCTCCACGCGGCTCTGGTGTGTTAATAAAAGCCTTCTGAAGCGAATCGCGCATTTGTGTAAGAAAAATATCCATATTTAAAACTTTATCAAGTAAACTTTCGGCCGACCGCATTCCGTGGAAAAGTGTTGAATGTTGAAAGTGAAACTCCAGATGTGTTCGTGACGTCATGATGAGCGGACCTGAGCGTTAGTCTTTCCATCCGCAGGGGAATTTCAACACTTTCTCCATAAATTGAACAGGGAAGGCGCTCGGCCGAAAGTTTACTTGATAAAGTTTTAAATATGGATATTTTTCTTAAACAAACGCATCGATTCGCTTCAGAAGGCCTTTATTAACCCCCCAGAGCCACTTTCTTTCTGGCCCTTGAAAGTGTTAATTACATTGCTGTCTATGGAGGGGACAGAGAGCTCTTGGATTTCATCAGAAATATCTTCATTTGTGTCTGAAGATGAACGAAGGTCTTACGGGTTTGGAACGACACGAGGAAGAGGAATTAATGACAGGATTTACATTTTTGGGTGAACCATCCCTTTAAATCTTGTCTGTGAAACCGGGCAAGTGTCTTAAAGGAAAGGTTTGCATGACAGGTTTGCTGATAAATAAACCGGGATATATCAGTACATGTAACTCCGAGAAAGAGTAAACAATGTTCATTTACATGCATTATTAACATTGTAACAAAGTGGGTTGAAAATCTGAGAACTTGCTCTAAAGATGTTGAAGGATAGCATAATTGTGTCTGTTTAACTGAACACAACTTTAAACTCATGACTTGCATTATCTTAGAGCTATTGCTATATGGACACTTAGTATTGGAAGACTGTATGTAGCGATGTTATCTTTTGTTCAAACCATGGTTCTCTACTATAGTAAAATTGTAATAATACCAGAGTAAAATTATGTTTATCATAACTATAGTAACCATAGGTTTTGACACCATGGTTACTTTTGTAGTTATGGTTTTACTACAATCATTGATGAACTATGGTTAATTTTGTTAGCTTATGAAAACGAACCATGGTTTTACCACAGCCTTGCAGTAAAACCATAGTTAATTTTCATAAGGGTACAAATAAACTTAAATTGAATGCTCCTAATTTACTTGACTAATGTTGAATAAAAGCATCTGATAAATGTATAATCTGTTCACTGAAAATGTATTTAATAAAAATACATCTGCAACTGCTGTTGAGAGGTCTGCATTGTTTTTCTCCATTATAGTGTAATGACATTTTGGTTAGCTTATGGAACTGATTAAAAACCGTGGACCGACGGTGGGCCGCCAGAAAACATTTGTTATAAACCAGCGGCTCAGAAGCGGACCACTGTCGGAAAAGTGGTGGCTGCCGCTGGTGGTCCGATAGAATAACGATGAGCAAAATCCCAGCGGGCCGCCGGCGGCAGCCACCGGTGGGCCGCCAACTTTGCCTCCAGTGGTCCGCCACTGGCCCGCTGGTCGTATGTTTGCTGGGAACAAGTTACTTTCACTTTCGTTCTCTATATAACTCAGTAAAAGTTAATCATTTACCTGCTTGAATTGACGGCAAAGTCCCATAAAGAAGAAAAACACAAAGCAGAGCGAAGATCTTCGCTAAACCAAAAATTGGCCATGATTGAAAAGCCATTTGTGAATCGTTCCTTCTTCAACAACCGAGCGCAGACACTACCAACAGCAGAATGAAGTCTTAACCAATGAGAGAACAGACAGATGACGTCACCCGTAACTGGGCGGAACAAGTGGTGCATGACGTAAAACTTAACAGCACAAACAAAGCGGGGTTGGGCAGTCAGTAAAGAGCTAAATTTGGTGATTAACTTTATGTATGGAAAATACATACACAAACAAACATGTAAAATAGAAACACAAAGACAAATAATTAACATTATTATTTAAAATTGAATTTAAGCATTATATTGATGCCCTAAAAATAAAAAAAGTTTTCCCATATATAGTTTATTTATTTATTTTTATTCTTCCTGTTGTTTGCTTTGATGCTATTTGTAAAAGTCAATAATTGAATACATGTGATCCTCTGTATGTGTATGTTGTATGTTGTTTTTGTTCTTGATATGCAATTAAAAAAGTCAGTCAGTCAAACAAACTAGAGTGGTTTAAAGTACATTCATCAATGATTTATCAAAATCATTTACCGTAATAAAACATTTTAAAAGTCTTGTGCACTTACAGTTCGTTAGACACTGGCTTTATTTCCCAGCTAACAAAAAATCTGTTTTGCTAACAGTCCAATTAAATTATGAAAACGTCATTTTGTAATGTTTTTAAACTGAAATGAATGAGTCGAACATCAGTGCCTGACCTCACAAATGCGTTTCTACACTCAAAAAATGATACGTGGGTTTTACTTAATTTTTTTATGTCAACAGGTTCCACGTAATTGGGTTATGTTGAATTTAAGTAAAATAGCTTATTTCAGTAAACTTACGTTTTTTTACGTAAGGTTAATTCAATGCCATTTAGTTAAATCAGGTTAACATTCTTAATTTTGTCCAAAACTATTCAATTGAATTATTCTAAAATTAATATAAAAAACAAACCAAAACAAGAAATCCAGTTTAATTGATTATTTTTATTTAGTGAAATACTATTTTTACAACATTTACAAAACCTTTCACAAGGTCTTGTTGGCTAGCCAGTAAGTTTTGTAACATACATGGCATGCCCAAAGTAGTCATTTATTATAATTAAAACAATTTTAAATGTTATTAGCAGGTCCTCACCCCAAGCACATGCTCTACACTTCACCACAATGGTAACCTCCAAAAACACTAACATAACAAAAACTTTTAAATGCCAACATAACAAAACATTAAGCATTAAAAAGTCTCTCCATTTCCTCATCTTGTTGTAAGTGCAAAATGCATCAACTAACACTTTATTTAAACATTTACTCTCCGAATTCAGCCCCTTTGCAAAGCATGATGGGAAGTGAAAGCCTTGTTTGATTGGGTTACTTGATTGTAGCATGTTACTTCAAAATGAAAACATCAAGTTATGTCAAAGAGTAACGGTTTTAAGTCAGTTTAACATGAATCAATTACATTTGAACCAGAAACCTGATATAATAGTGTTAAATCAAGATGAATTACTTAAATAAAGTGAACAGCATCATAAATAATTTTTTGAGAGTAGAAGAATGGTCAAAAATCCCCATAAACACACTCCCAAAACCTTGAGGAAAGCCTTCCCAGAAGAGCTGAAGCTGTTAGAGATGCAAAGGGTGGGCCGACTCCATATTAAACCCTACGGATTAAGAATGGGATGGCATTAAAGCTCATGTTCATGTGGTGTCCCAAAACATTTGGCAATATAATTTTTTTCCCACTACTGACCTACAGAAAGAGGATTGCTTGCATTTTATATTTAATATGACTTTAAAAAACAGTGTGTGTTGTAATAGATACTAATGTGGCTATTATGCTGGATTCACAAAAGTTGCCATTTGTATATATATTTATATTTATATTATATAGGTGGCCTTAACTACTATAGGAGATTGTGTTCATATTGTATTGTAAAACACTTTTGCTGATATTGAGGTGGGATATGCGTGGACAGGTGTGTTGGTATGGGCAAGTTTAAGGGTAGGATGTACGGGAAGTGTCAACAGTGCAAATGTAAATTAAACTGAGATTAATGCATGCAGTTTTTATTTTTGTAAGTACAAGGTAAAAACATGTATTAACGTTTTAAGGACACTTTATATAAAGTGAGACCCATTTTTTAGTTGCATTAGTGTTGTAATAATGTCCTCTGGTGGACAACTAGAGGAATAGTAAAACATTATATTCTGACATGTACTAATTATTTAATTTATTCATTTTTAGTGTTTAAGTAATATATTTATAATAAACACTTTAAGTGAGCTATTTAAAAAGTGTTGTTTATACGTTGAATTATGTTTTTAAGGCATACACGCAAAGTGTGACGTCATATTGAGGCCGTTGCGGTGTGTGTGTAAAGAATTCATCACACACACAGCTGGAAGTTGTCTACACTGGATGCGACAAAGCAACCGTTGCAAATCCATTTGTCCATCCTATGAGAAGTATTGTTAGTTCTTGGGGTACGTTATGAATAGAACTAGGCATCAGTTTACTGTTGGGGATTTGTTGTGCCGCACCGCATCCAGTGTAGACGACATCACTGATTATAATGGGTTATATTCGGTGTAGACACGGTGCAAGTCCACCTTAACACACACAAAAAAAATGACTTGTTGAATTTACTCAAAAAAGCAGCGTCAAGTGGTTCCATGCAACTATATTAGGTGATTTTGACAAATAACTTAAAATGTAGTTATATGAACAAAAGAAAGTCAAGTAAAGCTGACACAATTTCTTTAAGTAAATACAAACCATTTGAATTTGTCACCGTTACATAATATTTATATGTGCAGTTTACTTCATAATGTTATGTTAAATTTATAAAGTATATTATGCTAGGTGAACACAATTATCATTTTAATTTACCTTATTAAATTAACTACTTGCTCTACAAGTGGAAATCTATTAAATAACAAGCATATTTTTAGAAAGAGAAATGCAAAAATAACTCTTCTGCATAATGACAGAAACTCTACAAAACTGAACATTAAATACTAACATAAACCAGCAACATATTTCCCTTTACTGAAAAACAAAACCATAAAATATCACTTTAATCCCTAAATTCACTCTCCTAATGCAGTCCCTTGCAAAGCATGCTGGGAACTACAGAGCCACTGCCCAGTTTGTTTGTTTCACTCAGCAATGTTTAGTTGACCGAACAAATACTTATTAAGTAAACCTGACAATAATATTTTTTTGTAGAAACAACTCAGTAAATTTAAATTAATTTAGTAACATGAGTTTAAGTAATGTGAACAAGGATGATTTGAGTGCAATAACAACAGTGAAAGTAAATTTTTTTGTTGTGTAAGGCAGTAGTTTTCAATCCTGGTCCTGGGGACCCACCACTCTGCAGATTTTGTGTTTTTCTTATCTGACACACTTAGTTCAGTTGATGAAGCTCTTTTTTAATGAGCTGATGATCTGAATCAGGTGTGCTAAATAAGGGAGACATACAAAATGTGCAGAGCGGTGGGTCCCCAGGACCAGGATTGAAAACCACTGGTGTAAGGCAATATCTTGGTCAAACCTCTACACATCTCAGATCACTTTTTCATCACATTTAATCTTCAACTTACTACTCACGCACTACCAGTTCCTCCACCAGTTACTTTCAGACGAAACCTGCGCTCACTCTCTCCTTCTCATCTTTCCTCTGCTGTCTCTTCCTCCCTTCCCTCATCCACACAATTCTCTTCTATGGATGTTAACACTGCAACTGACACTCTATGCTCCACTTTAACTTCATGCCTAGACAATATCTGCCCTCTTTCTTTTAGGCCAGCACGAGCTACTCCCTCTAACCCTTGGTTATCTGATGTTATTCGTGAACATCGGACGACACTCAGGGCAGCAGAGAGGAAATGGCATAAATCAAATCACCCATCTGATCTAGCTAAGTATCAGTCTTTGCTCTCATCCTTCTCGAATGAAGTACACGCAGCTAAATCTTCTTTTTTCCAAAACAAAATCAGCAGCACCACAAACTCACACACACTATTCAGAACATTCAACTCTCTGCTCTGTCCTCCTCCACCACCTCCCTATCTTGTGGCTTGTGGTACCTTCACAGAGAGGCAAAAAAACCCTTTCCAGAACATTTTCATTTGACGTTCCCAGCTGGTGGAACGATCTGCCCACCGCCATCTGAAATGCTGACTAATTGACAACATTCAAAAGTCAACTAAAAACTCATCTCTTCCGTGAGCACTTAACCTCTTAAAAAAAAAAAACCTTTCCTTTCCTCTTTCTCCTCCTCTTTCCCTCCCTACTCTAGCCTGTGCTACACTGAGAAATGTACACGGACTAAGTATTTCAGGCACTTGTTGCGCTCACTCGACTCTTCATGACCAATCGCTTATTGTACCCCCAAGTTGTAAGTCGCTTTGGATAAAACCGTCTGCTAAATGCATAAATGTAAATGTAAATGTAAGGTATAGGCAGGTTTTCTGTACTATTTGTGTGCTTTGTGGAGTTTAGCTGTGTTTTAATTATGAATGGGAGAAAGCGCAATGCCCAATATGGTGAATAAGCCCTGCCTTCTAAATGAAAGAGCCAATCGTTGATTAGTAAAATCATTGTGTCACTGTAGCTGCAGTTAGAAGCTCCGGTTCCTGGAGAATCATGCAGTGTTCAGAGACTGTTTAGGACTGCATATGCAAACTAGCTTCCTCCAGGCTGAACAATGTAGTTTTTTGTCATGAAACACAATTCATGAGACGGTTGTTGTCTGATGTCATTAGTGATTTCAAATATGAAATTTAATTGTAAGCTTGGCGAACAGTTTTGGAGAATTTGCCGTTTCCCCATTCAAAGAGATAGGAGCTGCACTTGCATTGCTGAGAGGCGTTTTAAAGAGTGAAATGACTCGTCTTAAAGGGACTTTGGTTTTATAAACTCCATATTGTTTCTTATTAAAAAAACACACACACTCAAAAAAAACATCTTCCTGCCCCTGAGTTATTTAGTCATTTAATTTAATCAAATATTGACGATAATGAGTGTAAATTTAATATATTCTAATTCAAGGGAGACCAGGATGTTGCTTTATCATCCAACTTTTTTTTTTAAACTTTTTTTTTAATGAAGCTGTTGTGACAGTCAAAATCAATGACATTAATGTGCTTGTGTCAAGTTCAATAGATAAATAACACTAGGACTCATTTTGCACTGAGAATATAACTATTTATTTGTTTTGCATTACATGGTGGTCAAAGAAATAACCTTTATTCTTTCACGCCACCTTCAAATTTAGACAAGCTGAGCATGATTTTAGAGCTGCATAACCAGGAACAAAATAATGCTGGAAATGATTTCATTAAAAACCATATACCAATATTTATGTTCGTCATCTTTCGGACTCTGTTGGCCGAACTTCTTTCACATCTACAAATTGTAACACTCTGTGCTGAGGAGTGAGGATTGTTTATATTTCTTAAACAGAAATTCTTCTAATTCCTCCAATTTTTTTGCATCGATTGGCTTTGGTTCTTTCTCATCTTTGTTTTCAGCCCAGTGAGCCTGGGATTCCCATGCTTTACGGTTAGCATTATAGCAGCAGAAAACGGTCCACATGTATGAGGGGATGTTAACTCTGTTATTTAAGCGTGTGTTGCCAGGCACAGCTCCTGTCAGCACATAAGCTAAGACTTTTTTGTTTTGGTCAAGGCAGTTAGAATTCATGAACTCTCTAACACTTTGCTCCATAAGTCTCCAACTACCACTATTAAAGCTGCTCTTCTGTGGCACAGTATTGGTCAGTGTGTACGTGGATTCAGCATTGATTTCATCAGGTGCGTGGCCATTGGGAAATAAGTGTCCATAATTCAGTGTCTTCTCCTTCCAGTAGTCTCCCGGTATAGCCTGATGGGTTCCTGGTTCAGACATTTCACCTTCTAAGGGTTCAAGCTACAGAACAGATAATGAAGAGAAAGCGATTCAATTCTATATTATAATATCCCAACTGTTATGAGAAGAAAAGTAAAATCAGATGCATAAAGCTCAGACAATTGTGAATAATGAGGTTTCAATTATAACTGTAAGAATCCAGCATGAGAAACATTACCTGTGGCTCGATCATCCATGGAATATGTGGGTTTTCTTTATAAATCCCAGTAAATTTGTAAGCTGAGAAAACAGGGATCTTCCCTTTTATGTCATACAGAGTTGCAAATCTGTATTCTTCATCATACTTCTGGCAGATTAGTTTGTAATGGTCTTCATCCTCTGAGACTGAATTCTTCAGAACGCCTTCGATCACTGGAGGATCGTTTTTAATAAAAAAATCTTTGCATGTCTCCAATGATTTAACAACTTCAGTCATGATGGACGGAAAGCCCAACACCAGCAACACGGAGATGACAAACAGACGCATCTTCACCAGAACCGAGTCACAAACCAGAAATAAAGCTGAAGTGGTTGTAGCAGGTCCACTGAAATGCACTTGATGTTTCCTCATACATGTTTAAATAGTGTTGCAGTAGAGACCACACCCACACCCACACACACACACTCACACACACACACACACTCACACACTCACACACACACACACACACACACACACACACACACACACACACACACACACACACACACACACACACACACTCATCACTATGAACTCAACTCCCACTGAGTTTATAAGATGGAAACTCTGACACCAAACACACAGAACCGTGACGTAATTTTTCAAAATTCTAGATACAAAACTCACAACCAATGTTCAAAATGCACATCTTTCAATTGCTTGGATACGATACACATAAAACTAAGATTTGTAAGGCCCGCCCAATCGTCCCAATGAAAGCTTACGATTAGTGGGTGAAGGTCTCTTGCGCATTCAGTCTTTTCAGCGGGGCAAAGTAGTTTATTTCCAATTTAGATTTATCTGACTCCATTTTATCATGACCTCGAATTTAGGTTAGAATGCCAATTCATTATTGACCATATATCTAGACATCTGATTATTCTATTTAACTCTTCGTTCATTCGGTTCTCAAAGTCATACAGCGTCCTCGCACCAGCTGTTATGCGGTCCCACGATCATAATCTTGGTCCCGATCTTGGTCATTTACATTTACATTACATTTGCATTTAGTCATTTAGCAGACGCTTTTATCCAAAGCGACTTACAAATGAGAGCAATAGAAGCAGATAGATCAGTCAAGGGCAACAGTATGTAACAGTATGTAAGTGCTGTAACAAGTCTCAGTTAATCTAACACAGGACACACAGGACAGAATGGGTTTTTTTTAGATATAAATTAGACAGACAGAAAATGAATAGAATGTTAAGTGCTATTCTTGATTGGTCAGGTGCTGCTGAAAGAGATGTGTCTTTAGCTGTTTTTTGAAAATGGCTACAGACTCGGCTTCTCGAATTGAGATAGGCAGGTCATTCCACCGGGTGGGTGCTGTCCAGGAAAAGGTCCGTGAGAGTGATTTCATGCCTCTTTGGGATGGCACCACAAGGCGTCGTTCACTGGCAGAACTGTAAGAACTGTAGGAGACTGCGACTCTCTGAGAAAACAAAGGAAATTAACTGAACTGTCTCTTACGAAATTAGCATCACCATTCGAGACGCAAGTCTCACCTCAGTATCATACTAATCTCTATTGACCCCCTCTCCCCCCACTCCTACTCTCTCTCATGCTGAGATCACCAGAAATGCACCCAAAATCTATATGGTTTAATGTGAACAAGTGTCATACAGTATTATACATGTTTGGTGTCATTTGAAACGTCTCAGTGCAACTGGTACAAAGGTCTCATTCTCACAGAAGTGAAGCAAAGGTTTTAAGAGTTTAAAGATATGATGGGTGTATCTTCGGCCAATTTGTTTTACCTCCTGTCATCAATGCAGGTCTACAGGACTTGATTAATGCTAATTCCCATTGTGTTTACATTTGAAAGAGTTTTCTGTCTTTGATCTGGTATTTAAGGAGATGTTGCAGAAGGGTCAGGTCAGGTATGCATCTTTTACTCTTTACTTCAGAGCATTTGATGTTATGTATGGATTATATTTGAATTGATTATATAATTGGCATGATACATTTACCTGACTAATGATAAATTGTTACATTGATTTATTTTGACTTGAATTCAATTATTATATGTTATCATAGCCATACAGCCCTTTTCGGAAAAGTGAGAGGCTGGTTCTGCATTATCAGCTATGAGCCGGTTTCTGTTTTGATCTACAATGTGTGTCACTGAGCTAACTTAGGGATGTGCGAGACTAGTCGATTAAACGTTAGTGCTGCTGCAAGACGACTTGGAAAATACTAGTCGTTTACATTTTTTGGGCACATTTAAGGTTTTGCTTTAAATATATATATTTTTTTACAAAGGCTATGTTTAAATTACTGTCGTGTAAATGTTATGTCTTGAAATTAATATATTATTTTGAAAAGTGTATATCTGCAGCAAAACAAAATCATTTAATTTTACCTCAGGTTTTGCATGCGTTGGTTTTCTCTGGCGCTCGGATAAAGAGAGAATTTTTGATTCTTCAGTGTTTCTTCCAAACTATGTAGCAATGGTGGATGCACTACAGTTCTTCTCCGATCATGCCCAGCGAATGTCTCGTTGATGACAGGACTCAGTGCTGCCCTCCGATGTCTGGTGGAGCATAGACACTTTTTTACTGCGCATGTGTCGAACGCGATCCTCCGCGCGCATCCGTTGTGTAGTATACTTTAAAAGACGCGCGGACAGGGCTGCGCGCGTGACGCGTCCGGGCGTGGTAAGTGAAGTATACCCGGGCCTTTATACTCGCCGCGTCCGCACTAGCGCTCGGGTGTGTGCGGAAAAAAATGAAGCCATATTATGGCAGGCGTGCGCTTTGAGAGCGCGAAACCCCTTTGCACTTGGCGCGGCGGTGTGTGGGTGTGCACGGCGAATTATGGAACTTTCCGCGCGGCTCCGCATCCGAAGATGCGTTGCCATAAAGTGGTATCGGGTGCGGATGTATCGGGGTAGTTTTACGAGTACAAGTACTTCACAACAGTATCAGACCGACACCCGAGTACTGGTATCGGTATCGGTGCATCCCTAGTCTATATTCATTTCATTACAATGATCCAACTATCAATTGATACAACTGCTTCAAATGACAAGTAACTGTTGCATTACTCTTAATCAATACTTGTATGGAAACAGACAAACAATATTCCATGTTTAGATCATGAAAGTTTCAAGTTAATGAGATTCATTGTCACCAATTAGCGTGGAGCATCAACCAATTAGACTACATTATCTATGGATGTAATATTTCATCATCATTCTTTACGTATCAGACACCGTTTCTATGGTCCCATGTACCACCTTTTCAGACATTTTACAGTATTGATAGCACTGCATGGTATGGATGCAGGCCCTTGTGATTGCTTGTCCAATTCTGAAAACTCATTACTGATGATTGAGTTTACATTGTGGAATGAGTATAAAAAATTATAGTGATTCGTAACATGGAGCCGGCAGGTGATCCAGTTTGTTCCCTGTAGAACTGGGACTAGGCCAAATAGGGGAGGCAGAGGCAAAATTCTGACTGACCAACAAGAGCAGGCTGTGGTCCATTTGGTTTGGGCCAGAAATGATATTCGCCTACAGAAATTCGCCAGCATATCTTGGACAATGAAGACATGTTTAACAATGTGGAATCCATAAGTTTGCCGACTATTGCACGCATGCTGAAAAGGCACCAGGTGTCTTTAAAACAACTATACCATGCCTTTTGAAAGAAATGCAGACAGAGTGAAGCAAATGAGGACTGAGTATGTTCAGGTATGTTCGGTTTCAAGATGGCTGTTGTAATAAAATTCCCTAAAAATTCTACATTGTACAGCAATCAGTAAATCTCTTTCCAAAATGTATTTTTAGAGGGTGATGGAGCTGGATGCTGATGACAACCATCACACATTTCATTGGCCAGTCGGCACCTATCCAAGTACCTGGACAACGTGGGGCCAACATTACCATGTGTGCGGCTATATCAGAAGATGGTGTGGTGGGACGCAGACCTCGTATTAGATCATATAATGCAGCTCTCCTCGTAAAATTCCTTGATGAGCTTGACCAGGGGTCTCATTTATAAAGCGTGCGTACGCACAAAACGGGGCTGGAAACATACGTACACCAGTTCCCACGCAAAGGTTGTGATCTATAAAAAACAAACTTGACAGGAGAATGTGCGCACCTTTAAGCAAACTTTGAGCCGTGCGTACGCACATTCTGGAGACAATTGGCGACACAGATGGTGAGGTCGTGAACTGAAGTTAGATTATAGAAAATACATGCGAGAAGAACGACTATAAGAATTAATGACATTTCATTTTCACTCCATTTCATACGTTATATCCACATTATCACGAAGATTAAATCCAACAGTGTTATTTGTGCCTATTGTTTTAGGCTATATACATCTAGTAAAATCCAAACGTAATTCAAAATGTTTTTTTTTTTTTAAATGCGCACAAACTCTTTTACTAGAGTGAGAAAAGTAATGAAGTAAGAACATTTTAAAACTGTTTTCATATTGATATACACATTTACATTAATGTTACAGTTTGACAGCAAGGATTAAATATAGGCTAATTCCAATAATTCCTCTTTAAACTAAACTGCAGATCTCATGTTATGACAAAATATGTTTTAGCGAGAATGATGATCAGTGATCACACTTAATTCGAGATCACAGACACTGCAGGATTCGCTGGTCGAACGGTCCATTATCCCATTTGAACAGGTCCAATGATAATATTACTGTACAACCACAGCTGCACGGACAAGAGAGTAAAGACATCTTCACAAAATTATGAACAATACCACTGGATTTGAAGGATACAACTGGAAGAAAAAAATTAAGATTTGCACGTTTCTTTTTCTAAAATACTTAGTCAGTGACGCTCTGAGTCAGACGATTGTATTTACGCTGCAATTAATAAGTAGTATCTGTTTAAATTAAAATAGCCTAAACATCCTATGTTCACATTATCAGCAAAACTGAAACATTATTGACCATATATCTAGACATCTGATTATTCTATTTAACTCTTCGTTCATTCGGTTCTCAAAGTCATAGAGCGTCCTCGCACCAGCCGTTATGCGGTCCCACGATCATAATCTTGGTCCCGATCTTGGTCATTTACATTTACATTACATTTGCATTTAGTCATTTAGCAGACGCTTTTATCCAAAGCGACTTACAAATGAGAGCAATAGAAGCAGATAGATCAGTCAAGGGCAACAGTATGTAACAGTATGTAAGTGCTGTAACAAGTCTCAGTTAATCTAACACAGGACACACAGGACAGAATGGGTTTTTTTTAGATATAAATTAGACAGACAGAAAATGAATAGAATGTTAAGTGCTATTCTTGATTGGTCAGGTGCTGCTGAAAGAGATGTGTCTTTAGCTGTTTTTTGAAAATGGCTACAGACTCGGCTTCTCGAATTGAGATCAGGCAGGTCATTCCACCGGGTGGGTGCTGTCCAGGAAAAGGTCCGTGAGAGTGATTTCATGCCTCTTTGGGATGGCACCACAAGGCGTCGTTCACTGGCAGAACTGTAAGAACTGTAGGAGACTGCGACTCTCTGAGAAAACAAAGGAAATTAACTGAACTGTCTCTTACGAAATTAGCATCACCATTCGAGACGCAAGTCTCACCTCAGTATCATACTAATCTCTATTGACCCCCTCTCCCCCCACTCCTACTCTCTCTCATGCTGAGATCACCTGAAATGCACCCAAAATCTATATGGTTTAATGTGAACAAGTGTCATACAGTATTATACATGTTTGGTGTCATTTGAAACGTCTCAGTGCAACTGGTACAAAGGTCTCATTCTCACAGAAGTGAAGCAAAGGTTTTAAGAGTTTAAAGATATGATGGGTGTATCTTCGGCCAATTTGTTTTACCTCCTGTCATCAATGCAGGTCTACAGGACTTGATTAATGCTAATTCCCATTGTGTTTACATTTGAAAGAGTTTTCTGTCTTTGATCTGGTATTTAAGGAGATGTTGCAGAAGGGTCAGGTCAGGTATGCATCTTTTACTCTTTACTTCAGAGCATTTGATGTTATGTATGGATTATATTTGAATTGATTATATAAATGGCATGATACATTTACCTGACTAATGATAAATTGTTACATTGATTTATTTTGACTTACTCTGAAATGATTGACTTTAGTAGATTATGTTGTATTCATTGTTGCTGCAAATCTGTGTGAGGTTAGTAACGGACTAATGTCAGTTTTGAGTGGAGCATTGGGGCAGGCCAACTGAGACTAAGGCTAACGCTTGGCATTAGTTCAAGTGTAAATTTCCGTTTAGGATAATAATAATGTTGATTGACCAACCTAAATAGGGTGAGCCTTACCTCTGTTTAATGTAAAGTTACTCTAGCTGTGTACATGGGAAACCATGGCATGACCATTCCAAAACTATTATTAGAGAAAGTATTGGTCGGTTTATATCTGAAGTAGTGTGTGATGAAGGTTCGATATGGTGAGGAAGGAAGAAAACAGGGGTCAGCGTGACTGGGACACTTGTTTTTATAAGTACTCAAAACTTGAAACAAAACAGAGCTCGTGGGCGCACACAGGTCTTTAGACCGCAACAGACTCAATAATTCTCTCAAACAGTCAATCTCTCTGGACACAGCTCGTGGGTGTGGCAGCGGTGGTGTCCCGGTCCCTCTCTCTCTCCGTCTCTCTCTCACAGCGGCTTTATACTCTCTCCACGCCAATTACTGTAATCAGAGACAGGTGTTCACAATCTGCGTTTGAGCCGCTTACTCACCGCTCGGTTCCTTTCCTTCTCTCCGTCCGCAGACCTCGCAAAACCACGCCCACCTCACCACATACCCCCACCGCACGACTCAGGCCGGGGAGCCATCCGGACTGCAGCCCCCCCCCCCCCCCCATTCCAGGAAGTCGGCCACAACCATCTGAGCACCCGGCCTGTGGACCACCTGAAACTTAAAGGGCTGAAGAGCCAGATACCACCGGGTGATCCGCGCGTTGGTATCTTTCATGCGGTGGAGCCACTGCAAGGGGGCGTGGTCTGAGCAGAGGGTGAACTCCTGTCCCAGGAGGTAGTAGCGGAGGGTGAGAACGGCCTGTCACGGGGTAGGCCAACCTGGCTGCACCCACCCCCAAGACCCGTACCACCCTTGGGGAGTCGGACAGAGGCCCGGCAAGGACGACAGACAAGGTTCCAAGTAACAATCTTTTTATTAACTATAAAAGTGGAAAGGGGGATCTAAAATGGTGAGTCTTCTAGGCAGGGTCGTTCCGTCCTGCGGACCCGCTTCGCTGCCTAGCAATCAGGTGAGTGTTCGGGTATGAGTTCCTCTTGAAGGACTGGCAGACACAGAGCTTGTAACGGAGACGTTCACTGCAAAGCAGTCAGGTGAATACACAGGTACGTAATCCTCTTCCTCAGAAATGACGGACAGGGGACTTACGGCTGGAGGGCTTCACTGCAAAGCAGTCAGGTGAATACACAGGTACGTAATCCTCTTCCTCAGAAATGACAGACAGGGGACTTACGGCTGGAGGGTTTCACTGCAAAGCAGTCAGGTGAGTGTTCAGGTATGGATTCCCCTGGAGGTACTGGCAGACACAGAGCTTGTAACGGAGAAGTTCACTGCAACGCAGACAGGTGAGTACACAGGTACATAATCCTCTTCCTCAGAACTGACAGAAAATCTCAGGTAAGTAGTAGACATCCGGCGGGTTTAAGTTCACACTTCACACAACAACACAGTGCATCACATCACTCCATCACTGCAATTCAACACTCAGTGGGAAATACATATATCAATGGCCTTTGCCCATTTTCTGACCTGGCATTCACATCAGGGAGTCCCATAGACAAGAGAGCGGGGATGAGACCGATTGCCCTACTCACAGTCTCTCACCAACGATCTTATTTGTCCAATGATTTCCTCCTTCCGGTCGAGTCGGCGTGCTCCTCTCCCAAACTCACAATGCCATGCCCGTTTTGCCAGCCCCACTTCCTCTTCTCCAAGCTCACACTTCCTCCGCGATTCACAGCCCCAACCCACCCTCACTTCCTCTTCTCCAAAGCTCACATTTCCTTCGAGATTCACAGCCCCCAAAGACCAGCTCCTCTTCTGTGCAACCTCTCTCCTTTTATCCTACCCTAAGGGCAACGTCTCTCATCGTGCACAGCTGCCGGCAATTTCCGCTGATCACCCCATTCGCGGGGATTTTCCGCGAACCCGGAACTAGCTCGGTGTCCCGTTGTTATGGGTCCGGCGGGAGGCAATCGCAGCGAACATTAGTTCCGCCTTAAAAGTTCGAATTTTGTCACCCCGTGACAGGCCCACTTGATGGCCAAACACTCCTTCTCTATTGTGCTGTACATCGTCTCTCTCTTAGAGAGCTTTCGAGTGATGTACAGCACCGGCCGCTCTTCACCCTCCACCTCCTGAGACAGGACAGCGCCCAGCCCTCGGTCCGATGCGTCAGTCTGCAGGACAAAAGGGAGAGAAAAGTCAGGGTCCGTTAGGAGCGGTCCGCCACACAAAGCAGCCTTTATACTGGTGAAGGCCTGCTGGCACTGCTCCGTCCACTGAACCGTATCTGGGACCTCCTTTTTAGTTAGATCAGTCAGCGGTCTAGCGAGGTCCGAATAATTAGGCACAAACCTCCTATAATATCCCGCCAGCCCCAGGAACTGTCTAACTTCCTTTTTGGTCTTGGGCCTCGGACAGGTCGCAATCGCTGCTGTCTTATCAATTTGGGGACGCACCTGCCCGTGACCCAAGTGGAAGCCCAGATACTTTACTTCCACCCGCCCAATCGCACACTTCTTCGGGTTGGCCGTGAGCCTAGCCCTCCTCAGCGACTTAAGGACAGCCCGCAAATGCTGCATATGATGCTGCCAATCCCCGCTGTAGATGATAATATCATCCAGGTAGGCAGCGGCATATGCAGCGTGCGGCCGGAGAATTCTGTCCATCAGACGCTGAAAGGTTGCTGGAGCCCCGAACAAGCCGAAAGGAAGGGTGACAAATTGGTGTAACCCGAACGGCGTGCTGAAAGCTGTCTTTTCTTTGGACAAAGGAGATAAGGGGATCTGCCAATAGCCCTTAGTTAAGTCCAGTGTCGAATAAAATCAAGCAGCACCGAGCCGGTCAAGCAACTCGTCAATCCTAGGCATTGGATAAGCATCGAACTTAGACACCGCATTGACTTTTCTATAATCCACACAGAAACAAACCGAGCCGTCAGGCTTTGGAACCAAAACGATCGGGCTCGGCCAGTCACTGTTGGATTCTTCTATTACGCCCATGTCTAGCATTGCCTCCAATTCGCTTTGAACTACCTTTTTTTATGCTCAGGTAAGCGATACGGGCGGCTACGAACGACGACACCAGGTTCCGTCTCAACGTGGTGATGGATGAGGTTCGTTCAAGAGGGAAGGGGCGAGAACACGTCGGCAAAATCTGCCTGCAACCTTTTAAAGTTGGTGAGCTGCGAGGGTGAGAGGTGATCTCCACCAAGGGCCAGGGCAGCGGATTTGGGCTTTGGGAGCGCCTCTGGGCCGAGAAAAAAACGCGGAATCGACTCACTGATTCATAACGCTTCAAACCGCTGAATCGATTCACTGATTCATAACGCTCCAAACCGCTGAATCAACTCACTGATTCATAACGCTCCAAACCGCTGAATCAACTCACTGATTCATAACGCTCCAAACCGCTGAATCGACTCACTGATTCATAACGCTTCAAACTGCTGAATCAACTCACTGATTCATAACGCTCCAAACTGCTGAATCGACTCACTGATTCGTAATGCTCCAAACCGCGGAATCGACTCACTGATTCATAACGCTCCAAACCGCTGAATCGACTCACTGATTCATAACGCTCCAAAACGCTGAATCGACTCACTGATTCGTAACGCTCCAAACCGCTGAATCGACTCACTGATTCGTAACGCTCCAAACCGCTGAATCGACTCACTGATTCGTAACGCTCCGAACCGCTGAATCGACTCACTGATTCATAACTCTCCAAACCGCTGAATCGACTCACTGATTCATAACGCTCCAAACCGCTGAATCGACTCAATGATTCATAACGCTCCAAACCGCTGAATCGACTCACTGATTCATAACGCTCCAAACCGCTGAATCGACTCACTGATTCATAACGTTTCAAACCGCTGAATCGACTCACTGATTCATAACGCTCCAAACTGCTGAATCGACTCACTGATTCATAATGCCACAAACCGCTGAATCGACTCATTGATTCATAACGCTTCAAACCGCTGAATCGACTCAATGATTCATAACGCTCCAAACCGCTGAATCGACTCACTGATTCATAACGCTCCAAACCGCTGAATCGACTCACTGATTCATAACGTTTCAAACCGCTGAATCGACTCACTGATTCATAACGCTCCAAACTGCTGAATCGACTCACTGATTCATAATGCCACAAACCGCTGAATCGACTCACTGATTCAAACCGCTGCGAACCCCTGAATCGACTCACTGATTCATAACGCTCCAAACCGCTGAATCGACTCACTGATTCATAATGCTCCAAACCGCTGAATCGACTCACTGATTCA
The DNA here is from genome assembly GCA_033150135.1 of Gobio occitaniae. Classification (NCBI taxonomy): domain Eukaryota; kingdom Metazoa; phylum Chordata; class Actinopteri; order Cypriniformes; family Gobionidae; genus Gobio; species Gobio occitaniae. The sequence continues at coordinate 13,062 of JARQWZ010003005.1, read as the reverse complement.
TAATGCTCCAATCAGCTGAATCGACTCACTGATTCATAATGCTCCAAACCGCTGAATCGACTCACTGATTCATAACGCTTCAAACCGCTGAATCGACTCACTGATTCATAACGCTTCAAACCGCTGAATCGACTCAATGATTCATAACGCTCCAAACCGCTGAATCGACTCACTGATTCATAATGCTCCAAACCGCTGAATCGACTCACTGACTCATAACGCTCCAAACCGCTGAATCGACTCACTGATTCATAACGCTCCAAACCGCTGAATTGACTCACTGATTCGTAACGCTCCAAACTGCTGAATCGACTCACTGATTCGTAGCGCTCCGAACCGCTGAATCGACTCACTGACTCATGACTCTCCAAACCGCTGAATCGACTCACTGATTCATAACGCTCCAAACCGCTGAATCGACTCACTGATTCATAACGCTCCAAACCGCTGAATCGACTCACTGATTCATAATGCCACAAACCGCTGAATCGACTCACTGATTCAGAATGCCTCAAACCGCTGAATCGACTCACTTATTCGTAACGTTCCGAACCGCTGAATCGACTCACTGACTCATAACTCTCCAAACCGCTGAATCGACTCACTGATTCATAACGCTCCAAACCGCTGAATCGACTCACTGATTCATAATGCCACAAACCGCTGAATCGACTCACTGATTCAGAACGCCTCAAACCGCTGAATCGACTCACTGATTCATAACGCTCCAAACCGCTGAATCGACTCACTGATTCATAACGCTCCAAAACGCTGAATCGACTCACTGATTCATAACGCTCCAAACCGCTGAATCGACTCACTGATTCATAACGCTTCAAACCGCTGAATCGACTCACTGATTCGTAACGCTCCGAACCGCTGAATCGACTCACTGATTCATAACGCTTCAAACCGCTGAATCGACTCACTGATTCATAACGCTTCAAACCGCTGAACCGACTCACTGATTCATAATGCTCCGAACCCCTGAATAGACTCACTGATTCATAACGCTCCAAACCGCTGAATTGACTCACTGATTCATAATGCTCCAAACCGCTGAATCGACTCACTGATTCATAATGCTCCGAACCCCTGAATAGACTCACTGATTCATAACGCTCCAAACCGCTGAATTGACTCACTGATTCATAATGCTCCAAACCGCTGAATCGACTCACTGATTCATAATGCTCCAATCAGCTGAATCGACTCACTGATTCATAACGCTCCAAACCGCTGAATCGACTCACTGATTCATAACGCTTCAAACCGCTGAATCGACTCACTGATTCATGACGCTCCAAACCGCTGAATCGACTCACTGATTCATAACGCTCCAAACCGCTGAATCGACTCACTGATTCATAACGCTTCAAACCGCTGAATCAACTCACTGATTCGTAACGCTCCGAACCGCTGAATCGACTCACTGACTCATAACTCTCCAAACCGCTGAATCGACTCACTGATTCATAACGCTCCAAACCGCTGAATCGACTCACTGATTCATAACGCTCCAAAGCGCTGAATCGACTCACTGATTCATAACGCTCCAATCAGCTGAATCGACTCACTGATTCATAACGCTCCAAACCGCTGAATCGACTCACTGATTCATAACGCTTCAAACCGCTGAATCGACTCACTGATTCGTAACGCTCCGAACCGCTGAATCGACTCACTGATTCATAACGCTTCAAACCGCTGAATCGACTCACTGATTCATAACGCTTCAAACCGCTGAATCGACTCACTGATTCATAATGCTCCAAACCGCTGAATCGACTCACTGATTCATAATGCTGCAATCAGCTGAATCGACTCACTGATTCATAACGCTCCAAACCGCTGAATCGACTCACTGATTCATAACGCTTCAAACCGCTGAATCGACTCACTGATTCATGACGCTCCAAACCGCTGAATCGACTCACTGATTCATAACGCTCCAAACCGCTGAATCGACTCACTGATTCGTAACGCTCCGAACCGCTGAATCGACTCACTGACTCATAACTCTCCAAACTGCTGAATCGACTCACTGATTCATAACGCTCCAAAACGCTGAATCGACTCACTGATTCATAACGCTCCAAACCGCTGAATCGACTCACTGATTCATAACGCTTCAAACCGCTGAATCGACTCACTGATTCGTAATGCTCCGAACCGCTGAATCGAATCACTGACTCATAACTCTCCAAACCGCTGAATCGACTCACTGACTCATAACTCTCCAAACCGCTGAATCGACTCACTGATTCATAACGCTCCAAACCGCTGAATCGACTCACTGATTCATAACGCTTCAAACCGCTGAATCGACTCACTGATTCATAATGCTCCGAACCCCTGAATCGACTCACTGATTCATAACGCTCCAAACCGCTGAATCGACTCACTGATTCAAAACGCTTCAAACCGCTGAATCGACTCACTGATTCGTAACGCTCCGAACCGCTGAATCGACTCACTGACTCATAACTCTCCAAACCGCTGAATCGACTCACTGATTCATAACGCTCCAAACCGCTGAATCGACTCACTGATTCATAACGCTCCAAACCGCTGAATCGACTCACTGATTCATAATGCTCCAAACCGCTGAATCGACTCACTGACTCATAACGCTCCAAACCGCTGAATCGACTCACTGATTCATAACGCTCCAAACCGCTGAATTGACTCACTGATTCGTAACGCTCCAAACTGCTGAATCGACTCACTGATTCGTAGCGCTCCGAACCGCTGAATCGACTCACTGACTCATGACTCTCCAAACCGCTGAATCGACTCACTGATTCATAACGCTCCAAACCGCTGAATCGACTCACTGATTCATAACGCTCCAAACCGCTGAATCGACTCACTGATTCATAATGCCACAAACCGCTGAATCGACTCACTGATTCAGAATGCCTCAAACTGCTGAATCGACTCACTGATTCGTAGCGCTCCGAACCGCTGAATCGACTCACTGACTCATGACTCTCCAAACCGCTGAATCGACTCACTGATTCATAACGCTCCAAACCGCTGAATCGACTCACTGATTCATAACGCTCCAAACCGCTGAATCGACTCACTGATTCATAATGCCACAAACCGCTGAATCGACTCACTGATTCAGAATGCCTCAAACCGCTGAATCGACTCACTTATTCGTAACGTTCCGAACCGCTGAATCGACTCACTGACTCATAACTCTCCAAACCGCTGAATCGACTCACTGATTCATAACGCTCCAAACCGCTGAATCGACTCACTGATTCATAATGCCACAAACCGCTGAATCGACTCACTGATTCAGAACGCCTCAAACCGCTGAATCGACTCACTGATTCATAACGCTCCAAACCGCTGAATCGACTCACTGATTCATAACGCTTCAAACCGCTGAATCGACTCACTGATTCGTAACGCTCCGAACCGCTGAATCGACTCACTGATTCATAACGCTTCAAACCGCTGAATCGACTCACTGATTCATAACGCTTCAAACCGCTGAACCGACTCACTGATTCATAATGCTCCGAACCCCTGAATCGACTCACTGATTCATAACGCTCCAAACCGCTGAATCGACTCACTGATTCATAATGCTCCAAACCGCTGAATCGACTCACTGATTCATAATGCTCCAATCAGCTGAATCGACTCACTGATTCATAACGCTCCAAACCGCTGAATCGACTCACTGATTCATAACGCTTCAAACCGCTGAATCGACTCACTGATTCATGACGCTCCAAACCGCTGAATCGACTCACTGATTCATAACGCTCCAAACCGCTGAATCGACTCACTGATTCATAACGCTTCAAACCGCTGAATCAACTCACTGATTCGTAACGCTCCGAACCGCTGAATCGACTCACTGACTCATAACTCTCCAAACCGCTGAATCGACTCACTGATTCATAACGCTCCAAACCGCTGAATCGACTCACTGATTCATAACGCTCCAAAACGCTGAATCGACTCACTGATTCATAACGCTCCAAACCGCTGAATCGACTCACTGATTCATAACGCTCCAAACCGCTGAATCGACTCACTGATTCATAATGCCACAAACCGCTGAATCGACTCACTTATTCGTAACGCTCCGAACCGCTGAATCGACTCACTGACTCATAACTCTCCAAACCGCTGAATCGACTCACTGATTAGTAACGCTCCAAACCGCTGAATCGACTCACTGATTCATAATGCCACAAACCGCTGAATCGACTCACTGATTCAGAACGCCTCAAACCGCTGAATCGACTCACTGATTCATAACGCTCCAAACCGCTGAATCGACTCACTGATTCATAACGCTCCAAAACGCTGAATCGACTCACTGATTCATAACGCTCCAAACCGCTGAATCGACTCACTGATTCATAACGCTTCAAACCGCTGAATCGACTCACTGATTCGTAACGCTCCGAACCGCTGAATCGACTCACTGATTCATAACGCTTCAAACCGCTGAATCGACTCACTGATTCATAACGCTTCAAACCTCTGAATCGACTCACTGATTCATAATGCTCCGAACCCCTGATTCGACTCACTGATTCATAACGCTCCAAACCGCTGAATCGACTCACTGATTCATAATGCTCCAAACCGCTGAATCGACTCACTGATTCATAATGCTCCAATCAGCTGAATCGACTCACTGATTCATAACGCTCCAAACCGCTGAATCGACTCACTGATTCATAACGCTTCAAACCGCTGAATCGACTCACTGATTCGTAACGCTCCGAACCGCTGAATCGACTCACTGATTCATAACGCTTCAAACCGCTGAATCGACTCACTGATTCATAACGCTTCAAACCGCTGAATCGACTCACTGATTCATAATGCTCCGAACCCCTGAATCGACTCACTGATTCATAACGCTCCAAACCGCTGAATCGACTCACTGATTCATAATGCTCCAAACCGCTGAATCGACTCACTGATTCATAATGCTGCAATCAGCTGAATCGACTCACTGATTCATAACGCTCCAAACCGCTGAATCGACTCACTGATTCATAACGCTTCAAACCGCTGAATCGACTCACTGATTCATGACTTTCCAAACCGCTGAATCGACTCACTGATTCATAACGCTCCAAACCGCTGAATCGACTCACTGATTCGTAACGCTCCGAACCGCTGAATCGACTCACTGACTCATAACTCTCCAAACCGCTGAATCGACTCACTGATTCATAACGCTCCAAAACGCTGAATCGACTCACTGATTCATAACGCTCCAAACCGCTGAATCGACTCACTGATTCATAACGCTTCAAACCGCTGAATCGACTCACTGATTCGTAATGCTCCGAACCGCTGAATCGAATCACTGACTCATAACTCTCCAAACCGCTGAATCGACTCACTGACTCATAACTCTCCAAACCGCTGAATCGACTCACTGATTCATAACGCTCCAAACCGCTGAATCGACTCACTGATTCATAACGCTTCAAACCGCTGAATCGACTCACTGATTCATAATGCTCCGAACCCCTGAATCGACTCACTGATTCATAACGCTCCAAACCGCTGAATCGACTCACTGATTCATAACGCTCCAAAACGCTGAATCGACTCACTGATTCATAACGCTTCAAACCGCTGAATCGACTCACTGATTTGTAATGCTCCGAACCGCTGAATCGAATCACTGACTCATAACTCTCCAAACCGCTGAATCGACTCACTGATTCGTAACGCTCCGAACCGCTGAATCGACTCACTGACTCATAACTCTCCAAACCGCTGAATCGACTCACTGATTCATAACGCTCCAAAACGCTGAATCGACTCACTGATTCATAACGCTCCAAACCGCTGAATCGACTCACTGATTCATAACGCTTCAAACCGCTGAATCGACTCACTGATTCGTAATGCTCCGAACCGCTGAATCGAATCACTGACTCATAACTCTCCAAACCGCTGAATCGACTCACTGACTCATAACTATCCAAACCGCTGAATCGACTCACTGATTCATAACGCTCCAAACCGCTGAATCGACTCACTGATTCATAACGCTTCAAACCGCTGAATCGACTCACTGATTCATAATGCTCCGAACCCCTGAATCGACTCACTGATTCATAACGCTCCAAACCGCTGAATCGACTCACTGATTCATAATGCTCCAAACCGCTGAATCGACTCACTGATTCATAATGCTCCAATCAGCTGAATCGACTCACTGATTCATAACGCTCCAAACCGCTGAATCGACTCACTGATTCATAACGCTTCAAACCGCTGAATCGACTCACTGATTCATGACGCTCCAAACCGCTGAATCGACTCACTGATTCATAACGCTCCAAACCGCTGAATCGACTCACTGATTCAAAACGCTTCAAACCGCTGAATCGACTCATTGATTCATAACGCTCCGAACCGCTGAATCGACTCACTGACTCATAACTCTCCAAACCGCTGAATCGACTCACTGATTCATAACGCTCCAAACCGCTGAATCGACTCACTGATTCATAACGCTCCAAACCGCTGAATCGACTCACTGATTCATAACGCTCCAAACCGCTGAATCGACTCACTGATTCATAACGCTCCAAAACGCTGAATCGACTCACTGATTCATAACGCTCCAAACCGCTGAATCGACTCACTGATTCATAACGCTTCAAACCGCTGAATCGACTCACTGATTTGTAATGCTCCGAACCGCTGAATCGAATCACTGACTCATAACTCTCCAAACCGCTGAATCGACTCACTGATTCAAAACGCTTCAAACCGCTGAATCGACTCACTGATTCGTAACGCTCCGAACCGCTGAATCGACTCACTGACTCATAACTCTCCAAACCGCTGAATCGACTCACTGATTCATAACGCTCCAAACCGCTGAATCGACTCACTGATTCATAACGCTCCAAACCGCTGAATCGACTCACTGATTCATAACGCTCCAAACCGCTGAATCGACTCACTGATTCATAACGCTCCAAACCGCTGAATCGACTCACTGATTCATAACGCTCCAAAACGCTGAATCGACTCACTGATTCATAACGCTTCAAACCGCTGAATCGACTCACTGATTTGTAATGCTCCGAACCGCTGAATCGAATCACTGACTCATAACTCTCCAAACCGCTGAATCGACTCACTGACTCATAACTCTCCAAACCGCTGAATCGACTCACTGATTCATAACGCTCCAAACCGCTGAATCGACTCACTGATTCATAACGCTCTAAAACGCTGAATCGACTCACTGATTCATAATGCTCCAAACCGCTGAATCGACTCACTGATTCATAACGCTTCAAACCACTGAATCGACTCACTGATTCGTAACGCTCCGAACCGCTGAACCGACTCACTGATTCATAACGCTCCAAACCGCTGAATCGACTCACTGATTCATAATGCCACAAACCGCTGAATCGACTCACTGATTCAGAACGCCTCAAACCGCTGAATCGACTCACTGATTCATGACGCTTCAAACCGCTGAATCGACTCACTGATTCATAACACTCCAAACCACTGAATCGACTCACTGATTCATAACGCTCCAAACCGCTGAATCGACTCACTGATTCATAATGCTCCAAACCGTTGAATCGACTCACTGACTCATAATGCTTCAAACCGCTGAATCGACTCACTGATTCATAACGCTTCAAACCGCTGAATCGACTCACTGATTCATAATGCCACAAACCGCTGAATCGACTCACTGATTCATAACGCTTCAAACCGCTGAATCGACTCACTGATTCGTAACGCTCTGAAGCTTCATGATGCTGTGTTGTGAAATCGGTCAACACACCGGGAAACTGCTTTGCTCTTTTAAAATCTATCAAATAGGCTACTGCACGATTGAATACATTTATTAAACTTTTTCTAACTGGCTGAATTAAGTAATATAGGCTAGGCTAACTCTTTTCGCATTCCAGTATTAGAGTCCTACTATACATTTAGTAGCTAAATAAATATATTACCTGAATTTACAGGAACTAACTGGCAAAAACACAGGCTATACATAGTCCTCTTCACTGGGCTAATTGTTAATGCACAGAGCTTAATGTAATCACGTCAACTTCGAACATTGATTTTTTTTTTTTTGGCGATAACTAGCAAAACTTCAGACTACACGTGCAGATGTCACGTAGCTTCTCAGGCGAGTTTGTGGGCGACGAAAGTGTGACGCTTCTTATCACACGTCATTGGTCACGGCTTCTGCTCACGGCAAGGTACGCGACGATCGACACGACTGATTGCTTAGTTAGCAAAGTAAATGTGTAAACGACACCCCATATCTTTGTAATGTACAGAATCTGCGTCATCGTGTAAAGCCCGCCCCAACGTTTCTGATTGGTGCCGCGATTTCTAGGCATTAGAAATGGGCTTGAATGGGCTCTTTGCCAGACTACTTGCAGAGCTTTTTTAATCTTTACAATAATTCCAGCATCATGTAGAGCAGATGTTTAATTATAATAGACTTTGGGAATTGACGAATGGCTCCGTCTGTTTATTTGGCACTATATTAAACTTCAGATCAGGGTTTATTAACTTACTATAGGTGCAGAACGCCACATGGCTACTTTTCGGGACTGCACCAAGCAAAAATAAATCGTAATCATTACAAAGAGTAAAGATAAAACGTCTAACAAGGTCTACGTGCATTCATTCTAATGTCTTGTTTTCCCCCACGGCATATGGCGGATAGGAACGTTTGTGGGCGTTCCCAGTAATGCAGACCAAGTCTACAGGAACCGGAGCTTCTAACAGCAGCTGCAGTGACACAATGACTTTACTAATCAAGCCGAGGCTTATTCACCATATTGGGCAAAGCACTTTCTCCCATCCAGGTTTAGGGTAATGGTTCACATCTGTATTTTATATCTTGAGCTAATGAAAAATTAATAACTTGCCCTAAACAATATTTTCTATGTCTATGAAAACTATTTTATTAAAGGTCCCGTTCTTTGTGTTTTTTTGAAGCTTTGATTGTGTTTACAGTGTGCAATATAACATGTGTTCATGTTTCGCGTGTAAAAAAACTCAGTATTTTTCACACAGTTTACTGATCTGTGTACCGCTGTTCTCACTGTCCTAAAAACAGCTGATGAGTTCCTGTTCTATGAAGTCCCTCCTTCAGAAATAAGTAACGAGTTCTGATTGTGCCAGCGGTTCCTGTGTTGTGATTTGACCGCAGCTTAGCGCACGTTGCACGGTTACTGTGTTGTGATTCGACAGCAGCTTAACGCACGTTGCCCAGTTCCTGTGTTGTGATTCGACAGCACCTTAGCGCACGTTGCACGGTTACTGTGTTGTGATTCGACAGCAGCTTAACGCACGTTGCCCAGTTCCTGTGTTGTGATTCGACAGCACCTTAGCGCACGTTGCCCAGTTCCTGTGTTGTGATTCGACAGCAGCTTAACGCACGTTGCCCAGTTCCTGTGTTGTGATTCGACAGCAGCTTAGCGCACGTTGCCCGGTTCCTGTGTTGTGATTCGACAGCAGCTTAACGCACGTTGCCCGGTTCCTGTGTTGTGATTCGACAGCAGCTTAACGCACGTTGCCCGGTTCCTGTGTTGTGATTTGACCGCAGCTTAGCGCACGTTGCCCGGTTACTGTGTTGTGATTTGACAGCAGCTTAACGCATGTTGCCCGGTTCCTGTGTTGTGATTCGACAGCAGCTTAACGCACGTTGCCCGGTTCCTGTGTTGTGATTTGACAGCAGCTTAGCGCACGTTGCCCGGTTACTGTGTTGTGATTTGACAGCAGCTTAGCGCACGTTGCCCGGTTCCTGTGTTGTGATTCGACAGCAGCTTAGCGCACGTTGCCCGGTTCCTGTGTTGTGATTCGACAGCAGCTTAGCGCACGTTGCCCGGTTCCTGTGTTGTGATTTGACCGCAGCTTAGCGCACGTTACCCGGTTACTGTGTTGTGATTTGACAGCAGCTTAGCGCACGTTGCCCGGTTCCTGTGTTGTGATTCGACAGCAGCTTAGCGCACGTTGCCCGGTTCCTGTGTTGTGATTCGACAGCAGCTTAGCGCACGTTGCCCGGTTCCTGTGTTGTCATTCGACAGCAGCTTAACGCACGTTGCCCGGTTCCTGTGTTGTGATTTGACAGCAGCTTAACGCACGTTGCCCGGTTCCTGTGTTGTGATTTGACAGCAGCTTAGCGCACGTTGCCCGGTTCCTGTGTTGTCATTCGACAGCAGCTTAACGCACGTTGCCCGGTTCCTGTGTTGTGATTTGACAGCAGCTTAGCGCACGTTGCCCGGTTCCTGTGTTGTGATTCGACAGCAGCTTAGCGCACGTTGCCCGGTTCCTGTGTTGTCATTCGACAGCAGCTTAACGCACGTTGCCCGGTTCATGTGTTGTGATTCGACAGCAGCTTAACGCACGTTGCCCGGTTACTGTGTTGTGATTTGACAGCAGCTTAGCGCACGTTGCCCGGTTACTGTGTTGTGATTTGACAGCAGCTTAGCGCACGTTGCCCGGTTCCTGTGTTGTGATTCGACAGCACCTTAGCGCACGTTGCACGGTTACTGTGTTGTGATTCGACAGCAGCTTAGCGCACGTTGCCCGGTTACTGTGTTGTGATTCGACAGCAGCTTAACGCACGTTGCCCGGTTCCTGTGTTGTGATTCGACAGCAGCTTAACGCATGTTGCCCGGTTGCTGTGTTGTGATTTGACAGCAGCTTAACGCATGTTGCCCGGTTGCTGTGTTGTGATTCGACAGCAGCTTAACGCACGTTGCCCGGTTGCTGTGTTGTGATTCGACAGCAGCTTAACGCACGTTGCCCGGTTCCTGTGTTGTGATTTGACAGCAGCTTAACGCACGTTGCCCGGTTCCTGTGTTGTGATTTGACAGCAGCTTAACGCACGTTGCCCGGTTCCTGTGTTGTGATTCGACAGCAGCTTAACGCACGTTGCCCGGTTCCTGTGTTGTGGTTCGACAGCAGCTTAGCGCACGTTGCCCGGTTCCTGTGTTGTGATTCGAAAGCAGCTTAACTCACGTTGCCCAGTTCATGTGTTGTGATTTGACAGCAGCTTAGCAGATGTTGCCCGGTTCCTGTGTTGTGATTCGACAGCAGCTTAACGCACGTTGCGCGGTTCCTGTGTTGTGATTCGACAGCAGCTTAGCGCACGTTGCCCGGTTCCTGTGTTGTGATTCGACAGCAGCTTAACGCACGCTGCCCGGTTCCTGTGTTGTGGTTCGACAGCAGCTTAACGCACGTTGCACGGTTACTGTGTTGTGATTCGACAGCAGCTTAACGCACGTTGCACGGTTCCTGTGTTGTGATTCGACAGCAGCTTAACGCACGTTGCCCGGTTCCTGTGTTGTGATTCGACAGCACCTTAGCGCACGTTGCACGGTTACTGTGTTGTGATTCGACAGCAGCTTAGCGCACGTTGCCCGGTTCCTGTGTTGTGATTCGACAGCAGCTTAACGCACGTTGCCCGGTTCCTGTGTTGTGATTCGACAGCAGCTTAACGCACGTTGCCCGGTTCCTGTGTTGTGATTTGACAGCAGCTTAACGCACGTTGCCCGGTTCCTGTGTTGTGATTCGACAGTAGCTTAGCGCACGTTGCCCGGTTCCTGTGTTGTGATTCGACAGCAGCTTAACGCACGTTGCCCGGTTCCTGTGTTGTGATTTGACAGCAGCTTAACGCACGTTGCCCGGTTCCTGTGTTGTGATTTGACACCAGCTTAACGCACGTTGCCCGGTTCCTGTGTTGTGATTCGACAGTAGCTTAGCGCACGTTGTCCGGTTCCTGTGTTGTGATTCGACAGCAGCTTAACGCACGTTGCCCGGTTCCTGTGTTGTGATTTGACAGCAGCCTTAACGCACGTTGCCCGGTTCCTGTGTTGTGATTTGACACCAGCTTAACGCACGTTGCCCGGTTCCTGTGTTGTGATTCGACAGTAGCTTAGCGCACGTTGCCCGGTTCCTGTGTTGTGATTCGACAGCAGCTTAACGCACGTTGCCCGGTTCCTGTGTTGTGATTCGACAGCAGCTTAACGCACGTTGCCCGGTTCCTGTGTTGTGGTTCGACAGCAGCTTAGCGCACGTTGCCCGGTTCCTGTGTTGTGATTCGACAGCAGCTTAACGCACGTTGCCCGGTTGCTGTGTTGTGATTCGACAGCAGCTTAACGCATGTTGCCCAATTGCTGTGTTGTGATTTGACAGCAGCTTAGCGCACGTTGCCCGGTTCCTGTGTTGTGATTTGACAGCAGCTTAGCGCACGTTGCCCGGTAACTGTGTTGTGATTCGACAGCAGCTTAGCGCACGTTGCCCGGTAACTGTGTTGTGATTCGACAGCAGCTTAGCAGATGTTGCCCGGTTCCTGTGTTGTGATTCGACAGCAGCTTAACGCACGTTGCCCGGTTGCTGTGTTGTGATTCGACAGCAGCTTAACGCACGTTGCCCGGTTCCTGTGTTGTGATTTGACAGCAGCTTATCGCACGTTGCCCCGGTTCCTGTGTTGTGATTTGACAGCAGCTTAACGCACGTTGCCCGGTTCCTGTGTTGTGATTCGACAGCAGCTTAACGCACGTTGCCCGGTTCCTGTGTTGTGTTCGACAGCAGCTTAGCGCACGTTGCCCGGTTCCTGTGTTGTGATTCGAAAGCAGCTTAACTCACGTTGCCCAGTTCATGTGTTGTGATTTGACAGCAGCTTAGCAGATGTTGCCCGGTTCCTGTGTTGTGATTCGACAGCAGCCTTTAACGCACGTTGCGCGGTTCCTGTGTTGTGATTCGACAGCAGCTTAGCGCACGTTGCCCGGTTCCTGTGTTGTGATTCGACAGCAGCTTAACGCACGTTGCCCGGTTCCTGTGTTGTGATTCGACAGCAGCTTAGCGCACGTTGCACGGTTACTGTGTTGTGATTCGACAGCAGCTTAACGCACGTTGCCCGGTTCCTGTGTTGTGATTCGACAGCACCTTAGCGCACGTTGCACGGTTACTGTGTTGTGATTCGACAGCAGCTTAGCGCACGTGCCCGGTTCCTGTGTTGTGATTCGACAGCAGCTTAACGCACGTTGCCCG